>JAGFNQ010005677.1:0-187226 GCA_024364735.1 Boesenbergia rotunda
GATAATTCGTCATTGTATTATTGATGATATTCTCATATACTCACAGACTCCAGAGGACCATGCTACACACTTGAGGATAGTGCTGCAGATCCTTCAGCAGGAGAAGCTCTATGCAAAATTCTCAAAGTGTGAGTTTTGGCTAGATCAGGTGACCTTTCCTAGGTCACATTGTATCCAAAGAAGGCATTCAAGTTGATCCAGCCAAGATAGAAGCAGTCAGCAACTGGTGTAGACCCAAGAATGCCAGTGAGATCAGAAGCTTCTTAGGCCTGGCAGGATATTACAGAAAATTTGTGGAGAACTTTTCCAGAATAGCCTCTCCTCTCACAGCCCTGACCAGAAAGAACAGAAGTTTGAATGGTCAGATAAATGCGAGCACAGTTTTCTAGAGCTGAAGAAGAGACTGACCAGTGCTCCCATCCCTGACTGTTCCAGAGAGTGACAAGGCCTTTGACATCTACAGTGATGCATCCAAGATGGGCCTTGGAGCTGTCCTCATGCAAGATGGTAAAGTAATAGCATATGCTCCAGACAGCTCAAGGACTATGAGAAGAATTACCCTACCCACGACCTTGAGCTAGCAGCTGTGGTTTTTGCACTGAAGCTCTGGAGACACTACCTGTATGGAGTGCAGTGCAGAATTTCACAGACCATCAAGTTTGAAGTACTTCTTCACTCAGAAGGATCTGAATATGAGGCAGCGCAGGTGGCTAGAGTTGGTCAAAGATTATGACTGTGAAATCCTCTACCACCCAGGTAAAGCTAATAAAGTGGCAGATGCACTGAGCAGAAAATCCTGTGCGGCACTGATGTCCTTATCATCACTGTCTCTACCACTTCAGAAAGAAATAAAGGATTTTGGAGTCGAAGTAATAGTTGGGCAATTTTCTGCATTGACCCTAGAGTCAACCCTGCTTAAAGATATACAAGAAAAGCAAGATCAAGACCCAGAGATCCAGAAGATCAAGCAGGGGATCCAAGAGGCAGAAAATTCAGAGTTTCGAGTATCAGATAGTGGCATCCTCTATCTTGGAGACCGCCTTTGCGTCCCCAATGATGAGGAACTAAGAAAGAATATTTTAGAAGAAGCCCACAGTACCCCGTACTCTATGCATCCTGGTTCTACCAAGATGTACCAAGATTTAAAGCAAAGGTTCTGGTGGTCTGGACTCAAGCGAGACGTGGCCAGATATATCAGTACCTGCTTGACCTGCCAGAGAGTCAAAGCAGAGCACCAGAGACCAGGAGGAGTTCTACAGCCACTTCCCATTCCAGAGTGGAAGTGGGAAGAAATATCCATGGACTTTATCACAGGTCTTCCAAGAACCACCCATGGACATGATGCAATTTGGGTGATAGTGGACAGGTTGACCAAGTCTGCCCACTTCCTAGCCATCAAGTTATCGCATTCGGTAGAGCAGTTAGCACAGCTGTACGTGAGAGAAGTAATCAGGCTTCACGGAGTTCCGAAGTCGATCGTGTCTGACAGAGATGGGCGATTCACCTCCCATTTTTGGAAGTGTGTTCAGGACGCCCTAGGCACCAGACTTCAGTTCAGCACAGCTTTCCATCCCCAGACAGATGGACAGACAGAGAGAGTAAATCAGATTTTAGAAGACATGCTCAGGGCTTGTGCATTGGACTTAAAGGTAGTTGGTGCAAATTTCTGTGCTTAGCTGAGTTTGCCTACAACAATAGCTATCAGGCCACCATCAGGATGGCACCTTATGAGGCATTGTATGGCAGGAAATGCAGATCACCCATATGTTGGCAAGAAGCTGGTGAGAAGAAAGAGATGGAGTCAGGATTAGGCAGCCAGACTGAGCTTATAGATGAGACCGCTCAGGCTATCCAGACGATCCGCCAGAGGATTGAGACTGCCCAGAGTAGACAGAAAGTTATGCTGACACACGCCGTAGGCCACTTGAATTCCAAGTTGGAGATTCAGTATTTCTCAAGGTCGCTCCATGAAGGGAGTGGTGAGATTTGGTAAGAAGGGCAAGCTAAGTCCTCGCTACATAGGACCCTACAAGATCATAAAGAGGGTTGGTAAGGTAGCATATGAGCTGGACCTACCAGAGGATATGTCAGCTATCCACAGTACCTTTCATGTCTCTATGCTAAAGAAGTGTATTCACGACCCTAGCCAAGTGATTCAGCCTCAGTCAGTACAGATCCAAGAAGATCTTAGTTATGAGAGCAGACCGACACAGATAGTGGACAAAGCAGTTAAGAGATTAAGAAACAAAGAAGTGCCACTAGTGAAGGTCATCTGGCAGAATCAAAAGCATGAAGAGGCTACTTGGGAACGTGAGGACAGCATGAGAGAGAGATATCCAGAATTATTCTAAGTTCGAGGACGAACTTTTTATAAGGTATGGGGGATTGTAACGCCCCAAAATTCCCATTTTTAGTTCTTAAAGTCCTTAGAATTATTTAGAAATGGTTTAGAAATATTCTAGATATTTTTAGGAATTTTTAGAATATTTTTATGGAATTTTCCGAGTCCGTTTGGTATTTTTGGAAAAAGAAAAAGAAAAAGGAAAAAGCCAAAAATGGAAAAAATCACTTAAGGGCAGCGGGCGCTCGAACCCGCGACCACCACGAGACCAAGGGAGCGCGCGACCGGCTGGGCTGGGGGTATCAAGCACAACAAGGGACGGAGAGAAGGTTATTTAAGGAATTTTTAGTTTAATCTGCCTTAAGTATAAATAGATAGTTAAAGAGAGAAATTTTATTTCTCTCCTCTCCAAACCCTCACGCCGACCACCTCTCCTCTTGGGCGACGCCGACCACCATCAAGGCCAAGGAGGGCCGGCCAAGACTCTTTTCCAAGAGATATTCCTATATTCGGGATCCCCGCGACGAGAGGAACGCGTAGACGTGAAGAATTCTCTGAGATCTCAAGTTTCTCCCGAGCTCTAGACATTAATCTTGGTTGTAAGTCCAAGATATCAATGTAAGTACTGCTCACCTGCAGTAAGAGGCGGTTTTTCCGCGAGAATTTCCTTTAAAAGTTTTTAAAAAGAGCTATTTCCTTTTTGTTTAAGTTTTTGCATGTTATCTTAGTTCATTAATTGTTGTATGCTTATGTATAAGTTTATTCATGTACCCTATATGAGTTTAGGGTCTAAGAAAGCTATGAGAAAAGAAAAGAGAAGATAAAGATAAGAAAAGAAAAGGCCAAGGCCTTAAGAAATCCCCAAAAGTCAAGACTTAGGGATTTTAGCACGCAAGGTGCTCCAGAAAATGCCAAGGCATTTACAGATAAGAAAGAAAAGTAAGAAGAGCTATTTTATTTTCTAAGGCCAGTACCCGGCGTCCAAGGGCGTCGTTAAAGAAATCCAGGTGTCCAATTCCAAGGTCTTGGCCCTGGTAGACCAAGGTCTGCTCTATTAGGATTGGCGGCTCGCTACCCCAACCTTTTAGGGAACGCGCATGAGATGGTACTTACGTCTTCAGTGGATCCAAGTGATTATTATTTTCAAGTATATGCTTTAGCAAAGTTTCGAAAGTTTTCAGAAAGTTTTCAAAAGTTAAAGAATAGCTAAAGTTTCAAGTTGAGCCAAGAAAAGTAAATTGAGATTTATTATTGCTTGAGTATGCATGTTTTGAGTTATACATGTTCTTAGTTTTCTTTCAAGCATATTAGTATCTCATATGATTTTCATATTGTTCTAGAAGCATGTTTGCACATTCGAGATTTTGTGAGCTAGATAGTACTTACTAAGCTTTTGCTTATAGATGCATTTCCTCTTATTGCAGATAAAGGTAAAGGCAAGCAATTCTGAAGGAAGACGACGAGGCGGTGCTGAGTAGAGTGTGTGTGGTGGCTGATTATGGAGAGATCCTTGAGACGAGACATTTTAGTTATTTGAATTGCAATGTTTAAGTTTATTCAAATTTCAAGTTCTTGCTTTATGGAGATTATGGAGTATTTGAGTTTTGGATAGTTTTATATGCTAAATTTCTTAGAGTAAAGATTCCATGTCATTTCCTTTAGCATATATATCCCCATGATTGCATTGGATGAGTAAAAGTGTGAGTAGTTAGAAATATTGATACTTTGTTAGAGAAAAAGGTGTTTGTGCCAAGATAGTATCAATTTTCCTTTTGAATCGAGTATTATTGCTTAAAAATGTTTAGAAAAGTTGCAATCACATTTCATAATGCTTTAGCAAGGTCGTAGAACATGTATTTGGTGTTATAAATTCATAGAAGTCAAGATTGGTACAAACTCTATTGTTAAAGTTTATATAAACTTGTTTAGTTTATTTTCTTCCATAAAAGTCCTAATTCAAGTTTATGGATTCGTTTGATTGGCTAAATTGTTTAGGAAACGATATAGAGTATAGAAATGATGTCGTAGTTTGATATGGCTCGAAATTGAAGGAATGGTGGACTTGGAAAGCAAGGGCCGAAACCTGTAAAACTGATTACAGGCGTACCAGTCGACTGCCACGTCACCAGTCGACTGGTACAGGCAGTTTAAGAAGGGTAAGGCTGTTTTCAACAGGTATTAGCTATGGGATTGAGAAGAAAGTATGGCATGGTATTATTATACATGATTGCTTAAGTTAGAATATAATTGTTAGCAGAATTTAAAAAAAAAACAAGATTTCCGCAATTTTCTTTAGTCATGTATAAAAGTTGAGAAGTAGAGAAAAGTAACGATCCGTCTAAAGACAGTAAGAAGGCGGGTCGCTACACACTCCCCCTATATCGCTCAATCTCGATCCTACAATTGGTATCAGAGCGGAGGCTGCTCAATTTTGGTGAAACCATCACTTAAGCAATTTTCAGATTTTTCATATTTTTTTAAAAGGGGCAATTTTGCCATCTTTTTGAAGTTTTCTTCATCATGTTTTTTTAACTCGAGATCCATGCAATCACCACTCAAGCGCATTTCTTTTTATAACATACTGCTAATCCAAGACAAAAGTCTTGGTACATTTTTTTGTTTTTTGTTTTTGCAAGCTCAAATTTCTCTCTTCTATTCTTATGGCCTTGCAAGAGGGCTACAGTACTACTGGCCCCTCTTCTCTGGGGAAGATTCGAGTATTGGAAGAGCCGGATGGAAGTCCAGCTGAAACTCCGGTGGACATGTGGATAATAATCTAAACCGGATTTGACCTTCCAAGAGACGAACAAGGAAATGAGCTATGACAAATGGGATGTCGCTGCAAAAAAGAGAATCGAAGCTGACGCAAAGGTGGCATAGACTCTCTAATGTGAACTTACAAAGGAGGAGCTTAACCGTGTCGGCCCCTTCAGTAGCGCCAAAGAACTCTGGAACAAGCTGATAGAACTTCACGAAGGAACCTCCGACATTAAGGTGAGCCATTGTGATCTATTGTTAAATAAACATTATAATCTAAAAATGCAGGATGAAAAAATTGCTTTCCAACTGCACGCCCGGATTCAAGAAATCATGAACGGACTCCACATCATCAGGCACAAGATCAAGAATAGGGACTTAATCAGGTATACGTTAAATTTATTCCCTAGACACTCGCTGTGGGAATCTATGGTTGATGCCTACAAAGTTTTTAAGGATCTTTTAAATATAAAATTAGATGAATTATTTGCTGAATTTGAATTACATGAGCAGATTAACGGTTCACTTAAAGAGAAAGGTGTCGCTCTGATTGCAGGTAAACCAAGAAAGAGGCACCAAAACCAGAATCATATTCTGATTCGGAATCCAAAGAGGAAGATCTAGTGGAGCTTGTGAACGTCGTCCGTAAGCTGTTCAGAGCTCGAAAGGCTCAGAAGAAGAAGAAGATGGGATAGCCAAAGGATGATCCGGCTGAACCAAAGAACAATGCAGATCTCACCTGTTATGGGTGTGGGAAGAAGGGGCACTTCAAATCCGAATGCCCGAACGCGAAAGAGACAAAGAAGCAACGGAGGAAGAAGGCGTTGCAAGCAACCTGGGATGAGTCATCTTCAGAATTGGACGAGGATGAACCAACGCACTCCAACCTCCTCACCTTAACGGCTAAAGACGAGATCGACATCGACTCTGAATTGGATGAAGAAGCGAAGCATGGAACCGTCTCACTGTCGGAAACATGCCGACTTAAGGTAACGGGTTTCTGCGAATCAAAGCTTTAGGAATTGATTTCTTACTTATCTCGCAAACTGGCTGTTGGTGAAAAGATCATCAGTCATGAACAGTCAACCTCTAGTGTTCCGATGTTTGACAATATACCATGGTCTAGTCAAAGTGATCAAGGGTTAAGCCAAATAGGATCTAATGTTTGGTAGGGTAAACCCAGGTTTGATCAGTTTGACAAAGGTTTATCCAAACAGGACCTGATGTTTAAGAGAGATAATATACTAAGGTCTAGTCAAAGTGATCAAGGGTTAAGCTAAACTAGACCTGATGTTTGGTAGGGTAATCCCAGGTTTGATCAGTTTGACAAAGGGTTAGCCAAACAAGACATGATGTTTGGCAGAGTAAATAGAACCCAAGGTTGGTCAGTTAGACCAAGAGATAAGCCAAACAGGACTTGATGTTTGGTAGAGTGACTAAACTCATAGCTGGTCAGATAGACCAAGGACTA
The DNA here is from genome assembly GCA_024364735.1 of Boesenbergia rotunda. NCBI lineage: Eukaryota > Viridiplantae > Streptophyta > Magnoliopsida > Zingiberales > Zingiberaceae > Boesenbergia > Boesenbergia rotunda. Next base: position 6,570 of record JAGFNQ010005677.1, read on the forward strand.
AGCCAAACAGTACTGTAAGATGTGTATACTGAAAGACATGACTTTTATTATATGAATATCTTTATTATGAAAAGAGAATCACACTACACTAGGTGTTTGTTTATAATAGTACATACACAAAGTCCCATTACTTTGCATTGTAGATAACATGGTGTGTGGTGTCACACGGAAGATCATGTTATCAGTTCCTTACTTAGCATAAATAGAGGCTCACAACCTAGATGGAATTGGATAACCTATCGGGATGGTTGTAGTGTAGTTAGGTGTGGTTGGTGTTGACCATAGGACTACACTAGTGTGCTATGAGTACATTGAGCAGGACCAAAACCCGAGGTTATCCGATTTGTACTGACTAGATAATTGGATAGGACCTCAGTTGATATTATGGAGGACGATCCCTTAATCCCGAAATAATATCGGTCATATATTATTAATTATTGTTTCTTTGACTTACCAATGGGCGAGATATATTCTGTTCGATTGATAGACCCGGTAAGTTGGGAAATAATATTAATAATATGATGTGCCGATGATTATTGACGGAATCCGTGTCTCGGTGAGTCAGGATGATGATGCCCCCTTGATGAGCTCAAAAAGTTCATCGTGCTAAACCCTGCAGGTTGATTTGATCCGGCACGTTGATAAGGTTGAGTGGTACTAATCAAGGATCTAGAAGTTAATTAATTTAAATTGTCAGTAATTTAATTATTTAACGGGCATGTGAGATCTTAAACACGGGGGATGGATGACTCGTAATATGTGGAGCCCATATGAAAATATGGGGGTTGGTGAGGAAGTTCAATTAAGATCCTTTAGTGGAATGGATCTTAATTAATGGATCGGGTTTGGATCCATTAGTGGGCCAAGAACCAACTCCTCCTCTAGGTCCCTCCCATAGCCCTATAAATACCCTATGAGATCAAGAAACCAAGAGAGAATTGATCAATCCACAACCCAAGCCCTCTCCTCACATCTCTCTCTCTCCCTCACCCTCTTAGGGTTTCGGCGTCGAAACAAGAAGAAGGGGCTCGCCCCTTCGGTTCTCTCAAGCTCTCCTCCATCAAGCTCTAGCTGAGGCTCAAGGAAGCAAGGTAGAGACCTTCTCTACCATGAGTGGGACTCAGGGAAGGCAAAGGAGGCGTCGGCAGGTGGCTGCAGGCGGCGCAACCAAGGGTTGCGGCGGCGCCGCAAGGTTGAGGGAGAAGAGGTTGCGGGTTGTGTTGTGTTCAGGAAGAAGGTTGTTTCTTTTCTTCTTCTTCTTCTTCACCTTCCTCTCGAGGTGTACTGCTGGTCCGGAGGGCTTGGAGTCGTCTCCGGCGCACGGCGGTGCAAAGGGAGGGGAAGGAGTAGTCGACGGCGCAAACCCTAGGAGCTAGGGTTTTGACCGATTGGAGAAGAGGGTTGATTGGAGCTCTTGGTGATCTCGGATCACGGTAGATCGTCGCTCACACGACGTCCGCGAAGGGAGGTACATAAGGTAGAAGACCGCGAGGTGATTGGAAAGGTATAACTTTCCCTACGCTCCCTTGTATTTCCTTATGTTGTTTTTGTGCCATAATCATATGTGTCGTCATTTTATGTTTAAGAATTTATTGTTTTGATTGCAAAATATGTTTAATAAATTCTTAACTGGACCCCGACCATAAACACAAAGGCCGGCGGTCAACTTGTCACCTTTTCCATGGTCGAGCAAATTACAAGGCCAATTTTGGTAATTGGCTAAGTTGTAATTTGGATCGTTCGATATGGCACGAGATGGTCGATGGGAGATGGCTCTCCATTCGGATTAAATTTTAATCCGTAGGCATGGAGAGGTTTCTCAGATCGACCAGGTATTCTCTTAGGAAACCCGCCAGCCATACCCAACAAATACTTGATGTTTGACAGAGAGAAGTCTAGTCGGGATTAAGATGACTAGCAAAGAAGTCCTTATCAAGGAACGAAATCCTGGTGAGTGAAGCTAGGTGGACGAAGTTATGGTGAGTGAAGCTGGGCATGAAGACCTGGCCGAGGGCTGAGCACCGAAGACCTAACCGAGGTTGGGCACGAAGTCCTATTTCGGGGAATTGGGCACGAAGACCTGGCCGAGCGCTGGGCACCGAAGACATGACCGAGGGTTGGGCACAAAGTCCTAGTTTGGGGAATTGGGCACGAAGTCTTAGTTTGGGGAATTTGGCACAAAGTCCTGGTCACAGATAGGGCACGAGAAGTCCTAGTCGAGGATCGAGCAAAAGACTTAGTCGAGCGAGGACTACGAACGGAAGTAGAAATGGGTCGAGGATTTAACGTCTCGAGATCCGGGAGTCTCGGAGGCTAAGCAAAAGTCCAACCGGAGGTCCTGGTTGGCAAAGGGTAACTTCTCCAGGGTGGAGTAGGTGAGGACACATTCCCCAAGAAAGGGAATAGTAGGCGTCGGTTCGACCTAGGATTTCATTTGAAATCCAAAGTCAGAACCAGTCAGCTCTGGTTGTCAACCATTAAGGCTTATGATTATTGGTTTTGTCTTGTGTTTGTTTGTCTTGCAGGAACCTCAAGTTGGAGGCAAGAAAGGAGAGCAAACGCAAGAAAACAATAGCCTAGTAAAGGGATTCTTGGGCGCATGAATAGCTTCTAGGCGCCTGAATAGCTCCCAGGCGCCTGAATAGCTCCCAGACGCCTGAATAGCTCCTAGGCGCCTAGGAAGCAAGCTTTATCCCAGCGCTGAGTTCGCTAGTTTGGATCAGGTGTGACCACTTGTGAGGTGCCTCATAAGCTATCAAGCACCCAAGAACCATGTATAAATGGGGGTTCGACCCCTCAACTCAGAACATCAACTTACACATTTGCTTACTCATTCTGTGCAAAGAAAAGTGCTGAGATGAAGCTCTGCGACAAAGGAGGCTCCAAGAGGAAGTGTGCAACGCTCCGGAGTTCCGGATGGTCAGATCATAATCTTTTAGTTTGGTTTGCTTTTACTTACAGTTGTAATTCTTTATATTATTGTGCTTGTATTCAAACTGTAAGACGGGTTTCTCTGCCGGCTGAAATTCCAGAAAGGAGACTACTAGTGGACGGGCACTATCCATAATTAGGCCTTGGACGTATTGACCCTGGGGAGTTAGGAACCAAGTAAATCTCGTGAGTTATTGTTGTGTGTTTTTCTTATTTAATATTCCGCTGCGTACTAACACTCTGATAGAAAGAATGAACGAACAGACGACGAAGTTCCACGAAAAGAAGCAAGTCAATATTCACCCCCCTCCCTCTATCGACGCCATCGATCCCACACTGGCTAAGTCCAATGATAGGGTTAGGTCTCTCTGAGAAGAGGTAAAACTCCTTAAGGAAGATACTAGCTCGAGTCCTTTGACTGAGCAAGTTCAGGAAGAAACCTCAACTCAAGTTCATAGACTTGAGGAAGAGAATTCCTCCCTAAAATCTCAAGTCAAAGAACTCAGAGCATATTTGGAACAATTTACCCCGAGTTCCAAGAATCTTGATATGATTCTTGGAAAATAGAAATCTGTTCTAAATCGATCTGGAATTAGGTTTAAATTCAATTCACGAGTTAGGTCTTACTTTTCAGTAATTAACCGCCCTAGCACTCAGTCCAAGCATGGGTCCCCAAACTAAGCTTGATTAATCAAGCCGGACTAAATGAATATTGGATTCCCAAGGATCATATTCATTACATAGATAGACCATATTGAGGATATGATCCAGGGGGAGCCAATAAAAAGACTATTTATGTAGTTAGATAGTTTTTTTATTGAATACCTTACTTGATGCTTTTTTTTACAAATCATCATGCTTAGAATTAGAAATGGTTAGTTAACTAGATCTAATTGAAACTTGCACAACCTAGTATTAGGGTAGGGCGAGTTGACTGTCTAGGGAGTCAAGTAGGGGAAGGCGTCTCTTATTTGGTCTTCTTAGTCCGGTGGAACTAGCCCCTCGTCACATCCTCGACTAGTTAGACCAAGGTTTCTGAACGAGGAATTTAAAAATATTATTTCTTTTTGCGGCATTGTCTAGGAATGGGTTGTTGATCCAATAAGGCTAAGGCCAAAGAAGGTCCCTGTGCCTCCTAGAAGTCAAATATTGAAATTTATTTTGAAATTACTAATTCATAAATCTGAATCTAACTCAAGGCTCAATCATATCATAGACTTAACCTAATTTCAAGATAAAATTGAAAGAATCTCATAAAACAAATAAGGATCCCTATTTTGTCACCTAGAAATAGGTAAGATGGTTAGGATGAATAAAGTTAGATCAACCCAAATCCTATTAATTTTTTCTCCTCACAAAAATTCTTTTTCAAATGTATCTTTATCTCTTTCAAAAATTTATTTTCAAATTTTTTTAATCTTTTTCAAAAATTCGTTTTCATACTTTTCTCAATCTTTGTCAAAAGTTGGTCTTAAAAACCCTTCTTCAATTTTTTTTTCTTTCGTTCAATCCAGCTAATTAAATCAAACTGATTAGACTGAACTTTGTCTCACATAATCAACATAGGCTTAACATGCTTGATCACTTAAATTGGGTAAGACAGATTAGGCAAGTGAACTTGAACAACCTATCCTATACTTCTACTAAACTGGAGCCAAACTAAGCCACTTTATGTGTAGGAACATAAAGATTTGGACCAGTGGATGTTGGATAGTGGGTGCTCCAGACATATGACTAGAGACAAGTCAAAGTTCACCAAACTAAAATATAAGGACCTAGGAACAGTGGCATTTGATAACAACACTACACTTAAGGTAATTAATTCAGGTAACATTGAACTGAGCTCCGACTTTACTATCAAAAAAGTTCTTTTGGTTGACAGTTTTGAATTTAATTTACTCAGTATTAGTTAGCTCTGTGATACTTAGTCACTTTTACCAACAAAAACTGCCTGATTAGTAACTTACAAGACCCAGAGATTACCCTAAAAGGACTTAGGAAAAATAACATCTATGTCATAAACCTACCTACCTCACTTAAGTATTATCTAACTCAAGTAAAAGAAACTAAACTCTGGCATAGGAGATTAAGACATGTCAACCTAAAGCTAATCTCCAGACTCAGCCAAAATGACTAGTTAAGGGTAGACCTAATCTTAGGAATCTTAAAAATTTAGTTTGTGGTCCATGTCAACATGGTAAACAGATCAAGTCTACCCACAAACTTACCCAGCCTGACCTGACCCAATCTGTACTTGAGCTCCTACTCCTGGACCTATTTGATTCTCATAGAGTCAGGTCACTAAGCAGAAACCGGTACTGCTTAGTTATAATTGATGACTATTCTAAATTTAATTGGGTCCAATTTCTTAAAACCAAAGATCAATGTCTTGAATCCTTTAGAACTTTAACTAAAATCATTGAAAATCAAAAGATACTAAAATTAAAAGAATTCGAAGTGATCACAGGGGCAAATTCGAAAACTTAAAATTTACTGAATTCTGTAGCACAAATGGATATTTTCATGAATTTTTCTGCCCTAGGACCCCCTAACAAAATGGCTTAGTTGAAAGATAAAACAAAACCCTCCAAGAAGTAGCCAAGACCATGCTAAATGAATATAACATTGCTAACCATTTTTGGGCAGAAATAGTTAGCACTACCTGCTATATTCAAAATTGGGGCCTAATCAATAAAAGACATAAAAGGACCCCCTATAAAATATATTATTATAAATCACCCAACCTACATTATCTATGGGTCTTTGGTTGTAAAGTCCACATCTTAAACACAAAAGACTACTTAGGTAAATTCTAATCCAAGTCTACCCTTGGTATATTTTTAGTGTACTCAACTTCAAGTAGGGCCTACAGAATTTATAACAAACAAAACCTTAAGATTGAAGAAACTACTAATATAATATTTAATGAAGAAAACCAATCTAACCCTACCAATCTAACTCAAATCAACCCAACTTACCTAATCCAAAAGATGATTAGTCTAGATCAGACCAAATTACTAACTCACCAATTGAATCAATTTCTAAACCAGTCTCAGACTTAACTAGTGAACCGGTCCCTGAACCAAATTTAATATTGTTGGGGTAGGCAGCACCTAAGTCAAACTTGGGTTTTGATAATGGCAAAGGGTTCAGAAGTTAAGGTGTTATTGTGATCTAACATGTTTACTGAGTGTGCAGGAAAAGACCTAAGTACACTAGGCAAGAAGTCCTGGCAAAGGGTTGGGCAAAGAAGTCCTGGTCAAGGACTGGGCAAGAAGACTTGACTGGAAGTTGGGCGAAGAAGTCCTGGCAAAGGGCTGGGCGAAGAAGTCCTGGCAAAGGGCTGGGCAAAGAAGTCCTGGTCAAGGACTGGGCAAGAAGACCTGACCGGAAGGCGGGAAAAGAAGTCCTGGTCGAGGATTGGGCAAGAAGTCCTGGCAAGGGGCTGGGCACCGAAGACCTGATCGAAAGTTGTGCAAGAAGACCTGACCGGAAGTTGGGCACGAAGACATGGTCAGGTGGATTGGGCACAAGTCCAACCGGAGGAGCCGGTTGGCAAAAGGTAAACTCTCCTGAGAGGAGTAGGTGAGGACGCATTCCCCGTCGAGGGAACAGTAGGCGTCGGTTCGACCTAGGGTTCCATTTGGGAGACCCAAAGTCAGAACCAAGACAGCTACGGCTGTAACTAATGGCTAACACGTTTATTTGTTGTGTTTGGAACTAACATGAGTTGCAAGATCGAAGGACTGGTCATCGGTAAGTGAGGTGTCTCACTGAACCTAGGCGCCCAGATGGACTCAGGTGCCCGGATGGACTCAAGCGCCTGTATGGATACGGGCGCCCCAGTGTGAAGGCAAATTCTAGAACACAGCCGCGAAGCCTCTGGACTAAGGCAGTTCAGGCGCCCGTGAGGTCACAGGCGCCCCCATCAGATCAGGCGCCCGAGTGGAGATGAATAATCGCTGACCGAGCCTGCAAATACGGGTTCGCGCATGGAAGGCCAAGTGTTAGGCGCCCCCATCGTCATAGGCGCCCGTATGAGTACTATAAAAGGGGGTTCACCCCCAAGGCTTCGACATCAATTGCTCTCAACACTCCAGACACTTTCGCTCAAGCACTGCGCCCCTGCAAAGTTCGATTTCAAGATTCCAGCGCCGATGACGACCCTCTGCTCTAGAATTCGATCCACCTCGGGCGTCGGTAAAATTTCAATTTACGAAAGTGTTGTGATTTAAATTTCCAATTATATATCTGTACTATCATCTTGTAAAAACTTTATCGAATATAGAATTGCCCAAAGTAAACGGTCAAGGGCCGTGGGCCTTGGAGTAGGAGCCGATCGCGACTCCAAACCAAGTAAAAAATGACTTGTGTTCTTGTGTATTTTGTCATTTTCCACTGCGCATTTACTCTACTACTCCAAAAAATTTTACAACGATATTCACTCCCCCCCCCTCTATCGTTTTCTTCGATCCAACAAGTGGTATCAGAGCGGGTGGGTCAAACTTGGTGTAACCACCAGTTTGAAAGTTTTTTTCGGATTTAAGAAATTTTTAATTTTATATCTTTTCTTTCTTGTTAATCGAGGTTGGTGCAACACCACTCGATCTTTTTCACTTTTATTTCTTTTCTTTCTTTTCTTTTACGCCTTGTTCAATTTTGAATTCTTATTTTTTCACCATAAGTCAGAATTAACATAACGATCAATTTTTCAAAATTTGTCATAAATTTTTTTATTATTATTTTAATATTTGTCTCGAAATCCGTGCTACCTCAATTCGAGCAATCTCTTTTAACTCCTATTTTTTTCCATTAATCAGAATATTCATTTTCTAAAAATTTGTCTCAAACCTTTTATTATTATTCTGCCTCGAAATTTATGTAATATTTTTGTTGGGCTATTTTTTTCCTTCTCCCGTATTACTAATCCAAGACCAAGTCTTGGTACATTTCTGTTATTTCTTTTGTATGCAAGGGTTATTTTAAATGGTCAATCAAGAATGAAATAGTGCCCGTCCACCCCTATTCTCTGGCGAGAACTTCAGAACCTGGAAGGATTTAATGGAATCCCACCTAAAGACCCATCTGGATTTATGGATGATAATCCAAATGGGGTTTAGATTCCCCACAGAAGATGGGATAGCACTCGCCTGAGACAAATTGGATGAACCAACACTCAACATGATCAAGATAGATGCAAAGGCGACTGCAATCCTACAATGCGGCCTAACAAAAGAAGTATTCAAGTAGATTAGACCATTCGAATGTGCTAAAGAGATGTGGGAAAAACTGATTAACCTACATGAAGAGATTTACAACATCGAGGACTTAGAAGGTGTGTTGTCCGTATCATCAGAGGAATCGAACGAAGAAGAAAAAGATCAAGTAATCTATCTTGCACTCTCAGTACAAGCACAAGAAGCCAGAACAGAATTTGAACCCGACCACGAAGCTGAATCCAAACCAGAATTAGAAGATGAGTCCAGATCCGAGGCGGCAAAAATCAAGGGGGAGATTCCCAATAAGGAATCAAAAGGTGAAAGTGTAAATTCAAATGTTAAAAATCAAATAATTTGTTACACATGCAGGGAGAGAGGGCGCTACAAAAGTAAGTGTCCTACTCGTAAGATACGAACGACACCATCGACGGTGACAAAGGAACCAGTTCCAAAAGCACGAAAGGATAAAAGTCACATCCAATGCTTCAAGTGTCAGGAGTTTGGGCATTACAAAGATGAATGCACAGATAGAACATCCAAAGATCCAGAATAACCTACCAAGATGGGTAACTTTAATTTATATGAAAATCCACTCTTTACCATGAATGTTGATAGTTTACTTAATCACTCTTGCTCAAATTTAGATATGGACACATACCTAAGTAACTTAATTAAATCAGGTATATTAATAAATTCAAATTTCAAAATGTTAAGACAAGAAAATGAGACCTTGAAAATTAAAATTGATATACTAGAAGAACTAATTAATAATCTTGCTAACTTAGAAAATCCATAAATTTCCCCTCATTATAATTTTACTTAGTTTTTTATGCTTGGATTTAGAATTGGATATTTTAAGGACAAACGGTTTAATTAAAATTTGAACAACATAGTATTGGGTGGAGGTGAAATGATAGTACGTTAGGGAAGCCCTTCTAATAAGGTCAAGTATGTCCTACTTTGTCTGTTTAGTCTGGTGGAACTAGCCGAAGCTACCGATCCAAGACCCAAACTAGTTAGACCAAAATCTTTCAAGAAGTAATTTGAAGATGAATTTTCAGTAAAAGGCTTTGTCGAGGAAAGGGTTGATGATCCAATAAGGCCTAGTGCCTCGCCAAGACCTAGAAGTCAATTATTGAAAATCAAATTCACTTTACTATTGTCAGATTTGAATCTAACACAAATTTTAACTAAATCTTAGATACCTTTGTCAAAGTCAATCTTGTTGTTTTTTATGCTATTATATAATTTCTGGTTAACATGTTTTTTTGTCATTAGTTCATTAATGTTTAAAATCTTACATTTTCTTTCAAAATTCACTTTAATTAACTCATCAAACTATGATCCAGGACTTGATTAACTTAATTACTGATTAGTCAAACTTGGTTAACACTGAAGTCCCTTAAGGCACTTAGATAGAGTTGGACGGTGTCAGATACAGGGGGAGTTTAAATACCATTATCATTTCAAAATGTTTTTCGAAAATGGGGCTTATGCTTTAAAAATTACCTTCATTCCAAATTGAATTTTCTAAAATTATCTTCTTGAAGATTACTATACTGTTATTCAAAACTATTCTTTTGATTTCAAAAACCCTAAAGACACAGGGGAAATCGTCTTTATGACTACAATAACACCTAGAATGTGTCAGGATGTGTCAAATTTAGGGGGAGTTTAAGTCAAAAGAAAAATATTTTTCGAAAACTTTGCCTGGCAATTAGTTTTTGGAATTGGTAGATAATTCTTATGATTTGTACCAAATCCTAAAGACTCAGAGGAAGAGTACTTGTGGTCAACAAGCTTCATAGGACAGGGTCAAGTTTAGGGGGAGGTCAAATTAAAAGAGTTATCAAACATTTCAAAATAATATATTTTCATACACTATATTTTCAAAATTTTGTCAAAAACATAAGTAATTTGTCTTTCAAAATATTATTATTTTAAATATTTTTGTGGCTTATAGAATCATTTTTTAAATACCTTTTGAAATAATATTTTCATGAGTTTGGAGAATTTCCAGGACATTTAGGGAAATGTCGTTATAGTTAACAAGGTTTCCTAGGATTATGTCAGACTGGAAAAAAAACCAAGTCAAGTAAAATATTATGTTTTAAAGACAACATTTCAAAAGTACTAGTATTTTTCAAAAATGTATAATATTTCTCAACAGTACTAATATTTATTTTAAAAAATAACATAATATTGTTCAAAAGTACTTGCGTTGTTTTAAAAAGTACATGCATCTTTTTTTAAGGTATTTGCATTTTTCAAAATATTCAAAATAAGTGGTTAAATGTTCTGAACCTAAACTTATTGATTAAATATTTTTTGTTGCTTATCATGCATGGACTCAAGTAAAAGAATATACACTTGACTCCAATTCTATTTTTTAGCATCAATTCTTCATTCTTTCAAAATTTTGTTACTTAGAAATTATCATAATTCTTGACATTATTTTACTTAAGATTATTTTTTCGCTCAAATTTTTATATTTTCAAGACTCATAAGCTCTGATACACAAATTTTAAATTTCTTTCAAAATATATTTTTCAAAAGTTCTTTATTAATATATGGCCAATGGGGAGAGTAGAAAAAGTGAAAATTAAATTCTTCCTTAAACTTTTTCCCCCTTTTCAAAGAAAGTTTATCTTAGAAGCTCTCAAAAATATTTTTACTTTAACCTAGGGTTTTTCTAACTTAGAATCTCCTTTGTGATACCCAGAAAATTTTGTTTCAAAATATCATTTCAAACTGAACTTATGAGTATATTTATACTTAGAACTCTTTTCGAGTATATTTATACTTAGAACTCTTTTCAAGTATTCTTTCGAAAAGCTTCAAGGGGAAAATTTCAAATCATGAGGGAGCTTTGTGCAATGTTTCAGTTTTGCAATTGGAAATAGTCTAAAACATAAGGAGAAGAGTTTCACATTAAGGGGGAGAGAAAGAAAGAGAGAAAGGAATTTTTTAAAAATATTTAAATTTTTATCTCTCTTTCAAAAAGTAAAGCAAAAATTTCTAAGTACTTCAAATATTTTTTAAGGGCTAAGTGCTGTTAAAATTTCAAAGTACTGTCAAAATACTTAAAGTGCTTTCAAGTATTTCTAGTGCTTTAAAATTTTCTAAGTATGTCTAAGTGTTTCAAATTTTTTTTAAGTACATGTTTTTTCCTAAGTAAAATTTTTCTTAGTAAACAAAATTTGTCTGAGCAAAAACTTTTTGAAAATATTGGCAAATATTTCTAAGTAAAGTTTTTTTGGTGAAAAACTTGTCTAGAAATTTCTTAAAGACTTTGGTTTTCAAAATGCCTAAAGTGTTTCCAAGCAAATTCTTCTAAGTGTGTAAAATTTTTTTTGGTAAACAAATTTTTTCCCAACTCTCAAAGTGGAAACATTTTTAAGGGAAATTTGGCTTCAAAATCTTGCCTAAGTAAATTTTTTTTAGTAGAATTCTTTTTGCAAAGCCTTGTAAGTAGAAGTTCTTTTAACAAAATTTAGGCTTGCAAAACTTTTCAAAATGGAAAATTGTCTAAGTGTAAAAAGTGTTTTGTTGGTGCAAAGACTTTTACTCTATTTTTTTTAAAAAACACTGAGTCAAAAACTTAGAAGTTTTACAAAAAATGCATATCATTGGAAAAACTCAAAAATCCCTATTAGATATTTTGTTCAACCATGAATATTTTTTTTTATATATGTCAAAGGGGGAGAGATAAGAAAGGAGAGAAAAGAAGTTTTTCATTGAATTTTAATTTTTTTTCAAAATTTTAATTCAAAAACTTTTATCTCCTTTTTTAAAAAGTAAAGTAACGAAAATACTTGTTTTCAAATCTAAAGCATCTTCAAAATTCAAATTTTATTTTGAAAATTTTCTAAGTGCTTAACTCAAAATTTATTTTGAAAATTTTCTAAGTGCTTAACTTAAAATTTATTTTGAAAATTTTCTAAGTGCTTAACTCAAAATTTATTTTGAAAATTTTCTATGTGCTTAACTCAAAATTTATTTTGAAAATTTTCTATGTACTTAATTCAAAATTCTTTTTAAAAATTTTATAAGTACTTAAACTTTAAAATTCTTATGGAAAATTTTCTAAGTGTTTAAACTTAAAATTCTTTTGAAAAATTTCTCTCTAACCTGAAAATCGTGTTGAAAATTTTCTAAGTATTGAAAACCTGAAAAATCTTTTTACTTTTTGGATAAATAAGGACTTAGAAATGTTTTCAAAAACCCCACGTATTTTTGAAAAACTCAGGGGGAGAATTTCTTCCAGGGGGAGGAAATTAAAAACCTATTACATTATTTGTTTCTTTTAACTTAACTTTTTGAACCGTGTTGCCATAAATCAAAAAGGGGGAGATTGTTGGTGCAGGCAACACCTAAGTCAAACCTGGGTTTTGATAATGGCAAAGGGTTCAGAAGTTAAGGTGTTATTGTGATCTAACATGTTTACTGAGTGTGCAGGAAAAGACCTAGGTACACTAGGCAAGAAGTCCTGGCAAAGGGCTGGGCAAAGAAGTCCTGGTCAAGGACTGGGCGACCGGAAGTCAGGCAAAGAAGTCCTGGTAAAGGGCTGGGCAAAGAAGTTCTAGTCAAGGACTGGGCAAGAAGACCTGACCGGAAGTCGGGCAAAGAAGTCCTGATAAAGGGCCAGGCAAAGAAGTTCTGGTCAAGGACTGGGCAAGAAGACCTGACTGGAAGTCGGGCAATGAAGTCCTGGTCGAGGACTGGGCAAGAAGTCCTGGCAAGGGACTGGGCACCGAAGACCTGACCGGATGTTGGGCAAGAAGACCTGACCGGAAGTTGGGCACGAAGACCTGGTCAGGTGGATTGGGCAAAAGTCCAACCGGAGGAGCCGGTTGGTGAAAGGTAAACTCTTCTGAGAGGAGCAGGTGAGGACGCGTTCCCCGTCGAGGGAACAGTAGGCGTCGGTTCGACCTAGGGTTCCATTTGGGAGACCCAAAGTCAGAACCAAGACAGCTACGGCTGTAACTTATGGCTAACACATTTGTTTGTTGTGTTTGGAACTAACCTGAGTTGCAGGATTGAAGGACTGGTCGTCTGCAAGTGAGGTGTCTCACTGGACCAAGGCGCCCGGATGGACTCAGGCGCCCGGATGGACTCAGGCGCCCGTATGGATACCGGCGGCCCAGTGTGAAGGCAAATTCCATAACACAACCATGAAGCCTCTAGACTAAGGCAGTTCAGGCGCCCGTGAGGTCACGGGCGCCCCCATCAGCTCAGGCGCCCGAGTGGAGATGGATAAGTGCTGACCAAGCCTGCGGATAAGGGTTCGCATAGGGAAGGCCACGTGTTAGGCGCCCCCATCGTCATAGGCGCCCGTATGAGCACTATAAAAGGGGGTTCACCCCCAAGGCTTCGACATCAATTGCTCTCAACTCTCCAGACACTTTCGCTCAAGCGCTGCGCCCCTTCAAAGTTCGATTTCGAGATTCTAGCGCCGACGATGTCCCTCTGCTCTGGAATTCGATCCACCTCGGGCGTCGGTAAAATTTCAATTTACAAAAGAGGTTGTGATTTAAATTTCCAATTCTATATCTGTACTATCATCTTGTAAAAACATTATTGAATATAGAATTGCCCAAAGTAAATGGTCAAGGACCGTGGGCCTTGGAGTAGGAGCTGACTGCGACTCCGAACCAAGTAAAAAATAACTTGTGTTCTTGTGTATTTTGTCATTTTCTGCTGCGCATTTACTCTACTACTCCGAAAAATTTTACAACGATATTCACCCCCCCCCCTCTATCGTTTTGTTCAATCCAATAAATATTACCTACTCAACCGGTCCCTGAACCAACCCAAAACCTACCAACTGAACTTCAAGTTAAACCAAGTTCTATGTGACCTAAGAAACCCAGACTAAATTACCCAACTGACCAAATTATTGGTAACCTTAGTGGTCAGAACAAGGTTCTCCTATAGAAACTTAAGTCAGGTTGCAATGATTTCAAAGATTAAACCTAGACCATAGAAGAGTCCTTACCTGACCCAAACTGGATCATTGCTATGTAGGAAGAACTAGCCCAATTTGATAAAAACCAAGTCTGGGACTTAGTACCTAAACCTGAAGGTAAGTCCATTATAGACACTAAGTGGGTGTTTAGGAAAAAGTTAAACGACCAAGGTGAAATAGTGAGAAACAAAGCCCGCTTAGTGGCTAAAGGGTTTAGTCAAGTTGAGGGGTTAGACTATGATGAAACTTATGCCCCTGTAGCTAGACTTGAGTCAATTAGAATGATGCTAGCATTTGTAGCCCATAGAGGATTCAAACTATACCAAATGGATGTTAAGTCTGCCTTCCAGAATGGATTTATAAAAGAGGAAGTCGATGTAGGACAACTCCTAGGTTTTGAAGACTTAGACTATGTGGGATCGGATTGAATCAATAGAGGGGGTGAATATCGATCGTTAAATTTTCTGAAATAAAGAGAGTAATTGTGTAGTGGAAAAAGCAAAAATAATCGCTAACACTTTTTGTTTTTACTTGGTTCGGAGTCGCAGTCGGCTCCTACTCCAAGGCCCACGGTCCTTGAACGTTTACGATGGGCAATTCTATATTTTCATAAAAGTGATTACAAATTGAGTACAAATATAGAATTTAAAAAGAATTACAGCACTTAAACAAATGAACTTTTACCGACGACGAGAGAAGTTGGAAGTTCGTAGCAGCGGGTAGTCGTTGGCGCTTAAGTCGCGAGTACGGAGTTTGTCGGAGCGTAGAGCATGAGCGAAAGTGTCGGAAGCAATTGATGTCGAAGCCTTGGGGGTGAACCCCTTTATATAGTGTTAACAGGGGCGCCAGTGTTGAAGGGGGCGCCTGACACATGGTCTCCTCTACGCGAACCTCAATCCGCAGACTTGGCTAGCACTTATCCCCTTCAGCAGGGTGCCTGAGCTAACTAGGGTGCCTGTGTTAACATAGGCACCTCAATGACTTGGTCCTGAGGCTTGCGTGACAGTTTGCTTCGAATGGCTGGAATCCCTCATTGGTTGGGGCGCCTGTCTCAACACAAGTGTCTAGCCCAGTGAGGCGCCTCACTCCATTGAGGCGCCTGAATGCAGAAACCTTCATTCCTTCGTTCCTGCAATCAGGGTTAGTTCCAAAACACAAGAAGCATATAAATGATAAGATTAAACCATGTTTTACAGTCTGAGCTGTCTTGGTTCTAATTTTGGGCTTCACAAATGGAACCCTAGGTCGAATTGACGCCTAATGTTCCCTCCTACGAGGAAAGCGTCCTCACCTACTCCTCTCGGGAGAATTTACCTGTTTGCCAACCAGCTCCTCCGGTTGGACTTTTGCCTAGCTTCACTCACCAGGTCTTAGTGCCCAGCTTCACTCACCAAGTCTTTGGTGCCCAGTCCCCGACCAGGTCTTAGTGCTCAGCTTCACTCACCAGGTCTTAGTGTCCAGCTTCACTCACCAGGTCTTAGTTCCCAACCTTACGTCAGGACTTAGTTGCCTAGCCCGCAGTCAGGACTTAGTACCTAGTGTACCTAGGACTTTAACTGCACACTTGATTAGCATTGTTAGATCATAACATAACCTTAACTTCTGAATCATTTGCCATTATCAAAACATAGGTTTAACTTTGGTGCTTCCGGCACCAACAATTTCTCCATTTTTGATTTATGGCAACACGGTTCAAAAAAGTTAAGTTAAAAAGCATTTTATAGTATATCTAACAACAAAAAGCATGAAATTTCAATTTTCTCCCCTTGAAATCAACATTCTCCTCCTGAACTTTTCAATGATGTGCGGGGTTTTTGTGACCCTTCTATGTGCTTTAAATTTGACTAAGTGTTTTTCAACATTGAGCAAAAGCATTTGCACTCAAACAACTTAGACAAACTTTGTTTAAGAAAACTTTTTACGTAGAAAACAAACTTTTTACTTAGAAAGCTTTGTAAAAAGAAATTTGAAACTAATTTTCTATTTTTGAGAATGTTTACTTAGGAAAACTTTTTGCACACTTAAAAATTTGCTTGAAAACACTTTGTGCACAAAACATTTTTATTTGAAAAATTCTTTAAGGAGTTTTTTAAACAAGTTTTTGCCAAAATTTATTCTCTAGTAAAAACTTTACTTAGAAATATTTGCCAAAAATTTCAAAAGGTTTTTGCTCAGACAAACTTTGTTTCCTAAGCAAAATTTTACTTAAAGAAAAATACTCTGCGAAAGTTTAAAACACCTAGAAATTTTTGAAATCACATAAAAATTCAGAAGAAAATTTCGAAGTACTTAAAAGTTTTGAAGCACTTAGTCATTTTACTTTACTTTTTGAAGAAGAAATTAAGCACTTAGACATTTTACTTTACTTTTGATGAAAAAATTAAACACTTAGACATTTTACTTTATTTTTTGAAGAAAATTTTTTTAAAAAAATTGGAAAAAAAATTTCTCTCTTTTCCCCTTTCCCTCCCCCTTTGCCATATATCAAAAAAAAATTGATAACAATTATTGCAAGTGAATTTTGAATTAGTGCTAGTTTTAAGAAATTGGAGGTCTGTATTGAACCAACTCAAGAAGAAAAAAACCAAACTAAATTAAACCGATCTTGTTCGGATCCTGTCTAACCCAATTAGCTACTTACTAACTTTTATGAAATAGTAATTTTCACTAGGGTTAGTCAAGTTAAGTGATTTGATCAAATTAGATTTGCTAAGCTTGAACACTTAACTTGATTGGTGTTCGACTTGTATTTATTGCCCCAATTACTGCAGATGCACTGACTTAAAGCATCTTGAATCAAGGGACCTATCAACCCAGTCTAGGTTATCAATCAACAATACCCTAAGGTGCTTGTGAGATGTTGGCTTCTAGATCTATAGGTGCATGCAGTTCTGTTGGTGCCGGAAGCACCTAAGTCAACCCTGTATTTTGATAATGGCAAAGGGTTCAGAAGTTAAGGTGTCATTGTGATCTAACAATCTTACTAAGTGTGCAGGAAAGTCCTAGGTACACTAGGCAAGAAGTTCTGGCAAAGGGCTAGGCAAGAAGTCCTAGTCAAGGACTGGGCAAGAAGTCTTGGCAAAGGACTGGCCACTAAAGACCTGACCGGAAGTTGGGCAAGAAGACCTGGTCAAGGACTGGGCAAGAAGACCTAACCGGAAGTTGGGCAAAGAAGTCCTGGTAGAGGACTAGGCAAGAAGTCCTGGCAAAGGCCTGGGCACGAAGACCTGATCGGGAGGATTGGGTGAAAGTCCAACCGGAGGAGCCGGTTGGCAAAAGGTAAACTCTCCTGAGAGGAGTAGGTGAGGACGTGTTCCCCATGCGAGGGAACAGTAGGCGTTGGTTCGACCTAGGATTCCATTTGGGAGACCCAAAGTCAGAACCAAGACAGCTTAGGCTAATGCTAACATACTTGCTTCTTGTGTTTTGGAACTAACCATGGTTGCAGGGAATGAAGGAATGTTCTTTCTGCAGCTCAGGCGCCTCAATGGAGTGAGGCGCCTCATTGGGGCTAGGCGCCCGGATGGATACGGGCGCCCCAATTCAAGGCAAAAACAGAATCATCGAAGCAAACAGCCACGAAGGCTCTAGACCAAGTCAGCTCAGGCGCCTGTGTTAACACAAGCGCCCCCATCAGCCCAGGCGCCCCAGTGAAGGGGATAAGCGCTGACCGAGCCTGCGGACTGGAGTTCGCGCAGGAGAGGTCACGTGTCAGGAGCCCCTATGGTTGCTATAAATAGGGGTTCACCCCCAAGGCTTCAGATAACTTCGCACACATCGCTCCAAACACTTTCGTTCAAGCGCTACGCTCCGACAAGCTTCGACTTCGCGATTCCAGCGCCGACGACGAACCTCTGCTCCGAAATTTCATCCACCTCGGGCGTCGATAAATTTTAATTTACGAAAAGTGTTGCAAATTTAATTTCAATTCTATATCTGTACTCAGATTGTAAAAGATATTTAGCGAATATATAATTGCCCAACGTAAACGGTTAAGGACAGTGGGCCTTGGAGTATGAGCCGACCGCGACTCCGAACCAAGTAAAAACAACTTGTGTTTGCGATTGTTTTATTATTTTCTGCTGCGTAATCGCTCTATTTTTTCGAAAAATTAAAGATCGATATTCACCCCCCCCCCTCTATCGATGTTCTCCGATCCAACAAGTGGTATCAGAGCGGGTGGCTCAAACTTGGTGCAACCACCAGTTTGAGAGTTTTTTTTGGATTTTTAAAATTTTAATTTTTTTCGAATCTTTCTCGTTAATCGAGGTTGGTGCAACACCACTCGATCGTTTTTTGTTGCTATTAATTTCTCCCACACTACTAATCCAAGACTCAGTCTTGGAACAAGTTTTTATTTTCAATTTTTTTCAGTTATAATTCAAATGGCCATGCAAGAGGGATTCAGCATTGCTAGACCTCCTCTTTTCAGTGGAGAAAATTTCTCCTACTGGAAGATGGAAGTCCACCTGAAAACTCAGGTGGACATGTGGATAATCATCCAATCTGGCCTGGGAATTCCCAAGAACACAGAAGGAGTGGCACAACATTATACTGAATGGGACGCCTCGCTGAAGAAAAAGATCGAGGCTGATGCAAAGGCAACCCAGACTTTGCAATGCGGTTGACTAAGGAGGAGTTGAACCGGGTGGGACCCTTCAACAGCGCCAAAGAGCTTTGGAAGAAGCTGATTGAGCTGCATGAAGGCACATCCGACACCAGGATCAGCAAAAGAGATATGTTGCTGAACAGACTCTACACGATCAAGATGAACGAAGGAGAATCAGCAGCACAGCTCCACGCCAGAATCCAGGAGTTGATTAATGGGCTGCATACGATAGGTCACATGGTCGAGAACCGTGACCTAATCAGGTATACTCTAAACACATTCCCAAGGAACACATTGTGGGCATCCATGGTAGATGCTTACAAAGTTTCCAGGGATCTTTCTAAAATTAAATTAGATGAACTTTTCTCTGAGTTAGAACTGCATGAACAGACTAACACCACTTTGGTCGAGAAAAGTATTGCTTTTATTGCAGGAAAACCTCAAGGAAAAGCCCCCAAGAAGAAGCCTCTACCAGCACCCGAGTCTGACTCAGACTCAAATTCAGAAGATAGTGAAGGGGATTGACCCAAGTTGGTTTGGCTAGCTCGGGACTACTACAAGGAGCTGAAGCACCAAACAAACAAAAAGAAAGCAAGCCGAAGAAAGGAAGATCCAGCTGAACCATCAACAACTTCAAAGAGCAAGAATAATGTCACCTGCTACAAATGCAACAAAAAGGGACATTACAAGTCAGAGTGCCCCAATCTGAAGGAAACGAAGAAGGCACGAAGAAAGAAGGCTCTCCAAGCCACTTGGGATGAATCTTCCTCTGAAGAAGAAGAAGAAGTCCCACACGCGAATCTTCTCGCCCTAACCGCCTCAGAAGACGTCAACACCAGATCCGAATCGGAACCAGACGACGGAAGGCTCACAATCTCGGAAAATGGGCAAATAACGATAAGAGGTTATTCTGAGTATGAACTATCTAAATTAATCTCTTACTTATCTCGCAACTTAGCAAAATCCAAAATCCGGGTTGAGTCCCTCCGACAGGAAGTAAAACGCCTGAAAGAGGAAGCCAACTCGAGATCCTTGACTGAGAAAATTCAAAAAGGAAACTCCACTCAAGTTCAAAAGCTTAAGGAAGAGAATTCCTCCTTGAAAACTCAAGTCAAGGAGATCATAGTGGCTTTAGAACGATTCACTTTAGGTTCCAAGGGTCTTGATATGATCCTTGGAAAGTAGAAGTTCATTCTTAACCGATCTGGATTAGAGTATCGAACTAAGTCTAGGCAACGTTCTTATTAAGTTGTATTGAACCAACCTAGAACCCAAGTCCAAGCATGGGTCCCCAAGCTCTGTTTGAACAAACAAGCTGGACCAAACCAGTATTGGATCCCCAAGGACAAGATTCACATCTTGCCTAACCATTATCGAGGCTATAGTCCAGGAGGAGCCAATATAAAAATAATATTCATAATTAGATAAGTTTTTTTTGTAATTTTTCTTTATTGCATGCTTGCTTGTTTATTTCCTACTGCAAATCATCATGCTTAGACTTAGGACTAGTTAGACTAAGGACAAAAAGGTTCAGTTGAAATTTGAATAACATAGTATTGGGTAGAGGTGAGATGATAGTACGTTAGGGAAGCCATTCTGGTGGAACTAGCCGAAGCTACGGATCCAAGACCCAAACTAGTTAGACCAAAATCTTTCAAGAAGTATCTTGAAGATGAATTTTCAATAAAAGGTTTTGTTAAGGAAAGGGTTGATGATCCAATAAGGCTACGACCAAAGAAGGCCTAGTGTCTCGCCAAGACCTGGAAGCCAATTATTGAAAATCAAATTCACTTTACTACTTGTTAAATTTGAATCTAACACAAATTTCAATTAATCTTAGATTCAACACAATTTTTCAAAATAAACTTAAACTTTATAAAAAAAAAATTTTAAATTAATTAATTTTTTTTTAAAACCATGCTTTTCAAATTAAAATCTTTATTTTTGTTAAAACCTGTCTCACAAAACCCATAAGGTTAACGTGATTGATAACATTAGACTGGGTGAGACAGACTAGGTCGTGAAAATCAATTTTAAAGCTATCCTTGACTCTAATTGGATCCAAATCAATAAATATGTGTAGGAATATAAAGATTTGAACCAATGGATGTTGGATAGTGGATGCTCCAGACACATGACTGGAGACAAATTAAAATTCACCAACATCAAGTTCAAGAACCTAGGCTCAGTAGCATTTAGCAACAATGTTACACTCAAAGTCATTGGGTCAGATAACATTGAACTCAAATCTAATTTTGTGATTAAAAAGGAACTCTTGGTTGAGAATTTCAAGTTCAATTTGCTTAGTATAAGTCAACTATGTGATACTGGCTATGTAGTTATATTTACCAACTCTGACTGCCTGATTAGAAACCTTCAAGACTCAAAAGTCATGCTTAAGGGTACTAAGAAAAACAATGTTTATACTATCAATCTACCTTTAGTACCAAAGTGCCTCTTAACTCAATTAGAAGAATCCAACCTCTGGCATAGGAGATTAGGTCACACTAATGTTAGACTAATTTCTAAAATTACCCAACTTGGTCTAATTAAAGGGGTACCAAAAATTAAGAACTTTGAAAGCACAATCTATAACTCATGTAACCAAGGCAAACAAACCAAGTCTAATCACAAGCCAATTCAATCAGACTTAACCAAAACCACACTTGAGCTCCTTCACCTTGACCTATTTGATTCACATGGAGCCAAGTCACTAAGCGGGAACCGGTGCTGCTTAGTTATTATCGATGATTACTCTAGGTTTACCTGGGTTAGGTTCCTAAAAACTAAAGATGAAACCCTAAACCTATTTATTGACTTATGCAAAATAATCGAAAATCAAAATGATACCAAAATCAAAAGACTTAGAAGTGATCACAGGGGAGAGTTTGAGAATCAAAGGTTTGAGGAATTCTATAAAATAAATGGATATATTCACGAATTTTTCTGTCCTAGAACCCCCCCCCCCAACAAAATGGGATAGTAGAAAGAAAAAAAATAGAACCCTTCAAGAAGCCGCTAAGACCATGCTCAATGAATTTAACCTAGCTAACCAATTTTGGGCAGAAGCAATAAGTACGGCTTGCTATTGTAACGCCCCAAAATTCTCATTTTTTAGTTCTTAAAGTCCTTAGAATTATTTAAAAATGGTTTAGAAATATTCTAGATATTTTTAGGAATTTTTAGAATATTTTTATGGAATTTTCCGAGTCCGTTTAGTATTTTTAAAAAAGGAAAAACGTTAAAGGGCAGCAGGGGGTTCGAACCCGCGACCACCGGAAGAGCAAGCGCGCGCGTGACTGGCTGGGCTAGGGTATCAAGCACAACAAAAAATGGAGAGAAATATATTTATAGAGTAGTTACGTTTTTCCATAAAGATAGTATAAATAGATAAGTTAAGAGAGGAAATTGGATTTTTTGGTTTTCTCTCTTCCTCGCCCTAGCCGCGCGACACACGCACGGGAATCCTCTTCCCCTCTCTTGTGCGCACGCCAACACCAAGCCGAGACTTCCTCTCCTCTTCCAAGGGGGCGCCGGCCAAGAGGGAACCAAGGAGACGGAGCGTTTCGTCCGTCTCGACGAGAAGAACACGTAGGCGCGGACGGTTCGTAGAGATTTCAAGCTTCTCCCGAGCCCTAGACGTCAATTTTGGTTGTAAGTTCAAGGAAACCAATGTAAGTACTGCTCACCTACAGTAAGAGGCGGTTTTCCGCAACCTTTTTTTCGTAGAAAGTTAAAAATGCAAAGTTTGTTTTAGTTTAAGATCTTGCATGTATTTCTAGTTTAATTCATGCTTGTATAAGTTGATTAAGTACCCTATATGAAGTTAGGGTCTAAGAAAAGCTATGAGAAAAGAAAAGAGAAGATAAAGATAAGAAAAGAAAAGGCCAAGGCCTTAAGAAATCCCCAAAAGTCAAGACTTAGGGATTTGGGCACACAAGGTGCTCGTTAAAATGCCAAGGCATTTAAAGATAAGAAAGAAAAGAAAGAAAAGCTATTTTATTTTCTAAGGCCAGTACCCGGCGTCCAAGGGCGTCGTTAAAGAAATCCAGGTGTCCAATTCCAAGGTCTTGGCCCTGGTAGACCAAGGTCTGCTCTATTAGGATTGGTGGCTCGCTACCCCAACCTTTTAGGGAACGCGCATAAGATGGTACTTACGTCTTAAGTGGATCCAAGTGATTATTATTTTCAAGTATATGCTTTAGCAAAGTTTTCTAAAGTTTAAGAAAATTTTCAAAAAGTTAAAGAAAAATTTAAAGTTCAAGAATTGCTAAAGTTTCAAGTTAAGCCAAGGAAAAGTAAGTTAAGACTTGTTAATGCTTGAGTATGCATGTTTATGAGTTATACATGTTTTAGTGTTTCTTTTAAGCATAAAAGTATTTCATGAGATTTTTCATTGTTGGAAAAGCATGTTTGCACATTTTAAGATTTTGTGAGCTAGATAGTACTTACTAAGCTTTATGCTTATAGATGCATTTCCTCTTACTGTAGGTAAAGGTAAAGACAAGCAATTCTGAAGGAAGGCGACGAGGCGGTGCTGAGCGACGTGTGTGCGGTGGCTGACCTTGGAGAGATCCTTAAGACAAGATGAATGAAGGACTTAAAGTGCATTTATTATAAAGTCTTAGTTTAAGTTAGATCATATAGCATTTATCCAAGTATTTGCGTTTTAGATATTTTACATATCCTAAAATCATGAGTAAAGATTCCATGTCATTTTATTTAGCATACATATCCTTATGATTGCATTGGATTAGTATAAGTGTGAGTAGTTTTGAGTATTGATACTTGATGGAGCTATTTGATGCATGTGCCAAGATATTGTGAGTTCCCTTTGAATCAAGTTTTTATTGCTAGAAATATGCCTAGAAAAGTTGTATTACATTCCAAAATGCTTTAGTAAGGTGTAGAACATGTATTTTGGTATTATGAATGCATAGGAGTTAAGTTTGGTACAAAACTCTAGTTTAAACTTCATATAGATTTCCATAACTTAATTTCTTCCGCAAAAGTTCTAATTTCGAGTTTATGAAGTTGTTTTGATTGGCCAAAATGTTTAGGAAACTAGTATAGAGTGTAGAAATGGTGTTGTGTCTTTGTATGGCTTGAAACTATAAGTTTGGTGGACTTTTAGAACAAGGTTTCGAATCTGAAATTTCAGATTTTCAAGCGTGCCAGTCGACTGGTTCAGTATCAGTCGACTGCCCTATCGAACAGTAGCTTCTGTTCGATGCATCAGTCGACTGCCAAGAGGCCAGTCGACTGGTGCCGCGCCCAGAAACTTTCTGTGGCCAATCCCAGTCGACTGGTTAGGTAGCAGTCGACTGGTACCAGTGCAGAAAAGTTTTAGAGAAAGGAAGTTTCCATTGTATCATGCATGACTATTAAAGTTAGAATATCATCCTTAGATGGATTTGAAGAAAAAAAAAGAAGTTCCGCATTTCTAGTCGTGCATTAGAGTCAAGAAGTAGCAAAAGTAACGATCCGTCTAAGGTAGAGAGAAGGCGGGTCGCTACAGGTGGTATCAGAGCAGTTCCCATTCTCCAGCATCACACACACATCAGCATCAACCTTGCCGTCTTCAAGTAAGAAAGCTTTAAGTTTCAGTTTTTCTATTGCTCCTTTACTTAATTGCAGTATAGAGAAATACTTAAGTACTTACTCATATGTGCATAGAACAAGGAAGCATGTTTAATACCTTAGTATCACGGAATCATGTTTAATCCCTAGAATGGATATTAGAGAAATGCTTAAGTACTTACTTGATTTGCCCAAAAGTAAGTTTTGGGATTATGGCACGCAAGGTGCTTGATAAAAGTTTTGAGTAAGACCAAGGTCTTACTAAGCCCTAGAACGAGTTCTAGGACTAAGAAATGAGATAAGAATCAAGACCAAGGTCTTGTTATATCCTAAAGCAAGTTTGGGAACATTATCATTAAGTGTTACGTTATACATTTGAGGACGTCCTAGAAAGGCCCAAAACGAGGAGCAAGCTCCTAGAGGGCAAGAGGCAACAGAGTCAGTACCCCCACCAAATCTCTTAGATGTGGTGGCTCAGTTACAGAGACAGTTAGCAGAACAACAGCAAGTTATTGCCACTAGGATGGCTAACTAGCAGGTCGTTATTATTACCTCGCCGGTGGCGAATGTAGTGGCACCAGTTGTGATCGAAGACCCATCGATTACATCTGTAGTCCGGCAAGGGGGGGAAGGCAAGAAGCGTACCTCATTCAGTAGAAGAAACTGAAGCCAGGGAACTTTCCAGGCACAAGCAAACCATGGGATGCTTAAGCATGGTTCGAAACGTTGGAAAGAATAGTAGGGCTACTGGACTGGCATGAGGTAGAGAAGATAAAGTGTGCATCTTTCTGCCTTACGGGAGATGCTAGAATATAGTGGAAGAGAGTCAAGGCCAAGAGAAATGTCAGCCAGATGACATGGGTCGACTTCGAGACTAAGTTCTTCGAAGAATACTTTCACATGCAAGTAACCAACAAGCATTATGATGAATTCACGGAGTTCAGACAAGGAGAACTATCCGTGGATGAAGCAGTGAAGATGTTTAAGCGGTTAGCTCATCTGTGCCCAGAGCTAGTTAGCACAGAAAAAGAGATAGTTAGGCTAATGCTCAAGATGTTAAGGCCTGAGATAGCGTTAAAGGGGGCTAGCGGTGTTAAGAGGCTGCAAACCTCCGAAGAACTAATAAGTAGTGCTTTGATCACTTAGCACTACTTAAACAGTATAAAGGCCACCAGAAAGGTTGAACGATGAAGTTCTTAACAACCTTACCGTCAGGGGAAGTGATGGCCTCTACTGAGAGGCTAAGGGCAGTATCAATCTAGATTTCCAACCGAGAGCTCTACAGTGACTTGGTAGTCCTTGAAATGAAGGATTACGATGTCATTTTAGGAATGGACTTCTTGAGCAAGTATAATGCTTCTATAGACTGCCGCAAGAGAAAAGTCAAGTTCACACCGGAAGCAGAACCTTCATTTGAGTTTATTGGAGACCCAAGGAGAAAGATAAATAGGTTCCTATCTACCTTACAAGCTCAGAGAATGTTAGAGAAGGGGTGCTCTGGTTTTCTAGCTCATATAGTGGATGCAAGTCAAGGAGAAGGATTGAAGAGAGAAGAAGTGAGGGTAGTCTGTGACTATCCTGAGGTGTTTCCTGAAGAGTTACCAGGACTCCTTCCCAATCGGGAAATTGAGTTTGAAATTGAGTTGGCCCCAGGAACCAACCCAATTTCGAAAGCACCTTATCGCATGGCACCAGCAGAACTGAAAGAATTACAAGAACAATTGCAAGAGCTGCTTGACAAGGGTTTCATCCGCCCTAGTCATTCACCTTGGGGAGCTCCTGTACTGTTGGTCAAGAAGAAAGATGGATCTATGCGAATGTGCATAGATTATCGAGCTTTGAATAAGGTAACCATCAAGAACAGATATCCTTTGCCAAGGATAGATGATTTATTTGATCAGCTGAAGGGAGCCACAGTGTTCTCCAAGATAGATCTGCGATCAGGTTACCATCAGCTCAGAGTGAAGGAGAGTGATGTGCCAAGGACTGCTTTCAGTACAAGATATGGGCACTATGAGTTTGTGGTCATGCCCTTTGGAGTGACAAACGCCCCTGCGACGTTTATGGATCTAATGAATAGAGTGTTCAAGGATTTTCTGGACAAGTTCGTCATTGCCTTCATTGATGATATCCTAGTGTATTCAAAGACTCGGAAAGAATATGAAGAACACCTGAAGATAGTGTTGCAAACCTTACACCAGAAGGAGTTGTACGCCAAATTCTCAAAGTGTGAGTTTTGGCTTGATCAGGTGGCCTTCCTAGGCCACATTGTATCCAAAGAAGGCATTCAAGTTGATCCAGCCAAGATAGAAGCAGTCAGCAACTGGTGTAGACCCAAGAATACCAGTGAAATCAGAAGCTTCTTAGGCCTGGCAGGATATTACAGAAAATTTGTGGAGGACTTTTCCACAATAGCCTCTCCTCTCACAGCCCTGACCAGAAAGAACCAGAAGTTTGAGTGGTCAGATAAATGCGAGCACAGCTTCCTAGAACTGAAGAAAAGATTGACTAGTGCTCCCATCCTGACTGTTCCAAAGAGTGACAAGGCCTTTGACATCTACAGTGATGCATCCAAGATGGGCCTTGGAGCTATCCTCATGCAAGACGGTAAAGTAATAGCATATGCCTCCAGACAGCTCAAGGACTATGAGAAGAATTACCCTACCCACGACCTTGAGCTAGCAGCTGTGGTTTTTGCACTGAAGCTCTGGAGACACTACCTGTATGGAGTGCAGTGCAGAATCTTCACAGACCATCAGAGTTTGAAGTACTTCTTCACTCAGAAGGATCTGAATATGAGGCAGCGCAGGTGGCTAGAGTTGGTCAAAGATTATGACTGTGAAATCCTCTACCACCCAGGTAAAGCTAATAAAGTGGCAGATGCACTGAGCAGAAAATCTTGTGCAGCACTGATGTCCCTATCATCACTGTCTCTACCACTTCAAAAAGAAATAAAGGATTTTGGAGTCGAGGTAATAATTGGGCAACTTTCTGTATTGACTCTAGAGTCAACCCTACTTGTGGATATACAAAGAAAGCAAGGTCAAGACCCAGAGATCCAGAAGATCAAGCAGGAGATCCAAGAGGCAGAAAATTCAGAGTTTCGAGTATCAGATAGTGGCATCCTCTATCTTGGAGACCGCCTTTGCGTCCCCAATGATGAGGAACTAAGAAAGAATATTTTAGAAGAAGCCCACAGTACCCCGTACTCTATGCACCCAGGTTCTACCAAGATGTACCAAGATGTAAAGCAAAGATTCTGGTGGTCTGGACTCAAGCGAGACGTGGCCAGATATATCAGTACCTGCTTGACCTGCCAGAGAGTCAAAGCAGAGCACCAGAGACCAGGAGGAGTTCTACAGCCACTTCCCATTCCAGAGTGGAAGTGGGAAGAAATATCCATGGACTTTATCACTGGTCTTCCAAGAACCACCCATGGACACGATGCAATATGGGTGATAGTGGATAGATTGACCAAGTCTGCCCACTTCCTAGCCATCAAGTTATCGCATTCAGTAGAGCAGTTAGCACAGCTGTACGTGAAAGAAGTAATCAGGCTTCACGGAGTTCCGAAGTCGATCGTTTCCGACAGAGATGGGCGGTTCGTCTCCCATTTTTGGAGGTGTGTTCAGGACTAGGCAGCCAGACCGAGCTTATAGATGAGACCACTCAGGCTATCCAGACGATCCGCCAGAGGATTGAGACTGCCCAGAGTAGACAGAAAAGTTATGCTGACACACGCCGTAGGCCACTGGAATTCCAAGTTGGAGATTCAGTATTTCTCAAGGTCGCTCCTATGAAGGGAGTGATGAGATTTGGCAAAAAGGGCAAGCTGAGTCCTCGCTACATAGGACCCTACAAGATTATAAAGAGAGTTGGGAAGGTAGCCTATGAGCTGGACTTGCCAGAGGATATGTCAGCTATCCACAGTACCTTTCATGTCTCTATGCTAAAGAAGTGTATTCACGACCCTAGTCAAGTGATTCAGCCTCAGTCAGTACAGATCCAAGAAGATCTTAGCTATGAGAGCAGACCGACACAGATAGTGGACAAAGCAGTTAAAAGATTAAGAAACAAAGAAGTACCACTAGTGAAGGTCATCTGGCAGAATCAAAAGCATGAGGAGGCTACTTGGGAACGCGAGGACAGCATGAGAGAAAGATATCCAGAATTATTCTAAGTTCGAGGACGAACTTTTTATAAGGTATGGGGGATTATAACGCCCCAAAATTCCCATTTTTTTAGTTCTTAAAGTCCTTAGAATTATTTAAAAATGGTTTAGAAATATTCTAGATATTTTTAGGAATTTTTAGAATATTTTTATGGAATTTTCCGAGTCCGTTTAGTATTTTTAAAAAAGGAAAAATGTTAAAGGGCAGCAGGGGGTTCGAACCCGCGACCACCGGAAGAGCAAGCGCGCGCGTGACCGGCTGGGCTAGGGTATCAAGCACAACAAAAAATGGAGAGAAATATATTTATAGAGTAGTTACGTTTTTCCATAAAGATAGTATAAATAGATAAGTTAAGAGAGGAAATTGGATTTTTTTGGTTTTCTCTCTTCCTCGCCCTAGCCGCGCGACACACGCACGGGAATCCTCTTCCCCTCTCTTGTGCGCACGCCAACACCAAGCCGAGACTTCCTCTCCTCTTCCAAGGGGGCGCCGGCCAAGAGGGAACCAAGGAGACGGAGCGTTTCGTCCGTCTCGACGAGAAGAACACGTAGGCGCGGATGGTTCGTAGAGATTTCAAGCTTCTCCCGAGCCCTAGACGTCAATTTTGGTTGTAAGTTCAAGGAAACCAATGTAAGTACTGCTCACCTACAGTAAGAGGCGGTTTTCCGCAACCTTTTTTCGTAGAAAGTTAAAAATGCAAAGTTTGTTTCAGTTTAAGATCTTGCATGTATTTCTAGTTTAATTCATGCTTGTATAAGTTGATTAAGTACCCTATATGAAGTTAGGGTCTAAGAAAAGCTATGAGAAAAGAAAAGAGAAGATAAAGATAAGAAAAGAAAAGGCCAAGGCCTTAAGAAATCCCCAAAAGTCAAGACTTAGGGATTTGGGCACACAAGGTGCTCGTTAAAATGCCAAGGCATTTAAAGATAAGAAAGAAAAGAAAGAAAAGCTATTTTATTTTCTAAGGCCAGTACCCGGCGTCCAAGGGCGTCGTTAAAGAAATCCAGGTATCCAATTCCAAGGTCTTGGCCCTGGTAGACCAAGGTCTGCTCTATTAGGATTGGTGGCTCGCTACCCCAACCTTTTAGGGAACGCGCATAAGATGGTACTTACGTCTTAAGTGGATCCAAGTGATTATTATTTTCAAGTATATGCTTTAACAAAATTTTCTAAAGTTTAAGAAAGTTTTCAAAAAGTTAAAGAATAATTTAAAGTTCAAGAATTGCTAAAGTTTCAAGTTAAGCAAGGAAAAGTAAGTTAAGACTTGTTAATGCTTGAGTATGCATGTTTATGAGTTATACATGTTTTAGTGTTTCTTTTAAGCATAAAAGTATTTCATGAGATTTTTCATTGTTGGAAAAGCATGTTTGCACATTTTGAGATTTTGTGAGCTAGATAGTACTTACTAAGCTTTATGCTTATAGATGCATTTCCTCTTACTGTAGGTAAAGGTAAAGACAAGCAATTCTGAAGGAAGGCGACGAGGCGGTGCTGAGTGACGTGTGTATGGTGGATGACCTTGGAGAGATCCTTAAGACAAGATGAATGAAGGACTTAAAGTGCATTTATTATAAAGTCTTAGTTTAAGTTAGATCATATAGCATTTATCCAAGTATTTGCGTTTTAGATATTTTGCATATCCTAAAATCATGAGTAAAGATTCCATGTCATTTTATTTAGCATACATATCCTTATGATTGCATTGGATGAGTATAAGTGTGAGTAGTTTTGAGTATTGATACTTGATGGAGCTATTTGATGCATGTGCCAAGATATTGTGAGTTCCCTTTGAATCAAGTTTTTATTGCTAGAAATATGCCTAGAAAAGTTGCATTACATTCCAAAATGCTTTAGTAAGGTGTAGAACATGTATTTTGGTATTATGAATGCATAGGAGTTAAGTTTGGTACAAAACTCTAGTTTAAACTTCATATAGATTTCCATAACTTAATTTCTTCCGCAAAAGTTCTAATTTCGAGTTTATGAAGTTGTTTTGATTGGCCAAAATGTTTAGGAAACTAGTATAGAGTGTAGAAATGGTGTTGTGTCTTTGTATGGCTTGAAACTATAAGTTTGGTGGACTTTTAGAACAAGGTTTCGAATCTGAAATTTCAGATTTTCAGGCGTGCCAGTCGACTGGTTCAGTATCAGTCGACTGCCCTATCGAACAGTAGCTTCTGTTCGATGCATCAGTCGACTGCCAAGAGGCCAGTCAACTGGTGCCGCGCCCAGAAACTTTCTGTGGCCAATCCCAGTCGACTGGTTAGGTAGCAGTCGACTGGTACCAGTGCAGAAAAGTTTTAGAGAAAGGAAGTTTCCATTGTATCATGCATGACTATTAAAGTTAGAATATCATCCTTAGATGGATTTGAAGAAAAAAAAAAGAAGTTTCGCATTTCTAGTCGTGCATTAGAGTCAAGAAGTAGCAAAAGTAACGATCCGTCTAAGGTAGAGAGAAGGCGGGTCGCTACAGCTATATCCAAAATAGGGTCCTAATTAACAAAAGACATAATAAAACACCTTATGAATTATATTATCATAGACTGCCCAGCCTACACTACCTAAGGGTCTTTGGGTGCAAAGTCCATATCTTGAACATCAAGGACTACCTAGGTAAGTTTCAATCCAAGTCAATCCCAGGGGTCTTCTTAGGATATTCAACAACTAGTAGGGCCTATAGGGTTTACAATAAACAAACTAACAAAATTGAAGAAATGACTAACTTAATCTTGGATGAGGAAACTAAACCAAAATCTGATAACCAAAACTTGATCCAATATATATTGATCAGGAAGACAATGAACAAACAATTGAATCATCAATTGAACCACTAATTGAACCTCTAAATGAACTAACTCTTGAACCAACCACTGCGTCAACTGAACCAATAACTGAACCAACCCAACTAGTTGAACGAAACACTAAACTGAACCGTCCAGCCGGACCTGAGGCTGAACCAAGTTCTAGAAGAACCAAGAAACCCAGACTCAGTCACCCTTCTGATCAAATTGTGGGTGATCCAACCTTAGGAGTCAGAACTAGGTCCTCCTATAGAAATCTTAGTCAGATTGCACTAATTTCAAAAATTAAACCTAAGACTATAGAGGAAGCCCTACCTGATCCTGATTGGATCATAGCTATGCAAGAGGAGTTAGCACAATTTGAAAGAAACCAAGTCTAGGAGCTAGTACCTAAACCTGAGGGCAAGTCTATTATAGATACTAAGTGGGTGTTTAGGAATAAACTAAATGACCAAGGGGAAATAGTTACAAATAAAGCCCGCTTAGTAGCAAAAGGGTTCAATCAAGTCAAAGGATTAGACTATGATGAAACCTATACCCTAGTAGCCAGACTTGAGTCAATTAGAATGTTGTTAGCATTTGCAGCCCATAGAGGGTTCAAGCTATACCAAATGGACGTTAAGTCTGCCTTTTTAAATGGGTTCATCAAAGAAGAAGTCTATGTATGACAACCCCCAGGATTTGAGGACCTAGAGAATCCTGACTATGTTTTCAAACTTAAAAAGGTACTTTATGGGTTAAAACAAGCACCTAGGGCAAGGTATGAGCGTCTATCAACTTACCTTATTTCTAAGAAATTTAACCAAGGACAAATTGACTCCACCCTTTTTCTTAAAACCTTAGAAAAAGACCATTGCCCAAATTTATGTTGACGACATAATTTTCAAATCCACCAACTCAAACTTTCTAAAAGAATTTGTAAAAATAATGGAAAATGAATTCGAAATGAGCTTAGTAGGTGAGCTCAACTTTTTCTTAGGGTTGCAAATTAAGCAAACTAGATATGGTAATTATGTTCACCAATCCAAGTATGCTAAAGAGTTAATAATGAAATTTAAAATGGATAACTCCAAAAGTAAAAGTACCCCTATGGCCACAAATGTCAAAATTGATAGTGACCCTGAAGGTAAGCCTGTAGATCTTAAGTTATACCGAAGTATGATCGGAAGTCTACTTTACCTTACAGCTAGCATACCTGATATCCTATTCTCTGTAGAAATGTGTGCTAGGTAACAAACTTGTGCTAAGGAATCCCACTTAGCAGCCCTAAAAAGAGTACTTAGGTACATTAAGGGTACCCTAAATATAGGGATTTGGTATCCTAGGACTTCCACCTTTGAATTGTTAGGATATTCTGACTCTGACTATGCTGGGTGCAAATTAAATAGAAAATGTACAAGTGGAAGCTGCAAACTTTTAGGACATAGTCTAGTCAGCTGGTGCAGTAGAAAGCAACACTGTGTAGCCCTATCTACAACCGAAGCAGAATATGTTGCCCTAGGAGAGTGTGTGGCACAACATTTATGCATAATGCACACTCTTAAGGATTTCCAGCTTGACTACACCCAAACCCAAGTTTTTATTGATAACATTAGTTCAATCAATTTGAGTAAAAACTCGATTCAACATTCCAGAACAAAATATATAGAAGTTAACCATCATTTTGTAAGGGATCATGTAGCTAGGGGTGAAATAGTCCTTAAGCATGTGGACACAAAGTCAAACTTAGCTGATATCTTTACCAAACCCTTACCTGAGTCTGAGTTTAGCTCACTAAGAAGGCAATTAGGGTTATGCTTAGTAGAATAGGACTGCTCTATATGTTTTTCAAAAAATTATTTTATTTCTTATCTGTTAATTAATCTTTTATGAAAAAAAAAATCATTTCTTTTATCAAGTTTTTCTAAAATTTAAAATGATTTTCCGACTTAGTTTTTTCTAAAAACTTACCCCCTTCAAAACTAGGGCTTTTTCGCAAATGGACTTAGCTTAGGCCCTAACCCTAGAATTGCATGCGCCTATAGATCTAGAAGTCAGCATCTCACAAGCACCTTAGGGTACTTTTGATTGATAACCTAGATTGGGTTGAGATGCTTAGGTCTATGCCTTGATTCAAGATGCTTTAAGTCAATGCATCTGCAGTAATTGGGGCAATAAATACAAGTTGAACAGCAATCAGGTTAAGTGTCAAGCTT
Source organism: Boesenbergia rotunda (assembly GCA_024364735.1). NCBI lineage: Eukaryota > Viridiplantae > Streptophyta > Magnoliopsida > Zingiberales > Zingiberaceae > Boesenbergia > Boesenbergia rotunda. The sequence continues at coordinate 40,045 of JAGFNQ010005677.1, forward strand.
AGAAAATCTAACTTGATCATATCACTTAACTTGACTAACCCTAGCGAAAGCTATTGTTTATGACAGTTAATAAGTAGCTAACTGGATTAGACAGGACCCGAACAAGAACGGTTTAATTTGGTTTGGTCCAGTCTATGCTTATTAGAGTTGGTTCAATACAGAACTTCATTTTTTTTTGCTCTAATTTACCTGCTATAATTAGTATCATTTTTTTTATATATGGCAAAGGGGGATAGAAAGGAAAGGATAAATTTTTTTTCTCAAAATTTTATTTCTTTTTCAAAAAGTCAAGTAAATAACTAAGATTAGAGAAGGGAAAGGAGAAATTTTTTTCAAAATTTTTATCTCTTTTTCAAAAAGTAGAGTAAATAACTAAGTGCTTAAAAATGTTTTTCAGATCTAAGCATTTCAAAACTAAGTATTTTCTAAGTATGAAAAGTTTACAAAAACTTTTTGGAAAATTTGTTCTAAGTATGAAAAGTTTGCAAAAACTTTTTGGAAAATTTTTTCTATGTATGAAAACCTTGCAAAAACTTTTTGGAATTTTTTTTTAAGTATGAAAAAATCTTTTTTGGAAAATTTGTCTAAAGTGAAAAAACTTATATCTAAGTATAAATACATTAGCACTTAGTCAAAATCTAAAGCACTTAGAAGGTTTACAAAAACTCACATATCTTTGAAAAACTAGGGGGAGAATATTCATTTCAGGGGGAGAAACCTGAATCTTTTTTACGAATTCTTTGCTTCCTATCTTTTTTAACTTAACTTTTTGAACCGTATTGCCATAAATCAAAAAGAGGGAGATTGTTGGTGCCGGAAGCACCTAAGTCAAACTTGTATTTTGATAATGGCAAAGGGTTCAAAAGTTAAGGTGTCATTGTGATCTAACAAGCTTACTAAGTGTGCAGAAAAGTCCTAGGTACACTAGGCAAGAAGTCCTGGCAAAGTGTTGGGCAAGAAGTCCTGGTCAAGGACTGGGCAAGAAGTCCTGGCAAAGGGCTGGGCACCGAAGACCTGACCGGAAGTTGGGCAAGAAGTCTTGGTCAAGGATTGGGCAAGAAGACCAGACCGGAAGTTGGGCAAAGAAGTCCTGGTCAAGGACTAGGCAAGAAGTCCTGGCAAAGGCCTGGGCACGAAGACCTGATCGGGAGGATTGGGCGAAAGTCCAACCAGAGGAGCCGGTTGGCAAAAGGTAAACTCTCCTGAGAGGAGTAGGTGAGGACGCGTTCCCCGTGCGAGGGAACAGTAGGCGTCAGTTCGACCTAGGGTTGCATTTGAGAGACCCAAAGTCAGAACCAAGACAGCTTAGGCTGTAAATAATGCTAACATACTTGCTTCTTGTGTTTCGGAACTAACCTTGGTTGCAGGGAATGAAGGAATGTTGTTTCTACAACTCAGGCGCCTCAATGGAGTGAGGCACCTCACTGGAGCTAGGCGCTCGGATGGATACGGGCGCCCCAGTTCAAGGCAAAAACAGAACCATCGAAGCAAACAACCACGAAGCCTCTGGACCAAGTCAGCTCAGGCGCCTGTGTTAACACAGGCGCCCCCATCAGCCCAGGCGCCCCAGTGAAGGGGATAAGCACTGACCGAGCCTGCGGATTGGAGTTCGCGCAGGAGAGGCCACGTGTCAAGCGCCCCCATCGATACAGGCGCTCCTATGGCTGCTATAAATAGGGGTTCTCCCCCAAGGCTTCAGATAACTTCGCACACATCGCTCCAAACACTTTCGTTCAACCACTATGCTCCGACAAGCTTCGACTTCGCAATTCCAGCATCGACGATGACCCTCTACTCCGAAATTTCATCCACCTCGGGCGTCGATAAATTTTAATTTATGAAAAGTGTTGCAAAGTTAATTTCAATTCTATATCTGTACTCAGCTTGTAAAAGATTTTTAATGAATATAGAATTGCCCAACGTAAACGGTCAAGGACCATGGGCCTTGGAGTAGGAGCCGATCGCGACTTCGAACCAAGTAAAAACAACTTATGTTCACGATTGTTTTATTATTTTCCGCTGCGTAATTGCTATATTTTTCCGAAAAATTAAAGATTGATATTCACCCCCCCCCCTATCGATTTTCTCCGATCCAACAAGTTCTAGGGTTAGGGCCTAAGCTAAGTCCATTTTTCCGCAAAAACCCTAGTTTTGAAGGGGGTAGTTTTTATAAAAACTAAGTCGGAAAATCATTTTAAATTTCAAAAACTTGATAAAAGAAAATTGCTAATTTTGAAACAAATTTAATAAAATAGGAAAACAAATTTTTGAAAAATATAGAATAGTCCTATTCTACTAAGCACAACTCTAGTTGCCTTCTTAGTGAGCTAAACTCATATTAGCTAAATTGGATTTTGAGTCCACATGCTTAAGTACTATTTCGCCCTTGGCAACATGATCCCTTACAAAATGATGTTTAACTTCTATATGTTTTGTTCTGGAATGTTGAATCGAGTTTTTAGTCAAATTGATTGAACTAATGTTATCAATAAAAACTTGGGTTTGGGTGTAGTCAAGCTGGAAATCCTTAAGAGTGTGCATCATCCATAAATGTTGTGCCACACACTCTCCTAGGGCAACATATTCTGCTTCGGTTGTGGATAAGGCTACGCAGTATTGCTTTCTACTACACCAGCTGACTAGACTATGTCCTAATAATTGGCAACTTTCATTTGTACTCTTTCTATCTAACTTGCACCCAGCATAATCAGAGTCAGAATATCCTAATAATTCAAAAGTGAAAGTCCTAGGATACCAAATCCCTACATTTAGGGTACCCATAATGTACCTTAGAACTCTTTTTAGGGCTGCTAAGTGGGATTCCTTAGCACAAGTTTGGTATCTAGCACACATTCCTACAGAAAACAAGATATCAGGTCTACTAGCAGTTAAGTACAGTAAGCTACCAATCAAGCTTCAGTATAACTTTAGATCTACAGGTTTACCCTTAGGGTCATTATCAATTTTGACATTAGTAGTCATAGGGGTACTTAAGCTTTTAGAATTGTCCATTTTGAATTTCATTTTTAACTCTTTGGCATATTTGGATTGGTGAACATAATTATTATCTCTAGTTTGCTTAATTTGTAACCCTAAGAAAAAGTTTAGCTCACCCACCAAGCTCATTTCGAATTCACTTTCCATTATTTTTACAAATTATTTTAGAAAATTAGAGTTAGTGGATCCAAATATTATATCATCAACTTATATTTGTGCAATAAAAATATCTTTTTCTAAGGTTTTAACAAATAGTGTGGAGTCAATTTGACCTTGGTTAAATTCTTTAGAAATTAGATAAGTTGATAATCGTTCATACCATGCCCTAGGTGCTTGTTTCAACCCATAAAGTGTTTTTCTAAGTTTAAAAATATATTCAGGTTTTTCTAGGTCCTCAAATCGTGGGGGTTGCCCTACATAAACTTCTTCTTTAATAAACTCATTTAGAAAAGCAGACATGACATCCATTTGATATAGCTTAAACCCTCTATGGACTGCAAAGGCTAATAACATTCTAATTGACTCAAGTCTGGCTACTGGGGCATAGGTTTCATCAAAGTCTAACCCTTCAACCTGACTAAACCCTTTAGCTACTAAGCGGGTTTTATTTCTAACAATTTCCCCTTGATCATTTAGTTTGTTTCTAAAAACCCACTTAGTGTCTATAATAGATTTTCCCTCAGGTTTAGATATTAATTCCCAGACTTGATTTTTTTCAAATTGAGCTAGCTCTTCTTGCATAGCTATGATCCAATCAGGGTCAAGTAGGGCTTCCTCTATAGTCTTAGGTTCAATTTTTGAAATGAGTGCTATCTGACTAAAATTTCTATAAGAGGACCTAGTTCTGACTCCTAAGGTTGGATCACCCATAATTTGATCAGAAGGATGATTGAGTCTGGGTTTCTTTGTCCTTCTAGAACTAGGTTCAACCTCAGGTCCGGCTGGACGGTTCGGTTCAGTGTTTGGTTCAACTACTTGGTTTGGTTCAGTTATTGGTTCAGTTGATACCTCAGTAGTTGGTTCAAGTGTTAATTTATTTAGTGGTTCAATCAGTGGTTCAATTATTGGTTCACTGTCTTCTTGATAAAGATTTGATTGATTTAAATTTTGATTATCTTTTAGTTCAACTTCTTAATCAAAAATTAAATTAGTAGTTTCTTCAATTTTGTGGATTTGTTTATTATACACCCTATAGGCTCTACTAGTTGTTGAATATCCTACGAAGATCCCTAGGGTTGACTTAGATTGAAACTTACCTAGGTAGTCCTTAGTGTTCAAGATATGGACTTTACACCCAAAGACCCTTAGGTAGTGTAGGTTAGGCAATCTATGATAATATAGTTCATAAGGGGTTTTATTGTGTCTTTTATTAATTAGGACTCTATTTTGAATAAAGCATGTCGTACTTACCGCTTCTGCCCAAAATTGGTTAGCTAGGTTATATTCATTGAGCATGGTTCTAGCGGCTTCCTGAAGGGTTCTATTTTTTTCTCTCTACTATCCCATTTTGTTGGGGGGTTCGAAGACAGGAAAATTCATGAATATACCCATTGATTTTGCAGAATTCCTCAAATCTTTGATTTTCAAACTCTCCCCCATGATCACTCCTAAGTCTTTTAATTTTAGCATCATTTTGCATAAGTCAATAAATAAGTTCAAGGTTTCATCCTTAGTTTTCAGGAAACTAACCTAGGTAAACCTAGAGTAATCGTCGATAATTACTAAGCAGTACCAATTCCCGCTTAGTGACTTGGCTCCATGTGAATCAAATAGGTCCAGGTGCAGGAGCTCAAGTGTGATTTCGATTAAGTCTGATTGAGTTGATTTGTGAGTAGACTTAGTTTGTTTACCTTGTTTACATGAGTTACAAATTATGTTCTCAAAATTCTTGATTTTAGGTACACCTTTAATTAAACCAAGTTGAGTAATTTTAGAAATCAGCTTGACATGAGTGTGACCTAATCTCCTATGCCAAAGGTTAGATTCTTCTAATTACGTCAGAAACAATTTTGGTACTAAGGGTAGATTAATAGTGTAAACATTATTTTTTCCTAGTACCCTTAAGCATTATTTCTGAGTCTTGGAGGTTTCTAATAAGGCAGTCAGAGTTGGTGAAGGTAACTATGTAACCAGTATCACAGAGTTGACTAATACTAAACAAATTGAACTTAAAATTTTCAACCAAGAGTACTTTCTTAATAATGAAATCAGATTTAAGTTCAATGTTACCTGACCCAATTAATTTGAGTGTAGCATTGTTGCCAAATGCTACTGAGCCTAGGTTCTTGAGCTTGATTTTGGTGAATTTCAATTTGTCTCCAGTCATGTGTCTGAAGCATCCACTATCCAACATCCACTGGTCCAAATATTTATATTCCTACACATAAAGTATTTATTGATTTGGATCCATTAGAGTTAGGGATAACTTGAATTGAATTTCACAGCCTAGTCTGTCTCACCCAATCTAGTGTTATCAAACATGTTAATCTTATGGGTTTTGTGAGACAGGTTTTTAAAACAATATTTTAATTTTAAAAAAATGGTTAATTTCGAAAATATTGAATAAAGTTTATTGGTTTTGAAAAATATGTTAAATCTATTATTGATTAAAATTTGTGTTAGATTTAAATTTGACAGATAGTCATTTGAATTTGAATTTCGAAAATTGGCTTCTAGGTCTTGGCAAGCATAGGGGCCTTCTTTGGCCGTAGCCTTATTGGAACAATAACCTTTCCTTGACAAAGCCTTTTATCGAAATCTCATTTTCAAAATTACTTTTTGAAAAATGCTGGTCTAACTAGTTTGGGTCTTGGATCGGTAGCTTCAACTAGTTCCACCAGACTAAACAGACCAAATAGGGTACGCCTTACCATACTTGACCTTATTAGAAGGGTTTCCCTAACGTACTATCATCTCACCTCCCCCCAATACTCGGTTATTCAAATTTCAATTAAATCTTTCATCCTTAATCTAACCAGTCCTAAATCTAAGCATGATAATTAAAAATTAAAAAAATAAACACGCAAACAAGCAATTCAGTAAAATTATCTAACTATAAATATGGTTTTTATATTGGCTCCCCCGGACTATAGCCTCGATAAGGGTTAGGCAAGATGTGAATCTTGTCCTTGGGGATCCAATACTGGTTTGGTCCATCTTGTTTATTTAAACACAGCTTGGGGACCCATGCTTGGACTTGGGTTCTAGGTTGGTTCAATATAGAATAATATAAACGTTGTCTCGATTTGGTTCGATAACCTAGTCCGGATTGATTGAGAACGGACTTCTGTTTTCCAAGGATCATGTCAAGACCCTTGGAACCTGAAGTAAATCGTTCTAAGGCAACTCTGAGCTCCTTGACTTGATTTTTCAAGGAGGAATTCTCTTCCTCAAGCTTTTGGACTTGAGTTGAGTTTCCTTCTTGACTTGCCTCGGTCAAGGACCTCGAGTAGACTTCCTCTTTCTGGAGCTTTACTTCCTGTCGGAGGGACTCAACCCGGATTTTGGCTTTCGCTAAGTTTCGGGACAAATAAGAAATTAATTTAGATAACTCATATTCTGAATAGCCTCTTATAGTGATTCGTCCATTCTCCGAGATTGTGAGTCTTTCGATGTTGACGTCTTCGTCTGGTTCCGATTCTGATCCGTAGTCGACGTCTTCTGAGGCGAGCAGGTTTGCTTGAGGGACTTCATCTTCATCTTCTGAAGATGACTCATCCCAGGTGACTTGAAGAGCCTTCTTTCTCCGTACCTTCTTGTTTTCCTTTCGGTTGGGGCACTCTGACTTGAAGTGTCCCTTTTTATTGCATTCGTAGCAGGTGACGTTGTTTTTGCTCTTCGAGCTCGTTGACGGTTCCGCCGGATCTTCCTTTCTTCGGCTCGACTTCTTCTTGCTCGTTTGGTACTTGAGTTCTTTGTAGTAATCACAAGCTAGCCGGACCAATTTAGGTCGATCCCCTTCACGGTCTTCTGATTCTGAGTCTAAGTCGAACTCGGGTGCTGGTTGAGGCTTCTTCTTGGGAATTTTTTCTTGAGTTTTACCTGTAACGAAAGCTATACCTTTCTCGACCAAAGTAGTATTAGTCTGTTCATACAGTTCTAGTTCAGAAAATAACTTATCTAATTTTATTTCTGAGAGATTCCTAGAAACCATGGGGCATCCACCATAGACACCCACAGTGAGTTTCTCGGAAATGAATTCAAAGTATACCTTATTAGGTCACGGTTTCCAACCTTGTGACCTATCGTGTGCAGCCGATTCATTAGCTCCTGGATCTTGGCGTGGAGTTGAGTTGCAGTCTCTCCGTCGTGCATTTTTATTGTATAGAGTCTGTTGAGCAACAGATCTCTTTTGCTGATCCTGGTGTCGGATGTGCCTTCGTGCAGCTCAATCAGCTTGTTCCAGAGCTCCTTCGTGCTGTTGAAGGGTCCTACATGGTTCAGCTCCTCTTTTGTTAGGTCGCACTGCAACGTTTGGGTCACTTTTGCATCGGCCTCGATCTTCTTCTTTAGTGGGTCGTCCCACTCGGTATAGTGTTGCACCACGCCTTATGCATTTTTAGGAATTTCCAGCCCATACTAGATAATGATCCACATGTCCACCTGAGTTTTTAGGTGGACTTCCATCCTGCTTTTCCAGTAGGAGAAATCTTCTCCACTGAAAAGAGGGGGTCTGGCGGTGTTGTATCCCTCTTGCATGGCCATTAAATTTTTTAACTGAAAAAGAAAACTTGTTCCAAGACTAAGTCTTGGATTAGTAGGGTGGGAAGAATATTAATAACGAAAAAATAGAGTGGTGTTGCACCAACCTCGATTAACGAGAAAGATTATAGCGAGAAAAAAATTTGAAATTCGAAAATATGAAAAAAAATTCTCAAACTAGTGGTTGCACCAAGTTTGAGCCACCCGCTCTGATACCACATGTGGGTTCGGATTGAATCGATAGACGGGGTGAATATTGAACATTAAATTTTCGGAAATAAAGAGAGTAATTGTGCAGTGGAAAAAGCAAAAACAATCGCTAACACTTTTTGTTTTTACTTGGTTCGAAGTTGCAGTCGGCTCCTACTCCAAGGCCCACGGTCCTTGACCGTTTACGATGGATAATTCTATATTTTCGTAAAAGTTATTACAAATTGAGTACAAATATAGAATTTAAAAAGAATTACAGCACTTAAAAAAATGAACTTTTACCGACGAAAGAAGAAGTTCGAAGTTCGGAGCAACGGGTCATCGTTGACGCTTAAGTCACGAGTACGGAGCTTGTCGGAGCGTAGCGCTTGAGCGAAAGTGTCGAAAGAAATTGATGTCGAAGCCTTGGGGGTGAACCCCTTTATATAGTGTTAACAGGGGCGCCTGACACGTGGCCTCCTCTCCGCGAACCTCAATCCGCAGACTTGGCCAGCGCTTCTCCCCTTCACCAGGGCGCCTGAGCTAACTGGGATGCCTGTGTTAACACAGACGCCTCAATGACTTGGTCCTGAGGCTTGCGTGGCAGTTTGCTTCGAATGGCTAGAATCTCTCTTTAGCTGGGGCGCCTATCTCAACACAGGCGCCTAGCCCAGTGAGGTGCCTCACTCCATTGAGGCGCCTGAATGCAGAAACCTTCATTCCTTCGTTCCTACAATCAGGGTTAGTTCCAAAACACAAGAAGCATATAAATGATAAGATTAAACCATGTTTTACAGCCTGAGCTATCTTGGTTCTAACTTTGGGCTTCCCAAATGGAACCCGAGATCGAACCGACGCCTAATGTTCCCTCCTACGGGGAACGCATCCTCACCTACTCCTCTCGGGAGAATTTACCTATTTGCCAACCGGCTCCTCCGGTTGGACTTTTGCCCAGCTTCACTCACCAGGTCTTAGTACCCAGCTTCACTCATCAGGTCTTCGGTGCCCAGTCCCCGACCAGGTCTTAGTGCCCAGCTTCACTCACCAAGTCTTAGTGCCCAGCTTCACTCACCAGGTCTTAGTACCCAACCTTACGTCAGGACTTAGTTGCCCAGCCCGCGGCCAGGACTTAGTGCCTAGTGTACCTAGGACTTTACCTGCACACTTGATTAGCATTGTTAGATCATAACATAACCTTAACTTCTGAACCCTTTGCCATTATCAAAACATAGGTTTGACTTTGGTGCTTCCGGCACCAACAGACTACCCTAACCATATATTCAAACTTAGAAAAGCTCTTTGTGGTTTAAAACAATCACCTAGGACTTGATATGAAAGACTATCCACTTACCTAATTTCTAAGGGTTTTAACCAAGGTTAAATTGACTCAACCCTACTTGTTAAGACCTTAGAAAAAGACATCTTTATAACCTAAATTTATGTAGATGATATAATCTTTAAATCAACTAATACTAATTTCTTTAAAAAATTTATTAAAATTATGGAAAATGAATTTGAAATGAGTTTAGTAGGTGAACTAACCTTCTTTTTAGGTCTCCAAATTAAACAACCCAGGGATGGAAATTATGTTCACCAATCAAAATATGCAAAAGAATTGATTAAGAAATTCAAAATAGAAAATTCAAAAGACTTAAGTACCCCTATGGCCATAATGCTAAAATAGATAATGACCCTGAAGGTAAGCTAGTTGACTTAAAGTATTATAGAAGTGCTATAGGGAGCTTACTTTACCTAATTGCTAGTAGACATGATATCCTTTTTACAGTTGGTATTTATGTCAGGTACCAAACCACTGTAGTTAAAAGAATCTTTAGATATATTAAAGGTGCCCTAAATGTAGGTATTTGTTATCCTAAGACTTCCAGTTTTGAATTATTAGGATTTTCTGACTCAGACTATGTAGGTTGTAAACTAGATAGAAAAAGTACAAGTGGGAGCTGTTAATTGCTGGGTCAGAGTCTAGTAAGTTGATGCAGTAGAAAGCAACATTGTGTTACCTTTTCTACAACTGAAGCAGAGTATGTTGCCTTAGGGGAAGGTGTAGCTCAACTCTTATGGATGATGCATGCCCTTAAGGATTTTAACCTAGACTATGGCCAAACTAAGGTCTTTATTGATAACATCAGTTCTATAAACCTTACCAAAAACTCAATCCACCATTCTAGGACTAAACATATAGAAGTGAAATATCACTTTGTTAGGGACCACGTAGCTAGGGGTAAAATTATCCTTCAACATATAGTGTCCAAATCTAATCTAGTAGACATTTTTACTAAACCTCTACCTAAGTCTGAGTTCAGTTCATTAAGAAGGCAGCTTGAATGTGCTTAGTAGAGTAGGACTTCAAATGTTTGATCTTGATTTGATTTTGAACGCCAAAATTCTTTAAGATTCTAAGTCTGATTATGATTTTAAAAATGATTTCAAAAACTTTATTTCAAATTTCAAAACTTTATTTTTAAAATTTATTGCATTTTTTCGATACTTAGTTTTACATTGACTTTAAAACTATCCCCTTCAAAACTAGTGTCTTTCTTTGACATGGACTTAGCTTAGGCTTAACCCTAGTATATATGCTCCTATAGATTTAGAAGTCAGCATCTCACAAGCATATTAGGGTTAACTTGATTGACAACCTAGACTGGGTTGAGATGCTTAGGACTATTGCCCTAAACTTAGATGCTTCAAAATCAGTGCATCGACACAAGATGGGGGCATTATAAATGTAATTCAAATTAATCAAGTTAAGTATTCTGGCTAACTGAGTTGTTTTATGAAATACACTTGATTTGACTAACCCAAGTGAAAACTACTGTTTATTACAGTCAACAAGTAGCTAAAAGGTTAGATATGTGTCTAAAAGGAATTGACTTTATTTTTTAAATATTTAAAATTACTTTTCAAATTTTTTTCTTTCATACTTGGACTCAAAATGAAGGTTCTTAGACTGGACTTAGACTTAGGCTAGACTTAGATAGTTTACATAGACATATTGTGTTGCATGAAACTACTCACTCTGATACACTTAGCTATTATTTTTCATTCTTACCCTCATATTACATGCATGATTTTGATATATGGCAAAGGGGGAGAAAAAGAAAAGGAGTTCAAAGAAAAGAGTGCTTTCATACCGGTCTTTTCACTTTTCGAAAATTGCTCTTCGAAAATTGAGTTTTTAGTGTTTTCTAAAACTAAGTTTTTTGTGTTTTCGAAAACTAAGCTTTTTTCGAATGCTTAGAACCTATTTTTAAAATGATTCAGCATATTGAAAAATAACTTAGTCTCTCTTCTTAGTTTTTGAAAAGCACTTAACTTTTTCGAAAAGAATGTTTTAGTACTTAAGCTTTTCAAAAAGTAAGCAAAATTTTCAAAAGTATTCTTTCAAAAAGCTTAAGTCAACTAAGTATTTTTACAGCTTATTTCAAAAGAAAACTTAACATAATCTCTGAACTTTTTTAATCATATTTGAAAAAGACAGACTATTTTGAAAAATATCATCTCCTCTATAATCACAATTGTTAAATGATCTAGGGGGAGATAACTGATTAAGGGGGAGAGCTTAAAAGTAATTTTATTTCCCTGTTAAAACTTGTTTAGGCTTAACTTTGAACTGGGTTGCCATAATCAAAAAGGGAGAGATTGTTGGTGTCAAAAGCACCAGATCGATCCTTGTTTTGATAAGTGGCAAAGAGTTCAAGTTAAGCTGGTATGGTGTACTGATGAAGTTGTTGAGATTGCAAGAAAGTCCTAGGTAAGCTAGGCAAGAACTCTTGACCTACAGGGTTAAGCACAAAGTTCTGGTTGGGGATCAGGCAATGAAGAGTTGGCAAGTGAAGCCGAGCATGAATTCATGGTCCAGGATCGGGCAACGAAGACTTGGCGAGTGAAGCCGAGCAGAAGACTTTGCCGAGCGGGGATCGCGGACAGGAGTTGAGACGGGTCAAGATCGAACGTCATCGAGTTCTGGGTTCTCGAAGGTCGAGAAAAATTCAAGCCGTAGGTTCCGGGTGGCAACAAGTAAACTCTCCTAAGAGGAGTATGTAAGGATGCATTCCCCGGTGAGGGAACAGTAAGCGTCGGTTTGACCTAGGGTTTCGAGTGAAACCTAAAAGTCAGGACCAAGACAGCACTGGCTGTAATTTATACATGTCTTAATTCTATATTTTATTATTGTATGTTTGGAACTGACCCTTATTGCAGCTAAAAAGAGAAAGTAGTTACCTGGGGCGCCTGAATGGGACTCAGGCGCCTAAGAGCTGGCAGCGGACGGCTGAGCTGGCATAACGGTTTGGCTTACGTGGCGAGTGCTGAGTGGAGGGTCCACATCGGAACTCAGGCGCCAAAAAGGGACTCAGGCACCTGGCCAGGATAAAGTTTGACCGAACAGCGAATAAAGTTTCCACCCAGTACGCTACAATGAGGGCGCCTGAGAGGTCATTCAGGCGCCTGAGTAAGTACTATAAAAATGGGTCGAGTGCAGCAGTTCATTACAACAATTCTAAGACTACAATCAGTTTCTTCTTCTATGTGTTGTACGACTGAAGTTTCAATAAACGTTGAAACTCCGTCCGACTCTCCGAACGAAGATCTTCCTTTCATTTCAGGAGTCGGTATAATTGTTTTTCTTTTATTGTACACTTCTGTTCTATAATTTATAATATTCTTGCGATTATTAGTATTGCCCAAAGTAAATGATCAAGGATCGTGGTCCATGCAGTAGGATCTGTTGAGGCAATCGGCCCAAGAATGATCGAGAAGATCATGGTTTTGATGTGTGTGCCAATAAGTTTAAGGTTAGGGTGTTATATTGTACTTGATATGTGTGATTGAGTTTGCAGGACTTGGAGAATCACACATGAAGAACATATCCGAGGAACGAGAGCCGAGGGAGGAGAGCTCCAAGGGCAAGGTAACATTTTACCAATTACATCTCATGCAACTCTTTGAAACAAAGGGTCAAGATCCACATTACACATCATCTTGAGTTAGCTTTGGCTAATCGCCCAAGACATGGAATAATTGATCTCTTACCCAATTTTCCCAACTTTTGGGATATGCTTCCAAGTTTCTCAATCTAATTGAGGGGACTTAGTTAAGTCTCACCCAATGTTTGATAGCGAGACATCATAATTGTCGTCTCGCACTCTACCAAGATAAAATGCGTCACTTTGCTTTGGCAACCCCAACAACAAATGATCGAGGTAGTTTATGAGTACCAAACTTTGGTAGGCATATGGAGTTGACTTAATTGAGATAACTATTTATCTAATCATGCATCACATACACACACTGATGTAGACCAAGGAGTTGTTCGTCAAGACCGGGTTAAAACCGCAAGAGATCATTTGTCACTTCCTGAAGGGCCAATTACAAGACTTCAAGCAAAGCGTTTCAAGGAAGCACTAAACGGGCTAATCCAAGAACAATGGCTTGGCTATGAGAATCGAGAAACCAAGTTAAGCCCAAGTACAAATCAAGGCTTAACCCATGTGATCGGTCTTATTCAACTATGACTCATCCCTTGCATGATGGTTGGAAAAGGGAAGGAGAAAAGAAGTATGGAAACTTAGGATTTTGGGGTTTCTAAGTTATTTAATTTCATGCATGCAAAAGTATGGAGACTTGGAGTTGTTTTTTTTTCACTATATCAAACAGCAAGAAAAGATAAATTGAACACTTGCCTTTTGAAACGAAGCTCTGATACTAGATGATACGAACCCCACCAACAGACGTGATAAAACCCGAGACAAAGAGGGATAGAACCCCAAGAACAAGATGACAAGAGTTTGAGTCTTTACCCGCAACCAAGACTGGCACGAACAAAGACTACGAAAGAAGGAAATGCCACAACAGGATGGTGATAAGTTTCGGTTGTTGAACGCCACAAGATAGACTCGATAAGTTCAGAAGTTCCCTTAAGAACCAAGAGATCACAAAATCCTCACTAGGATGTTTACCAAAACCAAGGTGCTTACAAATTCGGAATTCTCTCCCTTATATAATGGGAGCAAGCAACTAAAGTACCTACATGCATGCATGCAGGTACTTTAGTTGCTTGCTCCCATTATATAAGGGAGAGAATTCCAAATTTGTAAGGACTTTGGTTTTGGTAAACATCCTAGTGAGGATTTTGTGATCTCTTGGTTCTTAAGGGAACTTCTGAACTTATCGAGTCTATCTCGTGGCGTTCAACAACCAAAACTTATCACCATCCTGGTGTGGCATTTCCTTCTTTCGTAGTCTTTGTTCGTGCCAGTCTTGGTTGCGGGTAAAGGCTCAAACTCTTGTCATCTTGTTCTTGGGGTTCTATCCCTCTTTGTCTCGGGTTCTATCACGTCTGTTGGTGGGGTTCGTATCACACATTGCATATATCAATATATAAGCGATAAAACGTGACATGGTTATGGCCCGTATACTACGATCTTCCGAAGCCAATGAGAAGATCGATGGTCAACCTAGGGATAACATCTTCTCCAAGTGCATCCTTCGGTCATCATATGCGGTCGGCATCCTTCTTGTAACTTCATTCTTCAATGGACACTCCACTACTCCTTTTGTACATTACAATGTAGGAAAACTCGAGTTACATTCGAGTCAAAATCTATTTTTACAACTTAGAAAAATAGAGACAAGGCACGATACGCAGGCCGTATTATGAATTACAACATGCACACACACATATTCATCCAATCATATTGGGGTTAAGGCCATAACCATGCACCATGTCATCAATCACATACACTAGATTTAGGACATCAATTTTTATTATGATTGTAAAAATGCTTATCAGCCGAAACCATATGTTATAAAATTTATCGAGTACATTCGCATCATAGCACACTTTCATATTTCATATGATGATGCTATAGACTTTTAGTTTGATCAACACAAACTTTTGTATCATGACAAATGCTCATACATTATACAATCTATAATAAAATTATATCCTACTTCAATATCACATATAAAAGTTTTCTAAACTTTGTACGATCTTTCGCAAGTGGCTCTGATACCACTGAAGGGATCTATAGGTAAAAACATTTAAAATCACAGCGAAAATAAGATCCCTCGAGCGATCCATGCGAAAGAAAAACTCATACAAAGTGATCTACAATTCCTATCTTATAGGAATACCTTTGTCGCGTGCCCTTCGCTTATCCCACTAGTCCTTTGGTTCGCCGAATCTCTTGCACGTTCAAGTGTTCGTGCCTATATGCGTATCCACACGAACACGATCTATGCCTCATCAACTGCTATTCCCAGAAAAAAGGTAGAAGACCTAACCAAGGCACTAAGAAAGTTCCAAGTCAGCTCTAGCAACCTTGACATGATAATAAACAATCAAAGAGTCGTCTATAACAAGGCCGGATTAGGATATAGGCCAAAGACTAAGGAAGTAGCATTTGTCTCACTCATGGGTAGAAATGGTGCATCTAGGAGACAAGGGGCTAAGGGAAACATCAAGAAGGCTTGGGTACCAAAGTAATTTTTAAATGATACTTGTGGATCAAAAATTTGGGTACCAAAAGATTGCATTTTCCATGTTGTATAGGTAAGAGTCAAGGATGCCTCAAACATGTGGATAGTAGATAATGGATGCTCAAGACATATGACCGGAGATGTAAGCAAGTTCACCATTATAAGCTACCTAAGAGAAGGGATGGTTTCCTTTGGAAATAGTGGGAAACTCAAAATTATTGGTAGGGGCACCATTGAGGTATCTCCTACAATATTTATCCATAAAGTACTTTTAATTAGAGACATGAAATTTAATTTACTTAGTGTAAGTCAATTATGTGATGCGAGCTATAGGGTTGAATTCCATGCTAGGAAATGCCTAATTAAACAAAATGAGTCCGATAACGTCATACTAGAAGGGTATAGAGAGGCTAACTTGTACTATCTTGATCTTGCTTATGCTTCTAACCATTTGCCTAAGTGTCTCATGTCTAAAGAAGAAGAAGGGTGGTTGTGGCACCGAAGACTTGGGCACGTCAACATGAGGAGCATTGCAAGAGTGGCCAAGGAGGAGTTGGTGAAGGGGCTACCTATGATCAAGTATGAGAAGACCAAGTTGTGTGATGCATGCCAAGAGGGTAAGCAATTAAAATCATCACACAAAGATAAAACCCTAACCACCACTACTTTACCTTTAGAGCATTTACATATTGATTTGTTTGATTGTCATAGTACTCCCTCACTAGTAGAGAGTAAATATTGTTTAGTTATAGTAAATGACTTTTCTAGTTTTACATGGGTGTTCTTTTTAAAACATAAGGACGATACCTTAGAAATATTTATACGATTTAGTAAAAGGGTAGAAAATGAAAAACACCTCAAAATTAACCGAATTAGGAGTGACCATGGTGGGGAGTTCCAAAATTCAAGATTCTCACAATTTTGTGTAGAAAATGGGTATAAGCATGAATTTTCATGCCCAAGAACTCCTCAACAAAATGGTGTAGTTGAAAGGAGAAATAGTGCCCTATAAGAAGCTGCTAGGACTATGCTTAATGCATATTCACTTCCTAGGTACTTTTGGGCCGAAGTGGTTAATACCGCTTGTTACATTCAAAACCGAGTGTTGGTACATAGGTTTTTAGGTAAAACCCCCTTTGAGTTGTGGAATGGGCGAATTCCACAAATCCACTACTTTAGGGTCTTTGGATGTAAGGTTTATATTCTAAATACCAAAGATGACCTAAGGAAATTTGAATCAAAAGCGAATGAGAGAATTTTAGTTGGCTATTCATCCACTAGTAGGGGTTCTAGGGTCTACAACAAAAGGACCAAAGTCATTGAAAAGTCTGCTAATGTTGATTTTGATGAATCTACATATACTTACCTTGGGAAAGCCTCAATTGATAAGGACATAGAGGAATGTCAACCCCTTGCCCAAAGAATCCAAGACCTACATTTGGAGGGCAATGATCAAGGAGGAGTAAGAAGTACCCTAGAGGATGAGGATCATATAATTAATGAACCCACAACCTCTAGGCCCTTGAGACATTACCAAGATCACCCAATTGACCAAATAGTGGGTGATGTCACTCAAGGAGTAAGGACTAGGTCCTATTTTAGAGACCAAAGTAGTCAAATTGTCTTAATCTCTCAATTAGAACCTAAATCTATTGATGAAGCATTGGGAGATGTAGATTGGGTCTTAGCAATGCAAGAAGAGCTAAATCAATTTGAGAGAAGTGAGGTTTGGGAGTTGGTTCCTAGGCCCAATGATTGCACCATTGTAACCACAAGATGGGTCTTTAGGAACAAACTAGATGATCAAGGTAAAATCACTAGGAACAAGGCTAGGTTGGTAGCTAGAGGGTTTAACCAAGTTGAGGGACCGGATTATGATGAGACCTATGCCCCCGTAGCTAGATTAGAGTCCATTAGAATTCTACTAGCCTATGCTGCTCACATGGGTTTCACACTTCACCAAATGGATGTGAAGTCAGCATTCCTTAATAGGATCATTAAGGAAGAAGTTTATGTAGAACAACCCCCCGGGTTTCAGGACCCTAACTATCCAAGACACGTTTACAAATTAAGAAAAGCCTTATATGGATTGAAACAAGCTCCCAGGGCTTGGTATGAAATGCTTTCTTCATTTTTAGTGTATAAGGGATTTAGGAGAGAAACAATTGACCCTACTTTATTCCTAATGTAACGCCCCGAAATTTCCCATATGAAATATTATGAAATATATGAGTTCATGAATAGGAAATATTGTGAAATTCATGATATATTATCATGAAATATTATGAAATATTATGAATTCATAAATATGAAATATTATGGAATTCATGAAATAGTATCATGAATATTATGGAATTCATGAAATAGTATCATGAAATATTATGAAATATTATGAATTCATAAATATGAAATATTATGGAATTCATGAAATAGTATCGTGAATATTATGGAATTCATGAAATAGTATCATGAAATATTATGAAATATTATAAATTCATATTATGAAATATTATGGGATTCATGAATATTATTATGAAATATTATGTAATATTATTAATATTATGAATAGGAAATATTAGAGAATTCATTAAATATTATTAATATTATGAATATGAAATATTAGAGAATTCATTATGTAATATTATTATTATTATGAATTCATGAAATATTATTATTATGAAATCATGAAATATTATTATTATTATGAAATTTCATGATGGGCTTGGCTTAATGGGCTTGGATGTGGATTAGTGCAAAATGTGATAAAAAGGAAATATAAAAGGGAGGAAGCAAGGATTGAACCTTGAACCTCCTAGTTGCACTAATCATGTCATAACCAATGCACCAAGCCATATGTTTTGTTAGAGAAGAAGGAACATGCTTGTTAAAAACTAGGGAAGTGAAGAGACATGTCTCTTCAAGAGAAAAGTATAAATAAGAGAGGTAGTTACAACTTCCCTTCTCTTCTTCCTTTCTTCTTCCTCCTCCTTGCTTTGGCCGAAATTTCAAGGTTCCCTTTCCCTTGAGAAAAGTTCCACCAAGGACCCCCATCTTGAAGATCTAAAGCCCCTACAAGGACACAAGGACTAAGGAAGGTTTAGAGAAGAAGGTTCTCTTGTTATCTTCGATTTGAATTTTGAAAAGCGAAATCTAGGAAGGTAAGACTCCCTCACCTGTGGTATATTAGTTCTATATAATTTCTATGATTTTTAGCATATTATAAAGATGGGTTTGAGATTTAAAGTTGAAGGGAAAGAAAATTAGGGATCAAGCCAAAAGATGGGTTTCGGGCACCATGTTTTAGGGTTCAAAAATGATGCTAAAAATCTTGATAATGTTTCTTAATATGCCCTTATGATGCTTAGATATTAATATGAATTTCTGGGAATTTTTGGGGTACCCTAGAGTACCCTAGGGTTTCGGCCAACATGACAAACCCATGTGTAGGGTTTGGGTTTCAAGCCTTAACTACATGTTTGATGTTTATGGTGATATAAGAGAGATGAAGGGTGATTAAATGAATGTGTCACATGGCCTAGTACCTCTGTAGGTTTCGGCCAAGAACCCTAATGGGGTAAGGAGTTAGGAATTATTTCAAGTAAGGGCTCCAATGGCCCTATGGTAAGGTATGGTTGGTGTTTAAGTAATTAATTTGGGGTTTTAATGGAATTTCTCCATGCCCCATGGCCTTGTAGGTTTCGGCCAGACCTTGGAAAGGGGGCTAAGGATTAGGGTTAACCCTAATCATGAGCCTTAAGGACTCCCTATGGTCTTATAGGCAATGTATGGATGTTTCTTCAATTGATGCTATCTTATATATTTATGGGAATGATGGAAACCTCCCATGTAGGTTTCGGTCAAGGTCAAGAAAGTAGGGTATGATGAAGTTAAGGTTTGAGGAATGATGATTTATGGTTCATTATGAAGAATGTATAAGGGTGCAAGCATGAGGTAGGAGTTGAAGTTACCTATAACCCTAGGTACCATGTTTATGTGTATATGCTTATGAATTGGATGTCATGCCTAATAGGGTTATTTAGGAATGTCTTATGTTCCATGTCATGCACTTGGATAGTAGGAATCATGTTTACGGAAGTCCTACCTATGAATACTTATGTTAGGTTAAGAACCATGGGATGTTATATGCTTACGCTATGTTAAGAACCATGCTATGTTATGTGTTCATGCTATGTTTAAGAACCATGCTATGATATGTTAAGAACCATGTTATGCTATGTTTAGGATAAGAATGACGCATGCCACCATGATATGAATAATGATGCATGCTACGATATGAATAATGATGCATGCCATGTTACGAATGATGATGCATGCTATGAATGAAGATGATGTTCATGCCTTTATGTTAACGACACGGTATGACGGTCATAAGGACCGGTAAATGGGCCGGGTCGTTAAGGTATCATGATGTTATGCTATGAATGGTTATGAATGATGAAGCATGTAAAGTATTTTACTTTATGAATGAGGCTTGTACCGGACCGAAGTATGGGTCCAAGGGATGGGTACCTTAAGAACGCCCCGGTTCTGGACTACCGAAGCTGTCCACGGTTCTGGCACTACCGAAGCTGTGCAACAGGGATGGGCACCTTAAGAACGCCCCGGTTCGAGGACTACCGACTATGCTGTCCTTACCCTAGTAGGTCGAGGCTAGCTACCTTGTATTTACTAGGGATGCGCGCCATGATGTATGTATGTGGTACAAGCCGGGGACCCCAAATAATGTGATGATTATGTTTAAGTATCTATGAATGAAAATATGTTTTAAAAGCTAAGCATCCTATTATATATATATATGCATTTCATCCATGCATTCATCCAAGTTATGCATTATACCATGATAATGATGTTATGTTTATGCTTCATGTTAAGAAATGCTTATGATAGTAAGTGTTCTATGTCATGGTTATGTTAAGAAGATGATTATATGCTATGATGGAAACCATGCTTATGTTATGTCATATTGGTTGGTTTATGCCTTATGATTATGTTTATGCCATGCTCTATGCTATGTTAGAAATGTCTAGTTATGATTATGTTTATGCCATGCTTTATGCCATGATAGAAATGTTTAACTATATTATGATTATGCTATGTATCATGCCATGTTAAGTTAAGTAGGTTTATGTTCATGCTTCATGTTTATGTGCTTCATGTTTATGATAAAGGAATGATTATGTTTCATATGCTTATGAATAATGACGAACGGATTTAGTGAGTAGGAAA
Source organism: Boesenbergia rotunda (assembly GCA_024364735.1). NCBI lineage: Eukaryota > Viridiplantae > Streptophyta > Magnoliopsida > Zingiberales > Zingiberaceae > Boesenbergia > Boesenbergia rotunda. Next base: position 60,679 of record JAGFNQ010005677.1, read on the forward strand.
GAGTCTTACTAAGCATGTGTGCTTATAGTCTTCTTTCCTTATACCGCAGATCATGCAAGAGGATAGTGAGGAAGCAGCAGGAGGGCAAGAACAGATGTGTGTGACAGTGACTTGGCCCATATGTTTACAGTTTATGTTAGAATTTTTACCTTGCGTACTTATATGCTAGAATAATGATCTACGGAACCTTATGATATGAAGTTATGTATGACATGATATGATGCCTAAGTTCAATGTGAACCTTATGATATGAGGTTACGTATGCCATGATATGATGCTTAAGTTCAAAGTTAATATGCTAAGGTTCCTATGTCATTAAGCTAAGAATATGGTAGGGCATGTATAAGTTAAAGTCATTCCGCTGCCTTATGAGGTTTACATGCCTTAAGGATGTTAACGTAACGCCGCTTAGGAAAAAAAAATTGGGCGTTACAGGTTGGTATCAGAGCAATTGCCATCTCACTACACACACATCAAGCCTCCTTCCTGCCGCTTCCAAGTAAGTACCTTTCGGTATAATTTATGATAGTAAGCACTCTTATGATATGTTATGCTTCTAGAATATGCAAGTATGAATGATGTCTTATGATAGATAATGGCAAGCACTAGTAAGATATGTGAACAGGAATGATATTTTTATCTTCATTCATGAATCAAATACTTAGAATTTAAGGGTAGGAAATGTGATTACACATTTTAGTCACTAGGGTAGAAGATCCTAGATTGGGAAGCCAAGAGGTTAAGGAACAAGGAAGTGCCCTTAGTAAAGGTTCTGTGGCGGAACGAGCAATTCGAAGAAGCCACCTGGGAACGAAAAGAGGCAATACGATTAAAGCATCCGGAATTATTTTAAAGTTCGGGACGAACTTTTTATAAGGTAGGGAGGATTGTAACGCCCCGAAATTTCCCATATGAAATATTATGAAATATATGAGTTCATGAATAGGAAATATTGTGAAATTCATGATATATTATCATGAAATATTATGAAATATTATGAATTCATAAATATGAAATATTATGGAATTCATGAAATAGTATCATGAATATTATGGAATTCATGAAATAGTATCATGAAATATTATGAAATATTATGAATTCATAAATATGAAATATTATGGAATTCATGAAATAGTATCGTGAATATTATGGAATTCATGAAATAGTATCATGAAATATTATGAAATATTATAAATTCATATTATGAAATATTATGGGATTCATGAATATTATTATGAAATATTATGTAATATTATTAATATTATGAATAGGAAATATTAGAGAATTCATTAAATATTATTAATATTATGAATATGAAATATTAGAGAATTCATTATGTAATATTATTATTATTATGAATTCATGAAATATTATTATTATGAAATCATGAAATATTATTATTATTATGAAATTTCATGATGGGCTTGGCTTAATGGGCTTGGATGTGGATTAGTGCAAAATGTGATAAAAAGGAAATATAAAAGGGAGGAAGCAAGGATTGAACCTTGAACCTCCTAGTTGCACTAATCATGTCATAACCAATGCACCAAGCCATATGTTTTGTTAGAGAAGAAGGAACATGCTTGTTAAAAACTAGGGAAGTGAAGAGACATGTCTCTTCAAGAGAAAAGTATAAATAAGAGAGGTAGTTACAACTTCCCTTCTCTTCTTCCTTTCTTCTTCCTCCTCCTTGCTTTGGCCGAAATTTCAAGGTTCCCTTTCCCTTGAGAAAAGTTCCACCAAGGACCCCCATCTTGAAGATCTAAAGCCCCTACAAGGACACAAGGACTAAGGAAGGTTTAGAGAAGAAGGTTCTCTTGTTATCTTCGATTTGAATTTTGAAAAGCGAAATCTAGGAAGGTAAGACTCCCTCACCTGTGGTATATTAGTTCTATATAATTTCTATGATTTTTAGCATATTATAAAGATGGGTTTGAGATTTAAAGTTGAAGGGAAAGAAAATTAGGGATCAAGCCAAAAGATGGGTTTCGGGCACCATGTTTTAGGGTTCAAAAATGATGCTAAAAATCTTGATAATGTTTCTTAATATGCCCTTATGATGCTTAGATATTAATATGAATTTCTGGGAATTTTTGGGGTACCCTAGAGTACCCTAGGGTTTCGGCCAACATGACAAACCCATGTGTAGGGTTTGGGTTTCAAGCCTTAACTACATGTTTGATGTTTATGGTGATATAAGAGAGATGAAGGGTGATTAAATGAATGTGTCACATGGCCTAGTACCTCTGTAGGTTTCGGCCAAGAACCCTAATGGGGTAAGGAGTTAGGAATTATTTCAAGTAAGGGCTCCAATGGCCCTATGGTAAGGTATGGTTGGTGTTTAAGTAATTAATTTGGGGTTTTAATGGAATTTCTCCATGCCCCATGGCCTTGTAGGTTTCGGCCAGACCTTGGAAAGGGGGCTAAGGATTAGGGTTAACCCTAATCATGAGCCTTAAGGACTCCCTATGGTCTTATAGGCAATGTATGGATGTTTCTTCAATTGATGCTATCTTATATATTTATGGGAATGATGGAAACCTCCCATGTAGGTTTCGGTCAAGGTCAAGAAAGTAGGGTATGATGAAGTTAAGGTTTGAGGAATGATGATTTATGGTTCATTATGAAGAATGTATAAGGGTGCAAGCATGAGGTAGGAGTTGAAGTTACCTATAACCCTAGGTACCATGTTTATGTGTATATGCTTATGAATTGGATGTCATGCCTAATAGGGTTATTTAGGAATGTCTTATGTTCCATGTCATGCACTTGGATAGTAGGAATCATGTTTACGGAAGTCCTACCTATGAATACTTATGTTAGGTTAAGAACCATGGGATGTTATATGCTTACGCTATGTTAAGAACCATGCTATGTTATGTGTTCATGCTATGTTTAAGAACCATGCTATGATATGTTAAGAACCATGTTATGCTATGTTTAGGATAAGAATGACGCATGCCACCATGATATGAATAATGATGCATGCTACGATATGAATAATGATGCATGCCATGTTACGAATGATGATGCATGCTATGAATGAAGATGATGTTCATGCCTTTATGTTAACGACACGGTACGACGGTCATAAGGACCGGTAAATGGGCCGGGTCGTTAAGGTATCATGATGTTATGCTATGAATGGTTATGAATGATGAAGCATGTAAAGTATTTTACTTTATGAATGAGGCTTGTACCGGACCGAAGTATGGGTCCAAGGGATGGGTACCTTAAGAACGCCCCGGTTCTGGACTACCGAAGCTGTCCACGGTTCTGGCACTACCGAAGCTGTGCAACAGGGATGGGCACCTTAAGAACGCCCCGGTTCGAGGACTACCGACTATGCTGTCCTTACCCTAGTAGGTCGAGGCTAGCTACCTTGTATTTACTAGGGATGCGCGCCATGATGTATGTATGTGGTACAAGCCGGGGACCCCAAATAATGTGATGATTATGTTTAAGTATCTATGAATGAAAATATGTTTTAAAAGCTAAGCATCCTATTATATATATATATGCATTTCATCCATGCATTCATCCAAGTTATGCATTATACCATGATAATGATGTTGTTTATGCTTCATGTTAAGAAATGCTTATGATAGTAAGTGTTCTATGTCATGGTTATGTTAAGAAGATGATTATATGCTATGATGGAAACCATGCTTATGTTATGTCATATTGGTTGGTTTATGCCTTATGATTATGTTTATGCCATGCTCTATGCTATGTTAGAAATGTCTAGTTATGATTATGTTTATGCCATGCTTTATGCCATGATAGAAATGTTTAACTATATTATGATTATGCTATGTATCATGCCATGTTAAGTTAAGTAGGTTTATGTTCATGCTTCATGTTTATGTGCTTCATGTTTATGATAAAGGAATGATTATGTTTCATATGCTTATGAATAATGACGAACGGATTTAGTGAGTAGGAAAGAGTCTTACTAAGCATGTGTGCTTATAGTCTTCTTTCCTTATACCGCAGATCATGCAAGAGGATAGTGAGGAAGCAGCAGGAGGGCAAGAACAGATGTGTGTGACAGTGACTTGGCCCATATGTTTACAGTTTATGTTAGAATTTTTACCTTGCGTACTTATATGCTAGAATAATGATCTACGGAACCTTATGATATGAAGTTATGTATGACATGATATGATGCCTAAGTTCAATGTGAACCTTATGATATGAGGTTACGTATGCCATGATATGATGCTTAAGTTCAAAGTTAATATGCTAAGGTTCCTATGTCATTAAGCTAAGAATATGGTAGGGCATGTATAAGTTAAAGTCATTCCGCTGCCTTATGAGGTTTACATGCCTTAAGGATGTTAACGTAACGCCGCTTAGGAAAAAAAAATTGGGCGTTACACCTAAAATCTAAAGATAAGGACATATTTGTTGCCTAAGTGTATGTCGATGATATTATTTTTGGGTCAACAAATAGTGACTTTCTACAAGAATTCATCAAATGTATGGAAGATGAATTTGAGATGAGTCTTGTAGGAGAGTTAACCTTCTTTTTAGGACTTCAAGTTAAACAAACAAATGAAGAAACACATGTATTTCAAACTAAATATGCTAGGGAAATGCTAAAGAAATTTGGACTAGAAAATGCTAAGGTAGCATCTACCCCTATAGGAACAAATGTGAAAATGGATAGTGACCTTGAAGGGAAAATAGTAGACTCAAAGCAATATAGGAGCATGATTGGTAGCCTATTGTACCTAACCGCTAGTAGACCCGATATACTTTTTGCGGTAGGTATGTGTGCAAGGTACCAATCTTGTGCCAAAGAGTCCCATTTGGTAGTAGTGAAGAGGATCCTAAGGTATGTTAAAGGTACCCTAAATGTCGGACTTTGGTATCCTAGAACCCCAAATGTTGATCTTATTGGATACACCAACTCGGACTATGCGGGATGTAAGTTAGATAGGAAGAGTACTAGTGGAGGGTGTCAATTCCTTGGTTCTTCCTTAGTTAGTTGGAGTAGTAAAAAATAACCATGTGTTGCCCTATCAACAATGGAAGTCGAATATGTGGCAATGGTGGTTGTGTTTCCCAACTACTTTGGATCATGTACACTTTAGAGGATTATGAGTTACATTATTCCAAGGTCAAAGTCTTGTGTGATAATATAAGTACAATCAATTTGACTAAGAATCCGGTTCACCATTCTAGGGCAAAACACATTGAAGTGAAGCATCACTTCATTAGGGACCATGTGGCAAGGGGAGACATAGAATTACACTATGTTGAGTCCAAGTCAAACTTTACCGATATTTTTACCAAACCTCTTCCCAAATCGGAATTTACATCCTTAAGAAGAGACCTTGGAATGTGTTTTGTAGAGGTATAGGATGAACCTTGGGGTAATAGATTGGGAAAAGTGTGCTTGATCCATTAGGATGATACAATTGGTTCACTTGTGCTTGTGGCATAGTGTTGAATCATTAAAAGTATCAAAATATGAAAAATAGACCAACCATGGGAAAAGCAAGTGTTTAATTAATGGATACTTTGCCCAAAGATCATGGTTGAACATATTAAACATTTGAGAACCATTTTATGTTTTATATGTTTTGTCATAACCTTAGAGTTGAAATATTGATACAACTTAGTGGTTTTCAACAAATTTGAACTTTGGTCAAAAGTCAAGCATGTTTGAAATTTTTTACAAACTAATATTTTTCCTTGATAGAGAATATTATTTCAAACATGCCTGCAAATTTTTCCAATTTTTGGAATTTTCTGGGATTAATTAGAAGTTTCTGAAATTCAGCTCAGAAGCTGAAAAATCGAACTGACAGAGTATCAGTCGACTGGCACGGCTGATTTCAGGTTCTGATTTATTTTTCAGAAATCCATATTTCTCTCATTTGATGTCATGGGTTGGGTTGCTTGAGGCAATCGTTTTGATGGTGTCAAAGGGGGAGAATGGGTTGGTTTAAGTTAGATTTTTAGCCTTTTAGCTTAAATTTTTGACTTAACTTGGATAACTTGGATTATGATGAAAATGGATGAAGGCATAAGTTAAGGGGGAGGTTACCTCTTAGGTTTTGCTATGTCTTATATTTGTAATTGATATTGTTTGATGTTAAGTTAGGTTTGAAACTTAACTTGAATTATGAGTAGAATTGAAAATAGGAGAAGACATGGATTAAGGGGGAGGTTACCTCTTAGGTTTTTGATATGTCTTATGGTTTTTCAATTGCTACTGTTATTTACTTTATTGACTGGTATTTTATCCCTAAACTTAAACATATTTTCACACATCAAAAAAGGGGAGATTGTTGAGGCAATCGGCCCAAGAATGATCGAGAAGATCATGGTTTTGATGTGTGTGCCAATAAGTTTAAGGTTAGGGTGTTATGTTGTATTTGATATATGTGATTGAGTTTGCAGGACTTGGAGAATCACACATGGAGAACATATCCGAGGGACGAGAGCCGAGGGAGGAGATCTCCAAGGGCAAGCCGGGAAGTGGACTTCAAGGGCACACATGAAGGGTGGTATGGAGGCAAGCCAAGGAAGGGGCTTGTGTGTGCATCCGAGGGACGATAGCCAGAGGAAGAAGACTTCAAGAGGCGAGCTAAGGGAGCATACCTGAAGGCATACATGAAGGAGAGGTTTTTGAGGCATTGTAAGTGAGTATAGAGGCTAGGCAGTCGACTGCCAAAACTCACAAAGAGTTTTCAGGCTCGGACCAGTCGACTGCCCCAGGGGCAGTCGACTGGTAACCCCCCAAAACTAGTCATTGTCTAGCCGTTGGCTAGCATTTATTGCTAGGCCAGTCGACTGCCCCAAGGGCAGTCGACTGGTGAGGGGATGGACAGCTTGTGAAGTTGTCCTGTTCTCTTACAAAAGGGGGACTTTTCCGCACGTGAACGGTACGGTTTTTCTACTGTAATGAAGTGTTGTTCGTGCGACTAGTCTTCAGACTTTCCTCTCGCTCTTCATCGCTTTTTGTAAAGAGGAAGACAACGCTTGTAAAGGTTTCTCCACCTTTGAAGGAGGATTTCATAGTAGAGAGTGTGCAACCGCGTGGATCCTTGGATTAGTCACCCGTTCGGGTGGATACCAAGTAAAAACACTCTGAGTTAGCATTGTTCGTTTGTTTTCATATATTTTTGTTTGTATTGCGCTAACATCTTTGAAGAGAAAACGACGAAACATTGCTATTCACCCCCCCTGTAACGTCCGTTTTTTTTTCCATAAGCGACGTTACGTTAACATGCTTAGGGCATGTAGACATCATAAGGCAGCGGAATAACTTTAACTTATACATGCCCTATTACCATTCTTAACATAATGACATGGGAACCTTAGCATATTAACTTTGAACTTAAGCATCATATCATGTCATACATAACATCATATCATAAGGTTCCAAAAGTCATTATTCAAACATATAAGTAACCGAGGTGAAGTTCTAGCATAAACAGTAAACATATAGTTTCCTGGGCCAAGTCACTACTACACACATGCGTTCTTGCCCTCCTGCTGCTTCCATCATTTTCCCCTTCCATGATCTGCGGTATAAGGAAATAAGACTATAAGCACACAGGCTTAGTAAGACTCTTTCCTACTCACAAAAACCATTCATCATTCATCATCTCATAATGAGCACATGAAACATTAACATACTTGGTGCTCTACTTAGAAAATAACATCTTACATCACTTATCGTATACCTAGCATGGCATGAACATAAACATAGTAAACATTCTAAGCATGGCATGATACATAGCATAAACATAAACATAGCATGTGAACATCTTCTTAACATAATCATGGCATAGATCATTCATTCTCATGCATACTTCTTAACATGAAACGTAAGCATAACATCTTATCAATATAGCATAATGCGTAACATGAATGGATGCAGGAGTGGAATGCATATACATAAGGATGCTTAACTTTTTAAAAACATACTTTTAAATGCTTAACATAATCATCATAACATCATTTGGGGTCCCCGGCTTGTACCACATACATACATCATAGCGCGCATCCCTAGCAAGTCCGAGGTCACGAGCCCCGACCTACTAGGGTAAGGATAGCATAGTCGGTAGTCCCCGAACCGAGACGTTCTTAAGGTGCTCATCCCTGTTGCACAGCTCCGGTAGTGCCAGAACCGTGGACAGCTTCGATAGTCCAAAACCGGGGCGTTCTTAAGGTGCCCATCCCTTGGACCCATACTTCGGTCCGGTACAAGCCCATACATAAAGTAAAATACTTTTCATGTTTCATCATTCATAAGACATTCATAGCATAACCATGTTACATAAAGCATGACTTAACACATGCTTGTCCTTTCATTGTTCATTCTTATTGCATAACATCATGATGCCTGTAAGGCATGAGCATTATCTTCATTCATAAACATGGTATGCATCTTCTTTCATAGCATGACATGCATCTTTATTCATACAACATGGCATGCATCATTCTTATCATGAACATAAACATAACATACTATCATGGCATCGTTCTTATCATGAGCCTAACATAACATACCTATCATAGCATCATTCTTATAGTGAACCTACCTTATCATACTTATCATGGCATCATTCATATCATGAACATAAACCTATCATACTTATCATGGCATCATTCATATCATGAACATACATAATAACTTAACATGGTTCTTAACATAACATGAGCATATAACTTAGCATGGTTCTCTACATCACATAAGCATATATAGGTAGGATTTTCCATAACATTCTACCTACCATTCAAATACATGGCCTAAAACATAAACATTCATGGTAACCCTATTAGGCATGGCATCCAGTCATAACCTAACATTAACCATAAAGCATGGTGCTTAAACCTTAGGGTCATGGTTAACATGATTCCTACCACATGCTTGATCCTATACATATAAATACTTTATGGTAATCATGAACCATCATTCTTTGAACCCTAACTCCACCCCCAAACCCTAGATCCAAGGCTTGGCCGAAACTTCTAAGGTGGAGTTCCATCAATTCCATAAACATGTAATATAGCATAAGGTAAAGGAACTTCCATACATTATTTATAAGACCATAGGAAGTCCTTGGGCACATGATTAGGGTTAACCCTAACCTTTAGGCCACTTTCCTAGGGCTGGCCGAAACTTATAAGGTCATGGGGGTATGGAAAAATTCCATTAAAATCCCCAATCAATCATTAAACACTAATCACATCTTACCATAGAGCCATTGGAGCCCTTACTTGAAATAAATCATAACTTTTACCTTNTCACATAATCACCCTCCATCACCCTTATATCATGACAACACATAAAAATATATACTTGAAGTTTAGGACTCAACCCTAACCTTTGGGTCCTTGAGGTTGGCCGAAACTTATAGGGTCTCTAGGGTAATCCAAAAATTCCCAAAAATTATACTAACCTCTACACTTAATAAGGAACATTAAATAATATTATCAAGATTTTTGGCATATTATAGACCTTTAAAATCATGGTGGCCGAAACCCTTAAACTTAGGGTTCTTAGTTTTGTTTCTTTCATGTGGCCGAAACCCTAGAGTGTCCTAGGGTACTCCAAAATTCCCAAAATTATACTTAACATATAAACATCATAAGGGACATCAATAACATTATCAGATTTTTGGCATAATTATAGACCTTTAAATCATGGTGGCCGAAACCCTTAACTTAGGTTCTTAGTTTTGTTTTTTCATGTTGGCCGAAACCCTAGGGTGTCCTAGGTACTCCAAAAATTCCAAAAAATTATACTTACCCTCTAAAAATTATAAGGAACATTAAACAACATTATCATGATTTTTAGCATAATTATAGACCTTTAAATCATGGTGACCGAAACCCTTAAACTTAAGGTTCTTGGTTTTTCTTCCTTTCAACATCAAATCCATAAACTAACCAATATATCATGCTAAAAATCATGGAAATTATAAGGAACTATTATACCACAGGTGAGGGAGTCTTACCTTGGGTTTCTTGATTTTTTAAACCTTGGAAGAGAAGAAAATGGTAAGATCTTTGGACCCTTGAACACCCTTGTCCTTGTATCCTTGGAAGACCCCTTAGATCTTGGAGATGAGACCTTGGTGGAAGTTTTTCCAAGGGAGAGCTCCCTTGAAGGTGTTCGGCTAGGATGAGGGAAGGAGGAGGAAGCAATTGCAAAGTAATGGGAAGAAAAGGTAACTCCCAAACCCCCCTATTTATCACCCATTAAGGAGGTAAATGAAGAGTCTCTCCATGACCCTTCATCTTCTTCTAAGCCTTAACCAATATCCACTTCATTTCCTCATAACATTCCCTTGCTAGATGAGTTGGTTAGAGCCTATATGGTTGTACAAGAGGTCCAAGGTTCAATCCTTGGCTTATGCACCTTTATTTTTATTTTTATTTTTATTTCATTTATCTTATTATTTTATTATTCCTAAATTTCGAAAATCCCCCCTAAAATCACCCATAATTATGCTAATATTCCTAAATAAAATCCTTTTATATTTATATTAATTTTACCTAATTAATACCCATTTTTGGGCTCATTTAAAGCTCATTAGTACCTAATTTCTCGATTTAAATAGGAACATTAGGCTAAGATTTACCCATAATCGTGCTAATATGCCTAATTAAATCATATTTATATTTATACTAATTTTTTTACCTAAAATTCACCTATAATCGTGGTACTAGAAAGCCCATATAAGGCCCATTAGTACTTAGTTTTTCTCAATTTAAGTGAGAAAATACGGATTTCTAGGCCACATTTTGTATTAATATTTCTAGATCCCTCGGAAAATTATCTAAACATGCTCAATATTTTAAGAAAATATTAAGAGAATTTTTCGGGTCGTTACAACGTGTCAGCCACGGGGTACTCAACCCTATCACAAGTCCCTCCCTTCAAGTTTGATCGAAGGAAGCGTGTCTGACTGATTTGACTAGTGTGGTGATGAAGAAGCTATGTCACAGTGGGTCCTTGCACCCGTTACTGTTTCCTAGACGTTATACTGGGCCCGAGAATTGTAGCCTTTGCCTCGGATCTCGAGGCAATCCCTTTTTGGTTTTGTCTTCCCAAAAGGCTTCTATGGTTTTTGAGGTATTGCAATGATACCCATCCCTTCTTCATGAAGGCGCATGACGCTCTTAATGGAGACAAAGCCCCTTCGCAAATTCCTCATCGCCATGTGCCCCCATTGCTCTCTTCGTGATCTCTTACTAATGTGCGCAGCTGTAGCAGGCTCACGCCAAGCGGTTGTTCCCTGGCACTTCCCTGATGTGGCGGTTTCTTGCCGTCCACGTGCCTTGCCCCTATTGCACACATGCAGGCGGCTTCCTCCATATAAGAAAGGGAGGCGAAGACGTTCGGTCACCTTCTGGCTTCGCTGTTTGGTGAACCTCGTCTTCGTCTTCTTCCCTAAGGATTCTTTTCGCGTAAGCCTTCTACCTCCTTCCCGTCTTTTTCCTTAGGAACCATGGAAGGTTATCGAGCGGAGTGGTATGAGTCTGCCTCTTCGAGAGTGAGGCCGGAGGCTCTGCAGGCGACCATTGAGGCCTACGGTATTCCGTCCGAGATGGAGGTGGTGATCCCTAAAGTAGACCAGACGCTGGTGGAGCCTCCCGTAGGTTTCTTTACCTTCTTTCTGGGGCAAGTAGAGTCGGGGTGGCTCCGCTTCCCCATTCCTCCTTTTTTCATGAATGTGGCCTCCTATTTTGATATCCCCCTTCACCAGATGGCTCTCAACGCCTTTGCTCAGATGGGCGAAGCGTACATCATCTTCAAGCTCTTCGACATCCCCCTGACCCCTCGTCTTTTCCATTCATTCTTTGTTCTGAACGGCTCGCGAGGGGCTTTTAGCTTTTCGGTGCGTCCTGGCCATAGGTTCTTAGGAGGGTTCCCTTCCTTGCACAAATGGTGGAAGGAGAAGTTTTTCTTCATCTGACTGTCCACGCAGCCCTTCAATCCTCTCCACTGGACGGAGGATTTGTCGACTCCTCCCTCAGTAGGGAATTTTCTCCAGAGTCCAGCCTACCATCGCGCCAGGAACATACTCTCCGGCATGGAGTTCAATGGCCCAGGTCTGGTGCAGAGTGAGGAGCTCATGTACTGAGCGAACCTTAGCTCTAAAGTAACCCAGATTAGCCCCAGCCTTGGTAAGTTCATCTTTTTCATCAATGCTTGTTAGTTCTTGTTGGATCATGAAAACCGATAGAGGGGGGGGGGTGAATATCGGAAATCGTTCTTTTTCGAAAAACTAAGAGTAAGTGCACAGCGGAAATAAAGATAAGAGACACAGCACAAAGACATAGTGGTTTTTACTTGGTTCGGAGCCTGAGTCGACTCCTACTCCAAGGCCCACGGTCGTTGACCGTTTACTTTGGGCAATTCTATATCAAGCGCAAATAGTTTACAGAAAGTTATTACAGAATTTAGTATAGTAAACTTAAATAGCTCTTTTTACCGACGTCCGAGGAAGATCGACTTTTTCCGGAGCAGCAGGACGTCGTCGGCTCGAGTTGGGAGGATTCCGGGGTGAAGCGCGAGAGCAGAAGAGCGTGGAAGCTTTGTATGGAAGTTGTTGTTGAAGCTTGGGGTCGAGGGGTGCTATTTATAGCACCTAGGGTGCCCTGGACGTCGGGGGCGCCCTGCCACGTGTCAGCCGATCCGCACTTCGCTTGGTCAAGCTTTATCCCACCTAAATAGGGATGAGTTTTGACCTCTGGGGCGCCCTGGTCGCTGAGGGCGCCTTCATTGACGCGGTCTTCTCGGCTGGATAGAGTTGATCGGCCTTGCTGGCAAAGGCGCGAAGCGCCTTGGCACCTGAGGGCGCCCTGGGCGCTCAGGGCGCCCTGGCTGCTGAGGGCGCCCTGGATACAGAGGGCGCCCCGGCCAGTGGTTAGCCGAACTCCTTTTTGCCTTACTTGTTTCTTGTTCACCGTGGAGGCGCCCTAGACACTCAGGGCGCCCTACTCAGCTGCTGCCTCACTCCTTTGAGGCTCTCTGAGCTGCAGACACACGTTCCTTTGGTCCTGCATCCAGGGTTAGTCCGAAAACAAAATAAAGCATTAATTTATACAGCCTTAGCTGTCTTGGTTCTGACTTTGGTCTCCAAAATGGAGCCTTAGGTCGAACCGACGCCTACTGTTCCCTCGACGGGGAACGCGTCCTCACCTACTCCTCTCGGGAGATTTTACCTGATGCCAACCGTTCCTCTGGTTGGACTTTTGCCTGACGGTCCTTTGTCAGGGATTGGATGCCGAGCTGTCCTTCGCCCGGAGCCTAGCATTCCTTCGCTAGGGCTTGGATACTGGCTGTCCTTCGCCAGTTGCCTAGCAGTCCTTCGCTAGGGCTTCAGTCCCAGGCTGTCCTTCGCCTGGAGCCTAGCAGTCCTTCACTAGGGCTTGATACTGGCAGTCCTTCGCCAGTTGCCTAGCAATCCTTCGCTAGGGCTTTCTTTCCTGGCATTCCTTTGCCAGTGCCTAGCAGTCCTTCGCTAGGGCTTTTCCTGCACACTTGATTAACTTGTTAGAAAACAAGAAGGACTTAACTTTTGAGCTATATTGCCATTATCAAAACACAGGTTTGACTTAGGTGCATTCTGCACCAACAATCTCCCCCTTTTTGATTTATGGCAACCCTAGTTCAAAAAGTTAAGTTTTAAGCAAAACATGAAAAAAGTTTTAAGTTTTGTTCCCTCCCCCTGGAAGGAATCTCCCCCTAGATTTTTTCAAAAATTCGTGGGGTTTAAAAACTTTACTTGTAGTTAAAAACTTTTTGAAAATATTAGCATAAGTAACAATTTCAGTTTTAATATAGTTTTGAAAAACTTAAGCTGTAGAGTACTTAAAAAAATTTTGAAAGTTTGAGTAAGAATCTTTTGAAAAGCTAGAGTACTTAGCAACATTTAAAAACTTTTAAGGAATTTTGAAACTAGAGTACTTTAGGCAAAGTTTTGAAAGCTTTAAGAACTTAAGTACTTCTTCAAAATTTTGAAAGCTTTAAGAACTTTTGAAACTGTAGTACTTAGGCAAAATTTTGAAAGTTTTACGAACTTTTGAAATTGTAGTACTTAGGCAAAATTTTGAAAGTTTTAAGAACTTAAGTACTTCTTAATAAAGTTTAAGCTTTTGAATAGAGAAATTTTGATAGTTTAAGTAAAAATTTTGAAAGACTTGAATACTTAGCAAACTTTTGAAAGCTTAAGTATTTTTCAAAAAATAAAGAAAAAACTTTTGAATGCTTTTTGAATAACGGAATGCTTTTTGAATAAAGGATAGAGTTAAGAAAATAAAATTTTGAAAATTTTTCCTCTCTCCTTTCCTATCTCTCCCCCTTTGCCATATATCAAAACAAATAAATATAGCAGAGATAATGAAAATAAGTAAGATTTTGCTGTACTGAACCAAATCATAATTAGACTTAACTAAATCAATCAATTTTCTCTGTAGGGACCTGTCTAACCCAATTAGCTACTTACTAACTGTTATAAACAGTAGTTTTTGCTAGGGTTAGTCAAGTTAAGTGTTTCTGTTCAAGTTAGATTTTCTAAACTTGACACTTAACTTGATTGCTGTATAAGTTGTATTTAGTGCCCCAATTACTGCAGATGCACTGACTTAAAGCATCTTGAATTAAGGCAAAGACCTAAGCATCTCAACCCTTTCTAGGTTATCACTCAAAAGTACCCTAAGGTGCTTGTGAGATGCTGGCTTCTAAGTCTATAGGTGCATGCTGTTCTAGAGTTAGGGCCTAGGCTATGTCCATTTTTGAAAAACCCTAGTTTTTGAAGGGGGTAGTTTTTAAAAGAATAAAACTAAGTAAAAAAAATGAAAATTGATTTTGAAATTAGGTAAAACAGTTTTTCAAAGATTAAGAAAATTTTTAAAACCAATTTTAAATCAAATCGAAAATAATCTATTCTACATAGCACAATCCTAACTGCCTTCTTAGTGAGCTGAACTCAGATTCAGGTAAGGGCTTTGTGAATATATTAGCTAGGTTGGATTTAGAGTCAATATACTTAAGAACTATTTCACCCTTGGTTACATGGTCTCTTACAAAATGATGTTTGACTTCTATATGTTTAGTTCTGGAGTGTTGGATTGGGTTAAGAATAGCCTATTCAAGTAACTTGTCTTGATATGTTTATAGGTGGTATGAGAGAACTTATTGCACAATTCTAAATTGGGAAACCTAGGATCAGGACTAGGTTGAGTACCGGGTTCTGCCTGATTAGGTCGGCGTCTTCTAAGGAAGAATGTACACTTAAATAAAGTATGCATTTAATGAAAGACTTAAAAAGAAATTAACTTAATTAAGATTTATACCGGGTTGCTCGGGGAGGCATTGTTGAGAGCTTGAGAGTGTTGCTAGATCTCTTGGAAGATAGAGAGTTGAGGAGAAGGAGATTTGGGTGTGAAGAGGAAAAGGGGAATGGGATCCCTTTTATAGGCAGATTCGGGCGCCCTTTATCGGGAGGGCGCCCTGTCTGTTGAGGGCGCCCTGCATGGGGAGGGCGCCCTGCGCAGGCCTGCACGTCGCTTTTTGGCAGCTTTCTGCCGTTTGAAGGACTGTGCGTAGGCGCCCTGCCTGACGAGGGCGGCTTGACCGGTCCTGCAGCTGCCTTTTGTCAGCTTTCTGTGATTAAAGGCCTGTGGGAGGGCGCCCTCCATGACGAGGGCACCTTTCGTGCGTCTGCAGCTGCCATTTGGCAGCTTTTGACTAGTCTGGGGGCGCCCTAAAGCAATTGGGCGCCCTATGGGCTGTTTTGTCCCTAAAGGATTGATTTTGACCGGATTTGACCTAATTTTAAGTGTTTTGACCAAGGTTTGTCTATATTGTCCGAGGTTTGACTGCTTTGACTGTAGTTTGACTTCTTTGACCATAGTTTGACTTCTTTGACCATAGTTTGACTATGTTTATCATTGGTTATGATTAGGATTTAACTATAATACAGGGAATCATAGTTGAGTTTTAATTTTACTGTCTCACCCAAATCTAGGGTTTTCAATCACGTTAGCCTTATGGTTTTCGTGAGACAGGTTTTGATAGTTAAGTTATTTTGAAAAGTTTGATTAATTTTGAATGTTTAATTCTACAAATAACTGAAATTTTGTGTTAGATTCGAATTTGACAAAAATTAATTTGAATTTGAAATTCAAAAATTGGCTTCCAGGTCTTGGCGAGGCACTAGGCCTTCTTTGGCCGTAGCCTTATGGGATCATCCACCCTTTCCTTGACAAAGCCTTTTAATGAAGTTTCATTTTCAAAATTATTCCTTGAAAAATTTCTGGTCTAACTAGTTTGGGTTTTGGATCGGTAGCTTCGGCTAGTTCCGCCAGTCTAAAGAGACCAAGTGAACTTGATCTTATTAGAATTGGTTTCCCCAACGTACTATCATCTCACCTCCACCCAATACTATGTTGTCAAGTTTCAGTTAAGTTTGTTCAGTCCTTAACTAACCATTCCTAAATCTAAGCATGGCAAATTGCAGGAATTTAAAATAAACAATCAAACAAGCAATTGCAATCAAGGATTAAAATTATTTATCTAATAATGAATATTGTTTTCAGTTTGGCTCCCCCTGGACTAAAGCCACGGTGATGGTTAGGCAAGATGTGAATCTTGTCCTTGGGGATCCAATACTGATTTGATCCAGTCAGTTTGTTCAGGCATAGTTTAGGTACCCATGCCTGAATTTTACCTCTGGACTGATTCAGTACAGCAAGGTATGATCTTTGCCGAGATTTGGTTCTATAGCCCAATCCGGATCGATTTAGAACTGATTTCTGTTTTCCAAGGATCATGTCAAGACCTTTGGAACCAGATGTAAATCGTTCTAATGCTGATCTAAGATCCTTAACCTGAGTTTTCAGGGAGGAGTTTTCCTTTTCAAGTTTTTCAACTTGAGTAGGAGTTCCTTCCTGAACCTTCTCGGTTAAGGGTTTAGAGTCAGCTCCCTCTTTCAGGAGTTTTACTTCCTGTCGGAGGGATTCGACTCGGAGTTTGGCTTTTGCCAAATCTCGAGAAAGAAAAGAAATTAATTCAGTTAATTGCGATCTATTAAAACCTGTTACCTTAATTTCTCCGTCCTCTGTAAAAGTTATCTCGCCGTCGTCCTGTTCTGATTCTGACTCAGTTTCGACGTTTTCTGAGGCAGTCAGGGCTAGTAGGTTGGACTGGGGTGCCTCTTCTTCTTCTTCTGAGGAAGACTCATCCCATGTTGCTTGGAGTGCCTTCTTTTTTCTCGTCCTTTTTGTCTCCTTTAGGTTAGGGCACTCTGACTTGTAGTGGCCCTTTTTCTTGCACTCGTAGCAGGTCACATTAGGCTTGTTCGCGGGTTCAGCTGGTTCATCCTTTCTGGGGCCGGTTCTCCGTGTGTTGGCTTGATTTTTCAATTTTTTGTAGTAACTTCGGGCCAATCGGACCAGCACAGATTGATCTGCTTCTTCATCTTCTGCGTCTGAATCAGAGTTGAGCTCGGGTTCAGATTGAGGTTTCTTTTTTGTCGCTTTTCCAGTTTTTCCTGCAAAAAAGGCAATACTCTTCTCGGCCATATTGCAGTTAGTCTGCTCATGAAGTTCTAACTCTGAAAATAATTCGTCTAATTTAATTTTGGAGAGATCCCTAGAGACCTTGTATGCATCTACCATAGATGCCCACAAGGTATTTCTAGGGAAGGCGTTTAGAGCATACCTTATTAGGTCACGGTTTTCAACCTTGTGACCTATTGTGTGAAGGCCGTTCATTACCTCTTGGATTCGTACGTGGAGCTGGGCTGCTGTTTCGTTGTCCGCCATCTTGATAGTGTATAATTTGTTCAGGAGCAGATCCCTCTTGCTGATCCTGGTGTCTGAAGTCCCTTCATGCAGCTCGATCAGTTTTGTCCATAGCTCCTTTGCACTGTTAAAGGGGCCCACGCGGTTCAGCTCTTCCTTTGTCAGCCCGCATTGTAGGGTTTGTGTTGCTTTTGCATCGGCTTCTATCTTTCGCTTTAGGGTGTTGTCCCACTCCGAGTAGTTTTGAGATAGTCCTTCGGTGTTTTTGGGGATCTCCAGACCGGACTGGATGATGATCCACATGTCCACCTGAGTTTTCAGGTGGACCTCCATACGACTTTTCCAGTAAGAAAAGTCTTCTCCACTGAAAAGTGGAGGTCTGGCGGTGCTGAATCCCTCTTGCATAGCCATTTAAGCTGAAAAAGAAAACTACTAGAAAAATGTCCCAAGACTTGGTCTTGGATTAGTAGTGCGGGATAAGGGAAATAAAATATCGAGGGGTGTTGCACCAACCTCGATTAACGAAAGAAATTCGAACGAAAAAATATTTAAAAATTTGAAAAAGAAAAAAAAATTTTAAGAAAATCCGAAAAGAAATTTTCAAACTGGTGGTTGCACCAAGTTTGAACTTCCCGCTCTGATACCACTTGTTGGATTGTGAAAACCGATAGAGGGGGGGTGAATATCGGAAATCGTTCTTTTTCAGAAAACTAAGAGTAAGTGCACAGCGGAAATAAAGATAAGAGACACAGCACAAAGACACAGTGGTTTTTACTTGGTTCGGAGCCTGAGTCGACTCCTACTCCAAGGCCCACGGTCGTTGACCGTTTACTTTGGACAATTCTATATCAGGCGCAAATAGTTTACAGAAAGTTATTACAGAATTTAGTACAGTAAACTTAAATAGCTCTTTTTACCGACGTCCGAGGAAGATCGACTTTTTCCGGAGCAGCAGGACGTCGTCGGCTCGAGTTGGGAGGATTCCGGGGTGAAGCGCGAGAGCAGAAGAGCGTGGAAGCTTTGTATGGAAGTTGTTGTTGAAGCTTGGGGTCGAGGGGTGCTATTTATAGCACCTAGGGTGCCCTGGACGTCAGGGGCGCCCTGCCACGTGTCAGCCGATCCGCACTTCGCTTGGTCAAGCTTTATCCCACCTAAATAGGGATGAGTTTTGACCTCTGGGGCGCCCTGGTCGCTGAGGGCGCCTTCATTGACGCGGTCTTCTCAGCTGGATAGAGTTGATCGGCCTTGCTGGCAAAGGCGCGAAGCGCCTTGGCACCTGAGGGCGCCCTGGGCGCTCAGGGCGCCCTGGCTGCTGAGGGCGCCCTGGATACAGAGGGCGCCCGGCCAGTGGTTAGCCGAACTCCTTTTTGCCTTACTTGTTTCTTGTTCACCGTGGAGGCGCCCTAGACACTCAGGGCGCCCTACTCAGCTGCTGCCTCACTCCTTTGAGGCTCTCTGAGCTGCAGACACACGTTCCTTTGGTCCTGCATCCAGGGTTAGTCCGAAAACAAAATAAAGCATTAATTTATACAACCTTAGCTGTCTTGGTTCTGACTTTGGTCTCCAAAATGGAGCCCTAGGTCGAACCGACGCCTACTGTTCCCTCGACGGGGAACGCGTCCTCACCTACTCCTCTCGGGAGATTTTACCTGATGCCAACCGTTCCTCTGGTTGGACTTTTGCCTGACGGTCCTTTGTCAGGGCTTGGATGCCGAGCTGTCCTTCGCCCGGAGCCTAGTATTCCTTCGCTAGGGCTTGGATATTGGCTGTCCTTCGCCAGTTGCCTAGCAGTCCTTCGCTAGGGCTTCAGTCCCAGGCTGTCCTTCGCCTGGAGCCTAGCAGTCCTTCGCTAGGGCTTCATACTGGCAGTCCTTCACCAGTTGCCTAGCAATCCTTCGCTAGGGCTTTCTTTCCTGGCATTCCTTTGCCAGTGCCTAGCAGTCCTTCGCTAGGGCTTTTCCTGCACACTTGATTAACTTGTTAGAAAACAAGGACTTAACTTTTGAGCTATGTTGCCATTATCAAAACACAAGTTTGACTTAGGTGCATTCTGCACCAACAATTCTAACTGATATCCTCTTGCCTGGTTATTGGAGAGGAACTCATGTTTTCGAGGGCGATGCACCGACTTATCAAGTGGGAGGAGGCCAATAAGGAGGCTCTGGATCCTCCCCCAGCCGCTCCTGGTGCTCCGGGTGCGCCCTCTGCTTCAGTCGAGTCCTCGGAGGGGACTGCTGAATCGTCCAACGAGTATGTCACGCCAGAGCGGGCAGAGGCTCCTGCTGTACCTCTGCCATTTGTTGACCCATGGATTTCAGGTTCGTCGGTTGATCCGGAGATGGGCGTCCCTTCGGGGGATGACCCACCCTCGGTTGTTGTCCATCCGGAGGGGGTCACAGAGGAGTCGTCGCCCCTCGCGGCCCCATCAACATCCCCATTCTCTGGTTGGCAGAAGAGGAAGGTCCCGGAAGGCTTAGACCCCAGATGGAAAAGGTTGCGCCCTAGTGGTCCCAGCACACTTCTATCTATTCCTGAGGAGGGGGTTCCACCGTCCGATGGTGAGGAAGCTATTCCTCCATCTCCACCTTTTCCGTTGACTGCCGCTCCAGAGGCATGTGGTCAGGCCTCCGGCTCTTCTTCGGTCGATCCTACTGAGGCCGCGAAGGGTAAATGGACATTGCCCACCCAATATCGAATGCAGCTTGATCGTCTTCTAAAAAGGTTGGATGCAACATTGGAGGCTTCCATGCAATCTTTCCTCCTGGTGCAGTTGAAGGAGGTCCCTGCCGAGGGCCTTTCTTTCGAGGGGACTTCCGGCTCTGGGGAGAGCGACACCGACCCTTCTGCAGTCCTACATGGAGCTCCTACCATCCAGTCGATTCCCTCGCGTAGGGGCTCGTTGCCTTTAGGGAGCCGGGTTGACCCCCCCGAGATCTCCAGGAGGGGAAGCCATGCGAGTCTCTGCGGGGCCTTTCACTGTTGGGGCAATCGACCCATGTATGATCGAGTAGATCATGGTTTTGATGTGTGTGTATCAATATGATTAAGTTAGGTTGTTTTGTTGGTTTGATATGTGTGTTTGAGTCTTGCAGGACTTGGTGAATCACACATAAAGTACACATCCGAGGGACGAGAGCCGAAGGAAGAGGACTCCAAAGGAAAGTTGGGGAAGTAGACTTCAAGAGCATACGCGAAGGGTGGCATGGAGGCAATCCGCAGGCTTGTGTGCGCATCCAAGGGATGAAAGCCAAGGAAGAGAACTTTAAGGGGTAAGCCAAGGAAGTGGACTTCAAGGCATACGCGAAGGGTGATCTTCAAAGTGAGTGTGAGTGAAAATGTAAACTGGGCAGTCGACTGCAGTTAGGGCAGTCGACTGCCAGAACACACAGAAAGATCAGCCAACTGGTCCTAGACCAGTCGACTGATCAGTTCAAAAAACTAGCCATTGGCTAGCGACTGGCTGGGGACTAGTCGACTGCCCTTGGGGCAGTCGACTGGCGTCGAGACTGGACTGTTTTAAGAACAGTCCTCTCCTCTATTTAAGGAGAAACTTTGAGCAGAATAGGGTTGCGGTTCTAGAGAATAGAATCCTATTCTAAGTGCTCAAAGTCTCATTCTCTTCCTCTCACTTTCATTTCTACTTTGTAAAGAGGAAGAGAGCATCTTATGAAGGTTTCTCCACCTTGAAGGAGAGTTTCATAGTGAAGCTTGTGTGCGCGGTGTGGATTCTTGGATTAGTCACCTCTCGGAGGTAGATACTAAGTAAATCATGGGGGTTAACATTGTTTTTATTGTTTATCGATTTTGGTCTTGTGCTTTCACTAACACTTTTGTAGAGAAAATCGAAGAGAAGCTATTCACCCCCCCTCTAGCTTAACGCTAAGATCCTAACATTCACTACCCTCCGCGAATCCCTTTTGAAGGTGCGTGTTCCAAGTACATAGGTTGTTTCCTTATATGCTTTATAATTCCTTGGTGCAATGATAGGCGGTTGAAGACTGCCTGACCGCCGGTCGTAACTTGTACGCCTGGCCAGAGATTGAGGCCTTGACCCGCCGGGCACTAAGAGCGGAGGCTGCAGCTGACCACGAGCACAGAGCGGGACTGATGCAAGCGGGGGTCACCGGGCTCTCCAAGCAAAGGTGGAGCATCAGCTGGACACCTTGATGGCCATGGAGTCCTCCCTACAGAGTTCCCCGCGGCGGGAACGTTTGGCGTCCGAGAGGGTTGTGGCCATCATCAACGACCTGCTCCGAGTGACTCAGGAGCGGGACCAACTTCAAGTGAAGGAGAGGAAGTTGTTGGGCGATATCCGCCTTCTGGAGGCCTGATAGATACCATTTTGTTGATTACTTTAATTGCTAAAATCCATGTTTGACCTATGTTTTTATTGCTTAATTATGATTTTTACCCTAGGTTTTAGGATTTCCTTTTAATTTGGACTTAATTGCAAATTTACATATTTTTGGATTATTTGGCCACTAATTTTCTGATATATTTTTGTAGGCATGAAAGGTTCAAGGACCTAGGGCATATTGGGTCAAACTCGAGTCGGAAGTGACCCAGATCAGATTATCAAGATTACGATTAAATCTGGGCCGTTCGATTCAAAAGCGGCTAGATCTGAGCCATCCGGGATGATCTGAAGCAATCCGAGCTAGGGCTAGGGTTGATCAAGCACCCTGATCAAGATCTGAAGGTTTCATCACAATCAGAGCTCAATCAACCGTTGGATCAAGCTTGGAGGGCTCTAGATCATCCATTCAAAAATTAGCTTGATCTGGACCATCCGTTGCAAATCTGGAGGATCCGAGCTACCACGAGGCAGATCCTGACCCCAGATCATCATCATCAAAGTTTGGCTCAAATCAGACCAAGATCAGCCATTGGATTGAAGCAAATCAATCACAGCCGTCCATTGGTTAATACTTAAGGAAAATTCCACCGCAGCTTACCCTTGTCGCGTCTTCAGCTCCTCTCCACTGTTCTTCGCCGTTCTTCATCTTCTCTTCATCGTTTTTGAAAGTTTTTGCTTCCATGAAGGCGTGACCACCTCATCTTCCATTCCAGATCGAGAATCAAGTTTGTGGTGATCTTTGTTTGAAGAATTCTGCTCAATTGCGCTGGAACAGAGGATTTCTTGTGGGTTTCGGGAGTCCTCAGTCCGACCACCTTCTTCTCTTCCACAGCCCATTTCAAAGCTTCCGAATCATTTGTAGGGGTTCTCAAGTGATCTCAGAAGCTTCCCAAATCGTCATCGCAGCTCCACCAATTGAGATGGAGTGAATCGGATGGAAAATTCCAGCAAGCGCAGATTTGATGCAGATTCAATTTCAGAATTGATTGTCCACTGATTTGCTGAGCCTAGGGGTTCGAAGCCAGTTCTTGATTGACAACCAAGAATTTCTTGAGCTGAGGAAGGGGTTGAGGAGTAGTTTAGATCCTTAATTTCTAAGTTTTGTAGCTGTAGTTTCAATTTTGTTGCAGTTCTGTTCTGAATTTCTGTTTAGTTACTGAATATTTCGATTTTTAAGTTGTTAGTCATAATTTAGCTTCAATTTTGCAAGTAGAGTAATGTAGGAACTTGTTTAGCAATCAACAAGATCAAATTTCAGTTTATTTTAGTTTAATTTGCTAGCGTGCCAATTCAAAGTGTTGCGTGCCAAGTTCAATTCTGTTTTGCTTTCTTTCTTTTGGTTTCTGAATTTGTCTCAAATTTCTGAGTTCCTTAGCAGTTAATTCCTGCTCTAGTATTAGATAGATAGTGTGTTTGGTTTAGAATAACATTTGCTTTAAGTTCTGTGCATCAATTTCTAGTTTGCGTGCCATCTCATTCCTTAAAAACCAAATCTGTTTCTGAAAATTTTGTTTCTACAATTCTGATTTCAGTTTTACTTCTTTACCTTAGTTTTGCGTAGTTCTATCCTAAAACCGTTGTTTTCCGATTGAATCACTCAGTTTAAACAAGTGAGCTGAAAGTTTGCTTATTCCATAAGGTTTGTGTTAGTTTTTGGCACAAAAAGTTGCCTTGCGTGCCAATTGAATTGCATTGAACTCTTTTCGCATTTGAATTCAACTTGTTTCTTTGTGGCATCTGATTGAGTTGAAATCAATAAGCTGCATTCATCCATTTCGAAATTCCTCTACATTTGTGGTTTCCAAAAGTGTAGTTAGTTTGAGTTAACAATTGTAGTATGTTTAATTTCGAAAATGCATAAATAGTGGTTGTTTTAAACTTGATTTCCTTCAGAAAAATTATATCACACTTTCGATTTCTTTCCATCAGAGTTTACTGTGCATTTGAATTTGGGCTTGCTTTCCAAACTTCGGTTACATCCTATAGCTTGACTCGATTTCCATTGGTGGAAGTATCAAGTGTCATCTCTTTGCTTGGTTCCATTGTTCACTTTCCTTTATTTTCATTTCATTTTCATTCTAAATTGCTATCCAAATTCAATCACTTATTTGAAACCCAAAAACAAAAACGACATATAAACCAAGCGTGAATCAAATTATATCAACTAGTCCCCGAGAAAAAAATACGACCTGTGGCCCCTATATTACATTTTCATACTTTTGATTGTAAAAAGGGTTTCCAGCATTCATATACATTTAAATTTGAGACCCACATTCGTGACACATAGTTTGGGTCCGTCAAGGCCTCGGCCGGGAGTTTGAATGAACATGTCAAAGACCAAGCGTGCCAGCTCGCCCAAGAGGAGTCCGACCTCATAATGGCGGTTGATCGCTTGTCTGACTTTGAGGAAGATCTAGCCTAGGCACGGTCGGAAGTAGGGGCCACCGCGGACAGGCTCAAGGAGGCTCTGGCGGACCAAGACAAAATGTCTGCCGAGATGGAGCAACTAAAGCGTGCCAAGGAGGCAGCTAAGGCTGAACTGTGCAACCTTCGGGCTACTGAGGCTTCCCGTATAAAAGAGGTCGAGGCAGACTTCAAGGCTAAGTTCCTGGAATCAGATGAATTTGACGATATCATTGCCGGCCAGATAATAAAGTGCTTGAAGCAAGGCTTCCACGCGGCCATCGACCAGCTGAAGAAAGCCCAACTTTTGCCTCTAGATGCCGACCTGGGTTTTATGAGCATCGGCCGAGTTTGGGAAGAGGTACCATCCGAGGACAAAGAGCTATAGGATTATTTGCTACCCGGGAGCTGGGCCCGATGTACCCCTTTTTGATTATAATGGAAATATTTCTTTGTCTGACTGTCCTAAGTATGCTTTTGCGTTTGTCTCCGTCGGGAGGACCAAGAGTGTGGAGGGATCGACATTTCTCTCTGACTCCAGGAGACAGGTAGCTAATTAACCTTCTTGGAAAAGAGGCATTCCCTCTCAGCCTCTGGGGTAAGGGAGTCAGGGAGCCACTACTCGTCCCCCGCAACCCCTTGGGTTGGTTCTAGGGACCCAGAACCCCCTGTGATACTAGGTGACTTCTGGGGTTTTCAGGTTTGATCTCAGGTGTGGATCTCCCCAAGGTAGCCTCGAAAGCCCAACCGCTAGGCCCGTAGTTGTTCGTCCGTGGGACCCATGTTGGCTCCTTTCTCCATTGAGTGTTTGCGGCCTTCGAACCATCGTCTTCGGGTCGCAGGCAATCCATTGAATTGACCCATAAAGGGTTGCGAATTCCCAGGCGCCGCAGGGGCATGTCAATCGACAGTGACGGAAAAGACGCGATGCTTCAGAATTGGCGTCTATTACTGCTCCTGCGCCATGCCCTCATAAAATGCGGATGCGTAGCCCTCTCTATAAAGGTGGAAGACTAATGCGTTCGTTCCCATCCATCATTCCTTCCCCTTCTCATGGACCAGAAAGGGAAATGTGGTTGCAGCCTAGAGGGGAACCCGATAAGGGAGGAGGTTCACCGCCCAAAGGGGTGCGAAGCCCCGTCTGCCCATGGCAAGGCAGGTGCTCCCAGAATCCTTTATGAGGCGTACAACCTTTCGATACATCCTCCATCGTCCCCCCTTCTAACAGGGTTTTTTTTTGCATTATTGGGGAGCATAGCAGAGATGATGTTGCATCTTTCCTGGGAGGGCACGGCGGAGATGGAACCACATGTTTCACCGAAGAGTCCGGAAAAGACATTACATGCTTCGCCGGGAAGCATGGCAGAGATGATATCATTTGTTTTACCCGAGAGCATCTCCTAGTGGTTCATCTTCTGTCCCTCTCCGGGTGCACAGTGTCTCCTGGTGGTTCATCTCTTGTCCATCTCAAATGCTCTCTCTCGCCGGATTGCTTGTTTCTCCGAGTTTTGGGCATCGACCCTCTATCGGGCATGGACTAGTTTGTCATCCGAGGAAGAGTTGCAGCTGCTGCTCCCCCTTCTCTTCCCTTTGTATTTAACAATTCTTCTTTGTTCTTAAATGTGTGTTGACTGTAAGAGGCAATCAAGATCTTTGAATGGAACTGTCTCGTCCATGTGTACCCGGAGTTGTTCCTGTTCCTCTTTCGTCTGTGAATAGTCGTGAGAAGGGAGGACCTCGAAGTCTCAGCCGCGGCCAAAGATTCAAGGATCCTGACCATAATAGAGATGACTCCCCACTTACCCGCCACTGGGAGACGATTCCGACCTAAGCGACCATGCGGGGATGCGGAAGGGATAGGGGAGAACCCGGGCAAAGGAGTAGTCTCCTCTACTAGATCCACTGATTGTATCCCCTAGTCTTTGTATTCCTTTGAGATGTCGTTGTCAATGTATTTTCCGGAGAAATAAAGGACAACACTTGTTATCTTTGTTGTGTAAGCGCTTCGAGTAATAATCAGATATTTTGATGGTTTTACCTTGTCTGAGGGTGCTTGTTTCAGATCGGGTAGGTTGTGTGTTAACCTCCTGTCCTCAAGCCTCCTCCATTTCCCAGTTGGAGGTCGTAGGGGCCGTGTAGATCTTGAATAGGTATCTACTGCGCCTAGCCCAAGCCTAAGTACATCGGGCATCCACAGTGCCGCGAGGTATTAGGGTTTTTTATTTCTTGGTCGGGCGTCTGTAGCACCCAGACCAAGCCTAAGTACCCCGGGCATCCGCAACACCACAAGGTATTAGGGCTTTCACTTCTTGGTCGGGTGTCTGTAGCACTCCGACCGAGCCTAAGTGCCCCCGGCATCCACAACACCGTGAGGCATTAGAGTTTTTGTTTCTTGGTTAGGCGTCCATAACACCCAGACCAAGCCTAAGTACCCCAGGCATCCGCAGCATCGTGAGACATTAGGGTTTTTGTTTCTTGGTCGGGCGTCCGTAGCACCCAGACCAAGCCTAAGTACCCCGGGCATCCGCAGCACCGCGAGGCATTAGGGCTTTTGTTTCTTGGCTGGGCGTCCGTAGCACCCAGACCAAGCCTAAGCACCCCGGGCATCTGCAGCACCGCATGACATTAGGGCTTTTGTTTCTTGGCTGGACGTCCGTAGCACCCATACCAAGCCTAAGTACCCCGGCCATCCGTAGCACCGCGAGGTATTAGGGTTTTGTTTCTTGGTTGGGCGTCTGTAGCACCCAAACCAAGCCTAAGTACCTCGGGCATCCGCAACACCGCGAGGTATTAGGGTTTTGTTTCTTGGCTGGGCGTCTGTAGCACCCAGACCAAGCCTAAGTACCCCGGGCATCTGCAGCATCGCGAGGCATTAGGGCTTTTGTTTCTTGGCTAGGCATTCGTAGAACCCAAACCAAGCCTAAGTACCCCGGGCATCCGCAACACCGCGAGACATTAGGGTTTTTGTTTCTTGGCTGGACGTCCGTAGCACCCAGACCAAGCCTAAGTAGCCCGGGCATCCGCAGCACCGCTAGGCATTAGGGTTTTAGTTTCTTGGTTGGGCGTCCGTAGCACCCAAACCAAGCTTAGGTACCCCGGGCATCCGCAGTACCGCGAGGTATTAGGGTTTTGTTTCTTGGTTGGGCGTCTATAGCACCCAGACCAAGCCTAAGTACCCCAGGCATCCACAGCACCGCGAGGTATTAGGGTTTTGTCAGATGTGCTGGCACTTTTGTGATGACACGTTCCTTTATTTCATGAATTCACTGCAAGACATCAAGAATACACAGTCGAGTATATAGTATGTCACACAAATCTTATCGGGGGTGACAGGGTGGAGATAGTTGGCCTGCTCTGGCCTCTTGAGCTTTTTGGCCATGTCCTTCTGTGAATGGCCGCTTCCTCCGGTTAGCCTTCCTACGCCCTCGGGTTTTTCCGGGACTCCAATCTGACCTCTCCACTATAGCATCGCCGAGACACTAGTTGGCCCCCTTTGACTTCAGCCATTCGGTCGCCTATCAAGAATTTTATCTTCTGGTGGTAGATAGAGACCGTCGCCTGGAAAACACTAAGTGTCGGGCGGCCCAAGATAGCGTTGTAGGATGATGGAGCGTCCACGATCAGAAAGGGTGTCCTCCTGGTCCTCTCGAGCATGTCGCTGCCCAATGATATCAATAAGGTGATTTGCCCTATCGGTTGTACTCGATACCCGGTGAATTCGAATAGCGGGGTCGAAACCGGAAGTAATTCATCCTCATCGATCTGCATCTGATCCAGAGCTGCCTTGTACAGGATGTTCACAGAACTCCCTGTATCCACGAAGATGCGCTTGACCTCATAGTTGGCGATGCGAGCGAGGATCACCAGGGCATCTTCATGGGGAGCTTCCACCTCTTCCAAGTCTTCGGGGCCAAACGAGATCGTAGGGCAGTGATCCTGCCTCTAGCTTGTCCCAATTGCATAGTTCTCCAGATGTCGGGTGTTAGACTTCCTTGCCCGATGGGAATCTCCTCCGGTGGGTCCTCTGGAGATAACTCTCACATGTCCAGAGGGCGAGTTGCGTGCAAGGGTGCAGGCCCCTAGCTCCTTCCCCTTGACCGCGACCGGAACTGGTGTCGGGCCTCATTTTCTCCCAACTGCCTTCGTCTGGGAGAAAAGCTTCGCCGAGGGGAATTCCGGTGATACTCCATCTTCTTCCACTTCTTCTGAGGTTTGGGGTCTGCCTCTTCACTCAACTTTTTCTTCAAGGCATGACACTCCTCGGTAGAATGTGTAGCACTGTCATGGAAGCCGCAGTACTTCATCAGTGGCTCTGGATGCTCAGTGTCCACCGTTTCGACCAGTTTCCGTCTACCAGCCCACTGGTCCTTCCCCGAGAGAAGGTCTTTTCCTCGGGTTGGAGCTGGGGGTTCCCTCCTTTCGAACCGGGGAACGGCTTGAGGGGGGACTCCGGATGGTTCCTTGCGACGGGCGAATTGCACCTCCTCCACGTTGACGTGCTTGACCGAACGCCCCAGGAGATCATCGAAGCTGGCAGGTGGCTTCTTCATCAATGATAAAAAAAAAATCCCCTTCCGAGAGCCCTTGGGTACAGGTGCTGACGAGGATTTTCGACGTCGCACTTGGCACAGCCTGCGTCACTCGGTTGAACCGCTGGATGTACTCCTTGAGCGGCTCTTTCGGCTTATGCTTGAGAGTGAATAGATTGAGCGTCATCTTCTGATAGCGACGGCTACTGGCAAAGTGGTGGAGGAAGGCGGTTCTAAACTCCATGAAGGAGTTGATAGAACCTGGGGGTAGCCGTTGGAACCATCGTTGGGCTGCTCCGGATAGGGTGTTCAAGAACACCCGGGACTTTACACCGTCAGTATACTGGTGTAGGAGTGTCACATTCTCAAACTTACAGACATGATCCTCTGGATCTGTCTTCTCGTCGTAATCAGCAATCCCAGGCCCGTGAAATTGCTTCAACATGGGATCTTCTACAATCTCGGATGAGAAGGGAGTAGAGGGAGCCTTAGGGGAGGCCTTAGGTTCCTCCCTCTTCCCCTATCCATCTTCGTGTCTCAACGCGCTAGAGGCTACCGAGTTGGCCTTCTCCATGTCTCCGAGAGAGTCTCACCGGTGATCCGGGGCTGCTCCGGCGCGTCGCCCCAGTGGTGTGACGGATCTTCGCGGTTAGAGGTGTGAAATAGAGATTCTGGGGATCTCCTCCCGCACAGAAACACTCGCTATGAGGCGGCGTGCTCGATTTAGTGTTGTTCGAGCGCTTCTTTTGATGGCGTTGGCCACCAAGCGATCCAGTTCCTCCTTTGTCAGGACAATGGATTGTCCCGCTGGCTCTATCATCGGTGCTCCTTCTGGTGTTTTACTAGTTTTCACAGATGACGCCAAACTTGTTCCGAAAGGAATCGACGTCGACGGCCAATCACCAGGGTTCAGCCCACGCGGACGCGGATGCTGGAGGAAGAACTTCACACCCTACGAGATTAACACGAGTGTTAGAGGAATACGACGGAGGTTGTTCGGAGGAGCCCACTCCGACGCTCAAGTCGGTGCCTCTATCCAGGAGATGAAGAGAAGGCAGAAAAGAATATGAGTGAAGTAGGGAGAGCGTAACCCCTTTACCAGAAAGGTTGGAGTACCTTTTATACCTGCAGCGGTTGTCTCACGAGTCTCCATGATCTTTGCCACGTCCCCTAATTGTCGGTTATAGGATAACTTTGCAACGGTCCACACTGTCATTAAGTTCGAACCGTTGCGATAATTATGGGTCATGATGACTCCGCGATAATGGTTATCTGCAGATTCGAAGAAAGGGGGACTGTTTCTTGAGGTCGAAGGCTTCCTGGGCTCCGCTTCCCCGAGGTGATCTCGGGAGTGCGTCCTCTGATTTGAACTCCGGGATGTGTCTACCCATGGGAGGTCCTAGGGGATCCCATTCCCGAGACGGTCTCGGGAGCTCCGGAAAGAGAGTCGTTCAGACTCACTATATCTTGCCACACAACTTCTTCAGCCCACATATCAGCCACAGGGTACTCAACCCCATCAAGAATATTATTGACAATACTTGTGATAGTGACATCTGTCGAAAAAAGATTGTCAAAATTAAAATTAATAATATATTATTTATGAACCATAATAACTCAAGATAGGTTAAATGGATTAACAATTTTATATATTGAAAAAAATATTTTGGGAAACATTGAATATGATGTTATTATTGATGATTTTACTTTTAAAAATGCATTATGATGACACTTTAAATGATTCACATGTGTTTTTTTAAGTATATTACAATTGACAATTTAACTATATCCTTTGCATTCACTCTCATTGTCTGTTCTGATTCAATGATGAAGAAGCAAAGAAGGTTTATAACGTCTCACGTGAGTGATCACTACAACAAAAACCGTCAAAAAGAACGGATAAAATTAGTTGTCTTTGGCCTTTAAAAATGGTTGTAATTAAAAATGTTATTAAAAGTTGTTACGAGATTAGAACAGAAAAACGACAACAGGAATAATAGAGAACACACCAGATTTACGTGGAAAACCCTTGATGGGAAAACACCACGGGCAGAGGAGGAAAAATCACTAAGAATGACGGAATACAAAGTCGGCAACTCTTATATCATAATAAAGTAAAGAGAAGTAGAGAAAAAGAGAGGTAGAGAAAAGAAAGAAGAGATACCCAAATAACTTTCTTGATTGATTTAAGTTGTCTATGAGATACACAATTTATAGGGATCTTAGAATACTTAGTCAAATAAAAAATTAATAACGAAACTGTTAATTAACAGATTTATAAAGAATTTGTTAATTAACATATTAATAAGAAAACATCTAATAAATATTAACGGATTAAACAGAATTTGGGTCACCAAACTATAACAATCTCCACCTTGACGCGAATTCCATAAATCTTCAAAAGAACATTCTCTACCTCTTCCACAAAACCCCCACAGGTAAACCTCAGCATCTAACACCAACCAAGTCCAAGCAATGCTTAAACTTGTCTATAGGAAATGCCTTAGTCATCATATCAGCAGGATTATCATGAGTACTGACTTTCCTAACAATAATATCATCACGAGCAATAACATCACGTATAAAATGATACCTCACATCAATGTGTTTTGTCCTCTCATGAAACATCTGATCCTTCATGAGGAAAATGACACTCTGACTATCACAAAAGACTGTAGTAATCTGCAAGTCTTCGCTAAGCTCACTGAAGAGTCCTTTCAACCAAATATCTTCCTTACAAGCTTCCGTAATAGCTATATACTCAGCCTCTGTAGTGGACAATGCAACTGTATTTTGCAAAGTAGCTTTCAAACTGATAGCACAACCACCAACAGTGAACACGTACCCCGTAAGTGATCTTCTTTTATCAAGGTCACCTGTAAAGTCAGAATCAACATATCCAATAACTGCATCTCTATTTCTCCCAAAATGCAAATAAATATCAGAAGTCCCTCGTAAGTATCTGAAAATCTACTGAACTGCCTTCCAATGCTCTTTACCAGGATTTGCCATGTATCTACTAACTGTACTCACTGCATGTGATAAATCTGGGCGTGTACAAACCATAGCATACATGAGAGATCCCACTGCACTAGAATATGGAACCCGTGACATATAATCAACCTCATCATCTGACTGCGGACATAAATCAGCTGAAAGTCTAAAGTGTGCAGCTAATGGAGTACTAACAGACTTGGCAGAATGCATGTTAAACCGATGAAGTACTTTCTCAATATACCATTTTTGACTTAGGTATAATTTACCTGCCTTTCTGTCTCTCAGAATCTCCATCCCAAGTATTTTCTTTGCAACTCCCAAATCTTTCATCTCGAATTCTTTACTTAGTTGGGCTTTGACCTTTTTTATCTCTTCCTTATTAAGAGCAGATAAATAAATGATCCATCATCAGTTTTCTTAAAGTAGGCACAACTGTCATAGCTTCTTCTTCTGAAATCATGAGTGATCATAAACGAATCAAACCTTTTATACCATTGCCTAGGTGACTACTTTAAACCATAAAGGGACTTTTTCAGCAAGCATACATAATCCTTTTTTCCTGAGACTTCAAAACCTTCTGGTTGTTGCATATAGATTTCTTCCTTAAGTACCCCATGTAAGAATGCTGTCTTCACATCCAGCTGCTGCAACTCTAAGTCATGCATGACCACAATACCAAGGAAAGCTCGAATCGTACTATGCTTTACAACTGGGGAAAATACATCAGTGAAGTCTACTCCTGGAATCTGACTGAAACCTTTAGCAACTAGTCTGGCTTTGTACCTGGCTTCTTCAACTTCCGGTATTCCCTCCTTTCTTTTAAATATCCACTTGCAGCGAACAACTTTCTTACCCTTAGGTAATTTCACCAAGTCCCATGTGTTATTCTTACCAAGTGACTCCATCTCCTCCTGCATAGCAATTATCCACTTACCAGAATTATTGCAGCTAATTGCTTCTGAATACGTCTCAGGTTCTTCACCGGAATCAATCTCCTCAGCCACGTTTAAAGCATAAGCGACCAAATCAGCCTCTGCATATCTCTGAGGGCGTCTAATTTCTCTCCGAGGCCTATCTTTTGCAATGGAATATTGTGAAGGTGCTTGTGATGAGCTCGTTCCATCCACAACATCTAGAATAGGCTCTGGAGTAGTCTTTGTAGATATCGGCTCAATCCCAATCTCCACCTGTGTGCTTGTCTTCTGCTTATCTTCGTTAGAAAGAGTTTTAGATGGAGACCCCTGAAGCATGCTAGTCTCGTCAAAAATAACATCTCTACTGATGATGACTTTCCCGGTCTCTGGACACCAAAGTTTGTATCCCTTCACTCCTTGTCTTAAGCCTATAAATATGAACTTCACCGAACGAGGCTCCAACTTTCCATTATCAACATGAGCATACGCAGGACATCCAAAAATTCTCAAATTAGAATAACTAGCAGGAGTACCAGACCATACCTCTTGTGCAGTTTTCCTTTCAATAGCAATTGATGGAGAGCGATTTACAAGATAACAGGCATACGCAGCGGTTTCTGCCCAGAAAAACTTCGATAGCCCAGCATTAAGAAGCATACAACGTACCTTCTCCATTAAAGTCCTATTCATCCTCTCTGCTACATCATTTTGTTGAGGAGTATACCGAACTGTATGATGCCTCACAATACCTTCAGCTCTGCATAAGACATTAAACTCACCAGAATAAAACTCCAATCCATTATCAATTCGAAGATGCTTTAATTTCCTCCCTGTCTGCTTCTCAATCATGACCTTCCACTCCTTAAAGGTAGTAAAAACATTACTCTTATGTCTTAAAAAGAATGCTCAAACTTTTCTTGAGAAATCATCAATAATAGTTAACATATAGAGAGCACCACCTTTAGATGGTACTTTAGAAGGCCCCCACAAATCAGAATGAATGTAGTCTAATATACCCTTTGTGTTATGAATGTCAATTGAGAACTTGACTCTTTTCTGTTTGCCAAAAACACAATGCTCGCAGAACTTTAGGTTTGTAATACTTTGACCATCAAGAAATCCTCTCTTGCTCAATTCAACCATGTCATTTTCACTCATATGACCTAAACGCATATGCCAAAGTCTTGTAATATCAGAATCAGACATAGACGACCTTGCGACGGCAACATCACCTATTACTGTGGATCCCTGCAGAACATATAAACCGGCGGTTCTTCTTTGTCCCTTCATCACAACAAGAGACCCTTTACTGATCTTCACAGCTCCACCTTCACCAGTGTACTTGTACCCTTTAGAATCAAGAATATTCAAAGAGATCAGATTTCTTTTTAAATCAGGGACGTGCCTCATATCACCAAGTGTCCGAATGACACCATCAAATATCTTAATTCTGACCATACCAATACCAGCAATTCTGTAGGATGCATTATTGCTCATCAAAATGACACCACTCAAAACCGTTTCATATGTTGAAAACCAATCCCGATTGGGACACATATGAAATGTACAGCCAGAATCAAGAATCCATTCCTCACTCTGCTTCAAATCAGCATCAGAGGCAACGAGAAGTTCACCATTACTATGATTTTCGGCAACATCAACCTCACTAGACTTCTCTGTCATGCACAACTGCTCCAATTTTAGCCATAGTGCAGCACCAGATTTTTCCTTCATACTTGCCGTTGTCATTAATCCCGGTTGACATCCAACCTGGCTCTGTTATCACTTGTTACGAGATTAGAACAGAAAAAAAGCAACAAGAATAATATAGAACACACCAGATTTACGTGGAAAATCTTTGACGGGAAAAAACCACGGGCAGAGGAGGAAAAATCACTAAGAACGACGGAATACAAAGTCGGCAACTCTTATATCATAATAAAGTAAAGAGAAGTAGAGAAAAAGAGAGGTAGAGAAAAGAAAGAAGAGATACCCAAATAACTTTTCTTGATTGATTTAACTTGTCTATGAGATACACAATTTATAGGGACCTTAGAATACTTAGTCAAATAAAAAATTAATAACGAAACTATT
Source organism: Boesenbergia rotunda (assembly GCA_024364735.1). Classification (NCBI taxonomy): domain Eukaryota; kingdom Viridiplantae; phylum Streptophyta; class Magnoliopsida; order Zingiberales; family Zingiberaceae; genus Boesenbergia; species Boesenbergia rotunda. The sequence goes on from JAGFNQ010005677.1 coordinate 95,757, forward strand.
AATTAACAGATTTATAAAGAATCTATTAATTAACATATTAATAAAAAATATTTAATAAATATTAACGGATTAAACAGAATTTGAGATACCAAACTATAACAAAAGTTAACGTAGATGACAACAATTTTTAAATTATTGTCTTTTAATCTATAAGACAACAGTTTGGTAACATTTAAAAATTATTATTAGATGATGATTGGATAACAATTTAAAATCATTATCTTTAATTCCTTTTGAACGACAGTTTAAAAGTAGTTGTATTGGAAAAAGCTTTAATAACAATTAAACACAACCAAAACACAATAAGACACTAATAATTACACAAGCACACACGTGTACACTAATAATTACATAATACAACAATATATTCTACATTATGATAATAAAAGTACATTTTTCTTTCAAGGCGCAGTTGAAGTAGATGAAATAGTTTTTTGTTATTTAATAAGGCCAAACACCAGAGAAAATAGAAGTTTGATGAAAACTATAACAGTGAAGTACAACACAGATAAACCTGTGGGAGTTGCTGAATCAATTGGAGTCGTAGAAGTGCTACTGATACTTGAAGAGTGTCCAACTCTGAGATAGTAGAGAATGATGTAAAAGAGATAGTAGAGGAAAACAAGCATTTAGAAGAGTGATTGTATAGTCGAAGTGATTTATCTCAAATGGTAAGTATGGAGATATGTGTTGTCTGAAGTTTCAGATTTGAGTCTCTTAGCAACAAATAAATTCTCCCTTTGAGAGGTATGTTGACTGACGTGCTGTCTTGACAATGAGACCTCTTATCAACACAATGTTATTGTGCCTCCAAAAATCTTTTAGGGGTTTCTGAATATGAGATCGTTTCGGCGGTGGGGCTGGTCACTATAAAAAGTTTACCTGGACAGTTTTTTTGTCTTCACGGGATGGACTAATAATTAGTGCGTGAGTGTTACCATCATGAGGTATGGGGATCAAATCTTAGAAAAGCTAATGTATCCGTCTTCCCCACGCATTAGCCACAGTATCCGGGCTAGTAGTTTCTGTGATTTATCTCCTCCGTGTTAATTTTCGGATAAATTGGTGGGACGTTAGAGATGAACGAATCACTTTTTACCTGTCTAAGAGTGATTATATAGACATGAATCCCCATAATATGGAAATTGTGAATTAACTTTTCTGGACCATAAACCTTAAACCATAATATATACGTGGAAATATAGACTTCCGATAAAGATTAATGAGTTAACATTAATTTTTATATTCTCGCGAGTTCAAAAACTAAAGAAAATTACTCTAGTTCTTAATTGTCTAAACCAGGATGATATACCATTTTCAAAAAGAAAAATGATAGGGAGAGTGAAAATAGGAGAGTGAATAATAGAATGAATGACGTGATATTTTGCATATAGTGATTTCCGACGGATTCACCGTGCCCCCCAGGGTATAGTTTGATTCAGGTGGTGGCCAAAGGCCGCCAACGGTGTCCAAGCGATAATCGAACATGTGCATATAAAATGTCTCGTTATTCACTCAAGTACCACATCATTCACTATACCATTCACTCTCTCATTTTCACTCTCCCTATCATAACTCTTTCAAAAATCAAGCATCCAGAAACTGAACCCCAAAGTTCAAAATACTATTCAATCTTCTAGATGAAGAACTTACAAGTATGGCAAATTTGTTGGTTGGGTAAGCTGGGGAACCAAAGTTCCAGACAACTGTGCATTTCCAAGATCGCTGCAAAAAATGATATCAATTTTCCCATCATTAGAAGAAACAAAAAAAAAACCAAGTTTTATTATTAGTTCATTAATTCCTTAATATTACAAGAAAATAATAGAGGAGATGTTTTCTTACACTCTCATGACATGATTATCAGGGCTGCAAGTAACGTGACCATGTGCATGGATTCACCAAGGATGGATCCCAGCTCTGTAACATATAATTTGGATCAACTAAGTTGGTCTTTAGGTTATTCAATGCACCACCTGTTCAAATTCATTAATTTCAAGTCCTCAATAAAATGCTGCAGTAATTGCTCAAAGAAGGTAGACAACAGTAGCAAATTGAACACCAAAGAAAATCAGATAAAAGAATCGACTTTTTAATCACAGGATCCACCTGAGAATTGATATTTTTCAAAAGATATATTAGGGTTTCATTTTTACCAAATGACATGATCCCGACCTTGCCTACGGATAGGTTCTATGGTCAGGCCCGCCAGCCAGCCTGGCATCAGGAAGATTTAGTAGACAGGTCAGCAAAGGCATTCCCGGACCCGCGAGCCCCTGGGGGCGGTACTCAGCTGGCCACGGATGAAGCTAGGTGGCCTGACCTCCGGCCAGTCAGCCAGTCGAATGAAGACCGTCCCGCGCTCCCGGGCCATCCCACGACCTAGAGCCAGGTCGGGTGTCACAATTGAATACGGGACGATCCGCGCTCCCGAGGCATCACACGAGCGGGACATCTAACAGGTTCAGGCATACACCACTCGGCAAACCCCCCGACTCAGGGCGTACCCTATGCTTCCCTTCTACCAGTCGGACGTGTGGCTGCCCACGCTCACTGGCCTTTACCCGACCAGGTCCCCAGCACACGGACCCGTCAGTCGGCTCTCGGGGTACGGGCTACTTCGCCCCTATGCCCCCTGTATCATCATATCCAGGGTACGACCCTACTAACGGAGTTCTGCGCACCTCACTTATCCCTGATACTTCTCGTGGTCAGTCCGCCAATTCAGTACCCTCGTACTGCTCGAGCACCCCGCGTCATGCCGCGTCACTCCTAAGTGCTCCCTACGAGCTGACTATCGCACTCTTGTCTCGTCAGTACGGACAAGGGGTGTTAGCTCTCCCGGCTATATAAACTTCGCACTCCCCCTACCGCAGGTACGTGCGCGCAAGCTCTCTCACCCCTTGCCTCGTTTCAATTCAGTTCCCCTATTATGCCTGCGGATACTGACTTGACCGTCGGAGTGCCTGACCGGGGAAAATCTCGGTGGGTTTGCTAACGATCACTGTTTTGCAGAGATACGCCCGAGCGCGGCTGGCTAGCTGCCACATCACCAGCTCGTGCCACCCGGGAGACCGTCCAGCCCGGCGGATCGCCACCTTGCTTCGCGACAGGATCATGACGCATCCATTTTAGTGAATTTCCTTTTATACCCCTCCTGCCAAGTATTGTCCTTCTCTTTCTCAGTAACGAATCCCGAGACATCTGAACCTACTTTTTCAGACTTTTCATTTTAAAATAATATATTATGGGAATTGGCTAAAAACGTAAGATAAAGAAAGAAAAAATATTTCAGTTAAAAAAATATCTCTTCTAACATGATTTTAAAAAATATAAAGAGATGATTTTTTTTATATTTGATTAATATAAATTAATATATTAAATAATATTATTTAATATATTAATATATAAAAAAACCTATCAAAACACGTAATTTCAGATTCAAACGCAGGGCCTGAAGTCACCCTAGGAGGGTCTGAAGTCATCTGACTTCAGGCCCAGCGTGGGCCTGAAGTTAGATGACTTCAAGCCCTATGTGCATTCAAACATTTTTTCATTTTAAAAATATTTTTTATAATATTTAATCATGATTTATTAAATTAATTATTTATAGGGTAATCTTTTATGTTGCAAACTTCTAACGATTATAAATTATGTTGCAATAGGAGTTTTTTAGGTCAATCAGTGAGTTTTCACCAAAACTCACTGATGGACCTAGGATATTTGGATTTCTCAAAATCCAATATCAATAGTTAGAGTTGAGCTAGGAGATGGTATTTTTGGTGTTCAAACTTCTAATGATTATAAATTATGTTGTAATAGGAGTTTTTTAGGTCTATCAGTGTGTTTTCACCAAAACCCACCGATAGATTTAGGATATTTGGATTTCTCAAAACTTAATATCAATAGTTAGATTTGAGCTAGGAGATGGTATTTTTGATGTCCAAACTTCTAATGATTATAAATTATGTTGCAATAGGAGTTTTTTAGGATGAATCAGTAGGTTTCGGTGAAGAGATGATTTTTTATATTTAATATAAATTAATATATTTAATAATATTTAATAAATATATTAATATATTAAAAAACCTATCAAAACACGTGATTTTATATTCAAACGCAGGGCCTGAAGTCACCCTAGGAGGGCTCCTGCGTTTGAATATGAAATCACGTATTTTGCTAGATTTTTTAATATATTTATTAAATATTATTTAATATATTAATTTATATTAATCAAATATAAAAAATCATCTTTTTATATTTTTTGAAATCATGGAAGAGATATTTTTTTAACTGAAATATTTTTTCTTTCTATATCTTACGTTTTTTAGCCGATTCTCATAATATATTATTTTAAAATGAAAAGTCTGAAAAAACAGGTTCAAATGTCTCGGGATTCGTTACTGAGAAAGAAAAAGAGAAAGAGAAAGAGAAAGAGAAAGTCAATACTTGACAGGAGGGGTATAAGAGGAAATTCACTAAAATGGATATGCCCTTTAGTAAAAATGAAATCCTAATATATTTTTTTTTTGGTAAATATCAATTCTCAGATGCGCCCTTTGATAAAAAAACCGTAAAAGAATTGCAAATTGAACACCAAAGGAAGGTATGCACCAATAATTACTAGACATATAAAATGAATAAGAGGTCAATAATTGATGATGCTTAGTTTCTGACTACCTATCTCATTTACCTTTTTCTTTTACCAACAATCCACAATCCAAGAAATTGTATATTGACAAATGCATCGACACCAATTTCAGAACACCCACGTTATTACTGCAAGAAGAAGTAACATTTCCAATAGCTTGTATAGTTTGTACAGTTTGCCATGTCGGAGTCAAACTGACGTTGATCAATACATGCCTACAATATAACAAGCTTTACAAGTTTGTGGCTAAAGTCCATCATTAACTTATGTCATTTCTTTAAACACCTTCAGGCAATAACTTTGTGGCTAAGTCCATCAATATAAAGTTGCAGAAGGATAATGATTTATGAAAACCTAACAAAAAATAATAAACCTAACTAGTACCAAAAGAATTATAACTTAATTAGGGAGTCATAAAAAACTTGTCTAAGAACAAAGGAACCAGATACATGCAAACAATAGTTGACAAGTGCACATAACTGACAAGTTTTGTCATTCAAAATTGCTTAAACGAAAATGTTCCTCCCAAAACAGAGTGACTGGTAGCTTATTTAGCCACCTTAATTACAAAATGACCTTTCGAGTTCCCTAAGTCTCGGGATGGACAAACTAATTAAAATAAGCATAAAGAGATTCTTCAATATTAATGCAAGTGAACTAAATGTTAAACATGCAGCCAGCAAGGTGGATACACTCCCCCTATCCTCCATGTTTGGTTGCATTGAAGAACCTTAGTGACTTGAGGCCAATCTTGACTTGAGGCCAACCTTCCTGTAACAGAGGTTATTGTTCCTTTGTAGTCAGTAGGACAAACAACTGGGTTGGCTTCATTCATCCCGTATTTATGTAGTAAATCCATGCAATACTTGGTTTGTCCTACAATGATTCCAACTCCCTTCTTTTGATCAACTTCCATTCCCAAAAAGTATATCATTAAACCCAAATATTGTTGGTGCAGGAAGCACCGGATCGAACCTTGTTTTGATATTGGCAAAGGATTCAAAGTTAAGGGTTATTTGTTGTCTAACAATGCTGCTTGAGAGTGCAAGAAACAAAGTCCTAGCGAAGGGCTGCTAGGCACCTGACGATGGGCTGTCAGGAAACCAAGTCCTGGCGAAGGGTTGCTGGGCGAAAACCAAGTCCTAGCGAAGGGATGCTAGGCACCTGACGATGGGCTGTCAGGAAACCAAGTCCTGGCGAAGGGTTGCTGGGCGAAAACCAAGTCCTGGCGAAGGGCTGCTAGGCGAAAATCAAGTCCTGGCGAAGGGCTGCTAGGCGAAAACCAAGTCCTAGCGAAGGGCTGCTAGGCACCAAGCGAAGGGCAGCTTGGTAACTCAAGACCTGGCGAAGGACTGCCGGGCAAAAGTCCAACTGGAGGATCCGGTTGGCACCAGGTAAATTCTCCCGAGAGGAGTAGGTGAGGACGCGTTCCCCTTGAGGGAACATTAGGCGTCGGTTCGACCTAGGGCTCCATTTTGGAGACCAAAGTCAGAACCAAGACAGCTAAGGCTGTATAAAATAATAATATAATTGTTATTTGGACTAACCCTGGATGCAGGATCGAAGGACTGAGTATTTGCAGCTCAGAGAGCCTCAAAGGAGTGAGGCAGAAGCTGAGCAGGGCGCCCCGGACGATCCGGGCGCCCCCAAGGTCAACCCAAGTCTGTAAGAACCTCAACTCGCTTTGCCCCGCTTGTCGCGGGCGCCCCCACTGCCAGCTGCCGAAGCGCATCCTTGCGAACGCGCTTCGCCCCGCTTGTCGCGGGCGCCCCGCGTGTCGCGGGCGCCCCCACTGCCAGCTGCCGAAGCGCATCCCTGCGAAGCCGAAGAGATGAGGCTTTGACCGGTCAATGCGGGCGCCCCGAGCCATCCGGGCGCCCCGGTCAAACCGGATCTCGAGGATAAGGGGATCAGACGGCGACCGAGCAACAACCGGATCTGCTGCCACGTGGGGGGGGGGTGCCCCCGTCGACCAGGGCGCCCCCAGGCCCTATATAAAGGGCCCTCGACCTCCTTCTTCAGAGCATCAATTACTGCGACGCTTCCACGCTCTTCTACTTCCACGACACGCTCCAGAACTCTTTCAACTCGAGCTGACGACGTCCTGCTGCTCCAACACTTCGATCTACACCGGACGTCGGTAACGAAGAGCTTAATTAAGTTTACTAGGCTGATTCTGTAATACTTTTTATTGTAAACTTTCTCGAACGTATAGAATTGCCCGCAGAAAACGGTCAACGACCGTGGGCCTTGGAGTAGGAGTCGACACAGGCTCCGAACCAAGTAAAACGACCGTGTTAGCATTGTTTTTGTGTCTTATTTCCGCTGCGCACTTACTCTTTCTTAAATCCGAACGATTTGCGACATTCACCCCCCCTCTCTCGCAATTCTCGATCCAACAAGTGGTATCAGAGCGGGGTTATTCAAAGTTGGTGCAACCACCACTTTGAAATTTTTTTCGGATTTTTTTTTGCTTTATTTTTCAAATAAATAATATCTGTGAGTGTATTTAAAATATCCTTACGCCTTTTTCAATTCTGAATTCTCATTTTCTCACCATAAGTCAGAATTGATAAAAGAATCAATTTGTGAAAACTTGTCGTAAAATTTTTATTATTATTTTAATATTTTTCCTCGAAATTCGTGCTATCTTAATTCGAGAAATTTTTTTTCTTACTTTTTCTTCATTAATCAAAATTGTTAAGGTCAACATTTTCAAAATTTTTTTTATTATTATTTTACCTCGAAATTCGTGTAAACACCTTTTGAGCTTGTTTTTCTCTCTCTCCCGCACTACTAATCCAAGACCAAGTCTTGGTACATCTCTATTTTTTTTTCCTTGTGTGCAAGATTTATCCTTAATGGCCAATCAAGAATGGAACAGTGTTCGTCCGCCTCTATTCTCTGGCGAGAACTTCAGAACCTGGAAAAGTCTAATGGAATCCCACCTGAAAGACAATCTAGATCTCTGGTTGATAATTCAAACAGGGTTCCACCTCCCTACAGAAGATGGACTATCAATTGCATGGGACAAACTGGATGAACCAACCCTCAACCAAATTGAGACTGATGCAAGAGCGACTGCAATTCTTCAATGCGGTCTAACTAACGAACAACTCAAGCTAGTTGGATCCTTCAACTGTGCTAAAGAAATGTGGGAGAAACTAATCAACCTACACGAAGAGAGCTCCGACATTGAGGTACTTGATGTCCAAGCACAGATAGCCGACTCAGAATCTGACGACAAAGAAAGGTATCCTCGGAAACTTGTCCAGTTAGCTCGCGACCACTACAAAATATTGAGGAAACAATCAAGCAAAGGGAAGATGGCTAAAATCAAGGGGGAGACCTCCAAAAGGGAATCAAATGGTAAATTTACAGTATTTAATAATCCATTATTTACTATGAACAACATGATTAATTCATATGAAAATGTAATTCATAACATTGCTTATTGCGAAAATCTAGAATATTATTACCATTTTGAAGTAACTTAAATAATTTTTTATTAAATTGCATGTTTGATTGATTGATTGTTTATTTAATTTCTGCAATTTACCATGCTTAGACTTAGGTTTAGTTAGCTTAAGGACTTAACCAATTACTTGAAATTTGAAAACATAGTATTGGGAGGAGGTGAGATGATAGTACGTTGGGGAAACCAACTCTAATAAGATCAAGTCTACTTGGTCTCTTTAGACTGGTGAAACCAGCCGAAGCTACCGATCCAAGACCCAAGCTAGTTAGACCAGAAAATGACCTAATTTAATTTGAAAATGAAATTTCATTAAAAGGCTTTGTCAAGGAAAGGGTGGATGATCCCATAAGGCTACGGCCAAAGAAGGCCTAGTGCCTCGCCAAGACCTGGAAGCCAATTTCTGAAATTCAAATTCAAATTATCTTTTGTCAAATTCGAATCTAACATAAATTTCAAATAATTATAGATTCTAATCTGTTTTCAAAATTTCTATTTTTCAAACTTATTCTGTTTCAAAAATCACTTAATCAGTGTTCAAAATTTCTGCTTTCTAAACTTATTTTTTTTCAAATCTATTTTCAAAATTAAATAACTTTTTTCAAAATAAATGAAAATTCCTTTTCAAAATTAATTTTTACCTTCAAACCTGTCTCACAAGAACTTTTAAGGCTAACTGTTTGAAAACCCTAGATTGGGTGAGACAGGAAAATTAAGTTCAAATTAAAATTTCTTTTATGTTGTGTTTTAATTCAGAGGATAATTCCAACATAGTCAAACCATGATTAACATAGTCAAACCTTAGTCAACTGAGTCAAACATGGTCAAACCTAGTCAACACTAAGGTCTTAGATAAAGTCAGTCTATGTCGGATACAGGGGGAGTTCTTCTTAATGTTTTTTAGATTTCTCAAAATCCTTATGCTTTAAAACTTATTTTCATCTCAAAATAAGGCTTTCAAAAGTTGATTCAAAAACCTTAATATATTACTATCGCTTAGGAAAAATTATTATCATTTCAAATTTTTTAAACTGTGTTATTATTCCAAATTGAGGTGTCAAAAATTTATCTCCTTGAAAGTTATCATACTCAGAAGATTGTTCAAAAGTGCTTCTTTTGATCTTGACAAACCCTAAAGACACAGAGGAAAGGTCCACTTCATGATCTTCAAGGACTCCTAAGATGTGTCAAATTAAGGGGGAGTCTAAGTCAAAAGAAAAACTTCAGAAAAAGTTTCTTTTTACTTATGTCTTTGTTAAACAGTTCTTTCTAATCTGACTCAAACCTTAAGACTCAAAGGAAGAGTACTTGTGGTCAACAAGCTTCCCAGGACTGAGTCAAGTTTAGGGGGAGGTCAAAATTAAAGGAATTATTTAATAACATGCTTTATTTCAAACTCTTGCAAAAATCTAAGTTTTTCAAAATACTATTTGTTAGAATTTGTGTGACTTATGAAATTGTTTTCAAAATAATATTTACTTAGGTTGGAAAATTTCCAGGACACTTAGGAAATGTCCTTGTAGTCAACAAGGTTTCCTAGGATGGTGTCAGACTGGAAAATGAACCAAGTTAAGTAAAACATTGAACCTTCAAAAGTTCACACACTTTTTAGCATATATTTTTAAGTACTATCATTTTTTTAAAAATTTACTTGAGGTTGAAAATTTCCAGGACACTTAGGAAATGTCCTTGTAGTTAACAAGGTTTCCTAGGATTGTGTCAGACTGGAAAAGAAACCTAGTCAAGTGAAATATTTTGTTTTCAAAAAAAAAAATCTAATACTTTTCTAAAAGTACGTATGTATTTCAAATCATAATTTATCTCAAAAGTACTTGAAAAATCTTTTCAAAACTCTTTTTCGATTTTTTTTTTGCATAATACTCTTCAAAATGGACTTAATCTGGAAATTTAAGCTTTTGCTATGCTTTTAAGAGTTATACCAAGTATTTTTATGTTTTCAAAACTCATAAGCTCTGATACACAATTTCTTCTTAAAACTTCTTTCAAAACATATTCCGTTATTGATATATATCCAGGGGGAGAGATTGAAAAGAAGAGTGGGAATCAAAACTTTCAAATTTAAATTTTTTTTGTCTCTCTTCAAAAAAGTATTAACTTCTTTTTCAAAATGCTTTAAGTACTTACTTAACTCTTTCAAAAACATATTAAGCACTTAATTCTTTTTCAAAAACATATTCTCCCAAATCAAGTTAAATACTTAACTTTATCATTTTAAGTATTAAATAATATTTCTAAGTACTTAACAATTCTTTTCAAAAATCATTCTTTTCAAAAATCATTTCTAAGTACGTAAGTATTTAACGGGTATTTTTTTTTACTTAATTTTCTCAATCAAGTACTTGACACTTAAAATCATTATAAAAAGTTGTAAATTTTTTTAAGCCTGAATTTTTTTCATAATGGTAAATTATCTAAGTGTAAAAAGTTTTGAAAATGCTTTTACTCGATTCTTGAAAAATACTTTGTCAAAAACACAAAGCACTTAGAAAAACTCATAAATCCCTGTTAGATACCTTGTTCACCCATGCTTGTTTTTGATATATGTCAAAGGGGGAGGAAAGGTCAAAGTTAAGAGTTAAGTTAATTATTCAGGGGGAGAATGAGCATGAGAAATTTTTGTTCTCTCTCTCTTTTCACTGTTCAAATTACATTTGGGTTTAGACTGTTACGAATTGATATGTTTTATTAGTCTTAACCTTTATGCTTAAACTGCTATCTTTTTCCTTAACTTTGAATTGTGTTGCCATAATCAAAAAGGGGGAGATTGTTGGTGCAGGAAGCACCGGATCGAACCTTGTTTTGATATTGGCAAAGGATTCAAAGTTAAGGGTTATTTGTTGTCTAACAATGCTGCTTGAGAGTGCAGGAAATAAAGTCCTAGCGAAGGGCTGCTAGGCACCTGACGATGGGCTGTCAGGAAACCAAGTCCTGGCGAAGGGTTGCTGGGCGAAAACCAAGTCCTAGCGAAGGGATGCTAGGCACCTGACGATGGGCTGTCAGGAAACCAAGTCCTGGCGAAGGGTTGCTGGGCGAAAACCAAGTCCTGGCGAAGGGCTGCTAGGTGAAAACCAAGTCCTGGCGAAGGGCTGCTAGGCGAAAACCAAGTCCTAGCGAAGGGCTGCTAGGCACCAAGCGAAGGGCAGCTTGGTAACTCAAGACCTGGCGAAGGACTGCCGTGCAAAAGTCCAACTGGAGGATCCGGTTGGCACCAGGTAAATTCTCCCGAGAGGAGTAGGTGAGGACGCGTTCCCCTTGAGGGAACATTAGGCGTCGGTTCGACCTAGGGCTCCATTTTGGAGACCAAAGTCAGAACCAAGACAGCTAAGGCTGTATAAAATAATAATATAATTGTTATTTGGACTAACCCTGGATGCAGGATCGAAGGACTGAGTATCTGCAGCTCAGAGAGCCTCAAAGGAGTGAGGCAGAAGCTGAGCAGGGTGCCCCGGACGATCCGGGCGCCCCCAAGGTCAACCCAAGTCTGTAAGAACCTCAACGCGCTTTGCCCCGCTTGTCGCGGGCGCCCCCACTGCCAGCTGCCGAAGTGCATCCCTGCGAACGCGCTTCGCCCCGCTTGTAGCGGGCGCCCCGCGTGTCGCGGGCGCCCCCACTGCCAGCTGCCGAAGTGCATCCCTGCGAAGCCGAAGAGATGAGGCTTTGACCGGTCAATGCGGGCGCCCCGAGCCATCCGGGCGCCCCGGTCAAACTGGATCCCGAGGATAAGGGGATCAGACGGCGACCGAGCAACAACCGGATCTGCTGCCACGTGGGGGGGGGGGCGCCCCCGTCGACCAGGGCGCCCCCAGGCCCTATATAAAGGGCCCTCGACCTCCTTCTTCAGAGCATCAATTACTGCGACACTTCCACGCTCTTCTGCTTCCACGACACGCTCCAGAACTCTTTCAACTCGAGCTGACGACGTCCTGCTGCTCCAACACTTCGATCTACACCGGACGTCGGTAACGAAGAGCTTAATTAAGTTTACTAGGCTGATTCTGTAATACTTTTTATTGTAAACTTTCTCGAACGTATAGAATTGCCCGCAGAAAACGGTCAACGACCGTGGGCCTTGGAGTAGGAGTCGACACAGGCTCCGAACCAAGTAAAACGACCGTGTTAGCATTATTTTTGTGTCTTATTTCCGCTGCGCACTTACTCTTTTTTAAATCCGAACGATTTGCGACATTCACCCCCCCCTCTCTCGCAATTCTCGATCCAACAAATATGTCATCTGGAACTCCTTCATGACTGAATCTTTAAAACCTATAATCAGAGACGGGTTGATGGCAGTAATAAGCAAATCGTCAACGTAAACAGAGACCAACAAAACCTGGTTTTCACTTTTTTTCACATAGAGCGAGTAATCGGCATAGCTTCGAGTGAAGCCACTTGTTGTCAAATATCCATCAATGCAGTCATTCCATGCACATGACGCTTGTTTTAGGCCATACAAGGCTTTCTTCAAGCGATAAGCTTTGTTTTCTTGTCTATCAACTATAAAGCCTTCTGGTTGGTATACATACACTTCTTCCTCCAACACTCCATTTAAAAATGCCATCTTGATGTTCATATGATGCACCTACCAAACCTGGGTTGCTGCCAAGACTAAGATCATCTTGATTATGCCCAACCTCGCCACTAGCGCAAACACTTCATTGTAGTCGATTCCTTGTTTCTGAGAGTACCCTTTTTCCACAAGTCTAGCTTTAAACTTGTTAATACTCCCATCTAAATTTCTCTTGGTTTTGTAAATCCATTTGACTCCTACAACACTTTTCCATCTGGTCTGTCCACAAGTTCCCATGTATTGTTTTGCTCGATAGAGTTTAATTCTTCTGCCATGGCAAGCCACCATTTTTCATCCTTTGCTTTTTCAAAAAAAGTGGATGGATCTACATCTAATTGAGCGACATTAGTCTGGGCATATATGTCAACCAGGCTTCGGGTTTTTCTTATGGGGGTAGCTGAATCATTTTCACTATCAGAATTCTCATCAGAAATTTCGTTTTCAATATCACCAGGAGTACCTAGTGTTGATTCTGCATCGTGGAGATCAGGAGTTTCACCATTTCCTGCTTGATCTTCATTTTGAACAATTTCTGGAGCAGATGGTGTGATCACCTGTTTATTCGTCATTGGCCAGGAGGGAGTGGTTTGCTCCTTTGTCGCCTCTTGATCTGTTTTAGATAGAGCATCAGAAAGTATAACACCAAAAATTCTAATACAATTTGCAGTCCAATCCCACTCTTTGTTCTCCTCAAAAACTATATCTCTAGTAATGATAATTTTTTTCTCAACTGGATCAAACACCCGATGCCCCCTTATCCCAGAGCAGTAACCAACAAGAATCCCAATCTTAGACTTCTCATCTAATTTGGTTCTTTTCTCATCAGGAACATGCACATGACAAATACTACCATAAACACGTAAGTGATTCAAAGACAATTTTTCATCATGCCACATTTCATAAGCTGTTTTTCCAACCAACATCTTTGAAGGTAAAGAATTCAATAAGTACATAGAAGTGGAAGCAGCTTCAACCCAACAATTTTTGGAATGATTTTTTTTTTCAAAAAACAAGCACCTTGTCATTTCAATAATCATCCTATTTTTCCGTTCACTAACCCTATTTTGCTACAGTGTGTATGGAGCAGTGTAAAGATAAGTGATACCTTCTAATTTGCAGTAATTGTGGAGCACGGTGGAAATATACTCGCCGCCATTATCAGAATGCAATGCCTTTATCTTCCTTTCATCTTGTCTTTCTGCGGCAGCTTGAAAAGTTTTGAATACATTGAATGTCTCAGATTTGTTCTTCATGAAATATATCCAACAGTAACGTGTGAAATCATCAATAAAGATAATAAAATACTTACTTCCACTCCAGGATTCTTCTTTAATTAGACCACAGATGTCAGTATGAATCAAATCCAATTTGTTCTTGGCTCTTGAAAAATTTTGTTTGAATAGAAGTCTGGTCTGCTTCCCTCTTTGGCAAGTTGGGCAGCAATTTTCCACAAATTTAATGTCTAGAACATTCTTGGCCATCCCATTTTTCTGCAACAATCTCAGATTTTTTTATTCCATAGCGACCAAGACGGCTGTGCCAGAGTTGAGATTCTGCAGAAAATACCATTGAAACTTCAGGTTGAAACGGATGAGTGTTGAAGATAAAAAAGGTTATTTGGCTGTAGCTCAGCATGAAGAACTGAGTGATTACTTGGATCTGTGATGTAGAGGTGAAGTCCTCGAACCAAGACTTCTATTTTTTGCCTCAGGATTTGCCCAAAACTTAGTAGATTTTGGGTTAAACCAGGTACATAGTAAACATCTTCCACGATTATAGGCTTCTTTCCTCTAGATAAGTATATGCTGCCAACACCCAACATTGTGTTGGTGCAATCGACCCAAGTTTGATGGGTTAGATCATGAGTTTTGATGTGTGTGTCAATATGATTAAGTTAGGGTTTTATGTTGATCTAATATATGTATATGAGTGAGCAAGTTTACAGGATACACATAGACTTAGTTGGATGTCTTCGGACCCGGTGAAGGATGGTGTGAGGAGACAAGCCGTGGGCTTGTATGAATCCGAGGGACCATGGACAAAGAAGGGACGATGAGCCGAGGGAAGCGCACTTCGAGGCATACGTAAAGGGTGGCATGGGGAGACGAGCCGTGGGCTTGCATGCATCCGATGGATGAGAGCCGATGTCAAAGAAGACTTGAAGGCAATAGGTCGAGGCTGCTGGAGCAGAAACGATGAGCCGAGGGAAGCGTACTTCGAGGCATATGCGAAGGATGGCATGGGGAGATGAGTCGCGGGCTTGCATACATCCGAGGGACGAGAGCTAAAGTCGAAGAGGGCTTGAAGGCAACAGGTCGAGGTTGCTGAATGAATAGTCAACTGAGTTGTGAGGATTCGAGTGCTGAGAGAATTGTACTCGGGAAGGAAAACCTTAAGGGGCAGTCGATTGATGCTTGATCAGTTGACTGAGGTAGAGCACAGAAAGATCAGTTGACTGATACTTGATCAGTCGACTGATACTTGATCAGTCGACTGATACTTGATCAGTCGACTGATGCAGTCGACTAGTGTCGACTAGAAGGCGAATCGTTAGGCTGTGACATTCGAATTCGCGAGGACCAGTCGATTGCCCCAGGGCCAGTTGACTGGTAACAGTCAGAACAGTATCGAACACTATTTAAAAGGACTCATTTTTTGCTGTTCTTCCTTGGCGAAACAAGCTTGGGTAAAGCCTGTTAGTAGCCTAAACGTGCTCAGTGATTGTCAAAGGATTGTAGCGAGGTTTTTCCACCCACAAGGAGCGACAAGAGCTAGCTGGAGGTGCTCCGGGGAGTCATCCACCAAAGGATCGGGATCGTCCACCTTACGGACAGTCGTGGAGTAGGAGTTTCATTTCCGAACCACGTAAAGGTCTTGTGTTAGCATTATTTTTGTTTATATTTTAGATTTCCGCTTGCGCTTGCTAACCGTTATAGGAAGAAAAATCGAAAAGTAGCTATTCATCCCCCCTCTAGCTAAACGGAAAGGTCCCAACAAGTGGTATCAGAGCTAGGTTCGCTCATCTACGGACTAACCACCGAAAGAGCAAAAAGCTAGAGGAAATGGCGATCGAAGAAAGATTGGGGGATGATATCAATGTTCCACCTCCCTACGACTACGAGAGTTTCGAGTATTGGAGGATGCGGACAAAGACATGGTTCAGTATGAATTGGAATGTCATGATCGCGCTAGAAGAGACATTTGAAGTTTCAAAAGATAAGCACGGGAAAAATCTCCGACCAAGATATTGGACCAAGGAGCAACAAACACAATCAAAGACAAATGAGAAGGTAATTTCAATATTACTTAGTGTTTTGCCTAATGATGTGATTAATAGTGTAGGTGAGTACAAGTGTGCTCTTGAGCTATAGAGCAAAGTAATTGCTCTACATGAGAACCCTACACAAACTCAATTAGTAGAGGAGCCAAAAGAAATGGGCTCAATGGTCCAAGAAGAGGAGAAGGACCAATCGGATGAGGAAGGAAGCTCAACATTCGAAGAGGAGGAGAAAGAAGAAGAAGATTCATCCATATCCTCAAGTAAAGTGACACAAGAAATTGAAGAACCATCCACTTCATCAAAGGGAAAAGAAGAGGTCTCCACCTCAAGGATTGAGGGAGAGAAGAGATCATCCTCGATACCGGAGCAAGAAGAAGCATCCATCTCCACCAAAGCAAGGTCAAAAAATCATATTATTTGCTTTGGGTGCAACAAGAAGGGACACTATAAGGATAAATGTCCATTAGGTAAAAAAGAGGTAAATCCTAAACCCAAGTCAATTTATTCAAAATCTAACATGGGTTGTAGGGAAAAAAAGGAGAAAAGGCACATTAGATGTTACACGTGTGGTGAGCTAGGACACTACCACACCAAATGCTCTAGGAAAAGAGAATTCAATAAATTAGAGCATTTGAGGAAGTGGGAGAAGAAAGAGAATTCAATAAATTAGAGCATTTGAGGAAGTGGGAGAAGAAGGAGAAGAAGAAAAGCTCATCTCAAGGGGAAGCTACAAGGCTAAGGGAGGTAATCCCTAACTTTAAGCGTTTTTCAAATTCCTCAATGCATGTTAGAACTAATGAAAATAATTTGCCTATGCATAATTTTGGTTTTAGATATCATGATAAAAATAGGGCTAATGTTCTATCTCAAAACCATAAGGAATGTATGTATCATGATAAACTTAGAATTTTTAAACCTAAGGACCAATGCATTAATCCAAAGAAAGGGAGACACATACCTAGACAAGTGGGGAGATTTAGAAATGTCCAAGATGGACATGGTGATGCTAAGATTAAGAACCTAGAGAGGGAAAATCAAGCTTTGAGGACAAAGTTTGACAAATTAGAGAAAACCCTAGAAAGATTCATTAGTGAATCTAAGGGTTTAGGCATGGTGTCGGGTAGTCAAAACCCCGACAATGATAGATCGGGTCTAGGATACCGATCTATTAGATCAAATGCTATTGAAAAGTCATATGCAAGGATGTCATATGATTATAGCAAAGGAAAGACAAAAAATGGCAAGGGAAAGCCATTTAAAGGGGGGAAGAAGAACTTAACCAAGGACAAGGTATACAAAGTCAAGAAGGTTAGGGTTGTAGGTCAAGAAGTACTGGAGGTACACCGGTGCGGTCTTGCCATTATAGATGAATCACCTAGAAAGGTGGCTAAGGTTAAGAGCCCAAGGGGGTGCTCTAGGAGTCAAGATAAAGTCCAAGGTCAATGGATCTCAGGAGGATTCTTTCAGGGAGACTAGATGGGTTGTGAAATGTGCCAAAGGATGTGGAGACGAATTTGAGTCTTAATCATAGGGATTTGACACATTAAAAGTATGGTTCATGCATGAAAATATGAAGTTGGAATCATATTGCATGAAAATTGATTTTTAATGTGTAGATGTCATATAAATCAATGCTAAGGATGCATTGTGGTTGGGGATGAGAAGATACATCAAGGAGAGATCAAAACTAGGACTTTAGGTTAAGGTTTAATTGAACCATTTAGATAGATTTGAGTTTTGTGTCAATCTTGGGATTGGTAATAGATACATGTGTGAATGTATTTTTCCCAAGTAGACATGAGTACCATAAACCTCTCCATAAAATTTGAAATTTTTTTGAGATTTATGGAAATTTTGGTGTATTTCTGAAGTTGGGTCAGAAAAGCTGATAATATAGGGTATCAGTCAACTGATGCAGAGGCAGTCGACTCATCTTTCTGTTTAGTTCATCAGTCGACTGGCCCTAGGGCAGTCGACTGATGCTGCGAATCTTTAAAAGAAAACCCCGCACGGGGACGACCGAACCTAGGGTTTCAGGTGTCGTCCCTTGCTGCCACTTCTCTTCCCCGACCTCTCCAGCCACTCCAAGTCTTCCCAAGGTCCTGAATCGAGTTTCTAGCCTTTCTCCACCTTAGATCCAAGTCTAGGGCAAGAAAAGCACCTTCCTTGAGTCAAATTTGGTCATCATTCATCATACAACGAATGGAGCGACGGTAACAAAGTGTCTACCTTATTTTTCTCCATTTAGTTCATGATTCACGACTAACTCTCGATATTTTGCATGTTTTCCTTATTTTTTTTCTTGATTGGGTCATTCATGGACATGTATACGGTATTTGTATTTTAGGACTAGGCTAAAGAGAAGGGTTGGTGAGGGATCATCCCAACAGCAGCCCATAAATCCGGCGGCACCTCGGTTCCGTTCCGAGGCTTGCCGGCGGGTCTTTGAAAATGCTGACTTTATTCTGATGAATTGTAGAATCTCAATCAATCATATTTTTAGGAGATCACTTCTCACATTATTGAGATAATCACTCATTTTGGGTTAGAGAAGTTAGTATACTGTCAACATTATATCAATTTTGACCTCTGCAAGGAGTTTTATGCCAATCTTACATGTAGTAGTCCCGATGATGGGACGTATGAGTCTATGGTACAGGGAGTCACCATCCCTTTTACACCTACATTATTAGGATCATTTCTAGGGTGTCGGGTGTCAGAAAATCTATTTACATGTTTCCCCAATGTCACTGAGCCATTAACCTTGCCCAATGTAACCATTGATCATATTCATCGTCATTATTTCGATAATCCTCGACCTCCTCTAAAGCGTATCTTTATAGCTAGGCGCATGAGTCCAGTTAACAACATCTTGTACAAAATCGTCCTAGACTACATTCTGCCTATTGTCACTAAGGGGAGGTCAAAGATCCGGCTACCTCACTTGGTGATGATGTATGCTCTAGAAAGGAGGCTAGACATTGACATCGCCCGCCATGTATTCGCATCTATTGTCCATTTTACGCATGATGTAAATAGGAAGATCTACATGTCATTCGGTCATATTTTGACCGAATTCTTTTTGTTTAGAGGTATTAGAGTCACTAGAGGTCAGGTACATCAGCTATCTAAGGACTACGACCAGATAAGTTCTCGACAGCTCTCTTTGGCGGGGATCGAGAGGTGGTAGGGAGTGATGGTCTGGCGACGTCGTCAGGCTTCTTCCAGCTCTGATTATGATGAGGAGGCTGCTCCTGCTGCTGTGTCTGTTGCTGCTCCTACTAGGATTACAGAGGAGCGGTTCTCCCGACGAGAGGTAGAGGTTCATGGACTTAGGGAGGACTTCCAGAGTTTCCAGCAGCGGCAGGTTGCTATTCAGGGGGAGGTTCACGAGCTCAGAGAGCACTTTCAGGATTTCCAGCAGCGACAGGAGGATATGTATGAGATGATGCAGCGTTAGAACCTCATGTATCAGGCCCCTCCTCCTCCTCCTGGCGATGATGATGCATAGCTTCCATATGACCTAGGCGTAGTGGTGTTGAGAGTGTGTTGGATTGATCATGCTCTTCATTTGTCTCTCAAACACAATATTTTATAGTGTAATATTTGGATATTGTTGTAAGCACTTACTTATGGTTCCCTATGAAATTCATCTCTTAGTATTGCTTATATGAATTGTTATTTCCTTGTTATTATGGTTGCATGACGAATTTCAATATATTTTCTATCAAACGATTATGATATAAAGGGGGGAGCCATCATCAATTTTTCTTTCTTTACTATTGATATGAGAAAAAGGGGAGGTTTGAAAACATTTCTATGTTTTAAGTAGTATGGGATAGACTTGGAAAACATAGGGGTCCAAAACTAGGATGAAAGTTTGGTACAAAGTTGAATGTTTTCAAAAGAATTGAAATTTTGGTCAAAAGTCAAGCATATTTGGTATTTTCATGAAAATGTATTTTTCTAGGTTAGAATACATCATAAGAAATATGCTTGCAAAATTTCAGAATTTTTCAAATTTTGTGGAATTTGTTAGGGGTTTCTGTATTTCGCCTGGAATTTCAGTCTATGGGATTGCAGTTCGAAGGCACCAGTTGACTGATAACTGACGCAATCCACTGGTACTTCTATATTCTTTTTTCTGGGGGTTTTCAGAAATAAAAAGGTGTTCTTTATTGATACCAATGGTTAGTATTGCTTGGGGCAATCATTTTGATGGTGTCAAAGGGGGAGAACTTGTGGTTTTAAGTTAGGTTTTAACTTGACTTGTGGTTTTAAGATAGGTTTTAACTTGACTTATGGAGTTAGTTTTTAACTTAACTTGTGGAAATACAAAATTGAAAACTGTGTGAAGGCATAATTTAAGGGGGAGGATGCATGTTTATGCTGCTTACTATGTCTGTAATTTTCAATTGTTATTGTTGTTTGCACCTAACTTAAACATATTGTCACGCATCAAAAGGGGGAGATTGTTGGTGCAATCGACCCAAGTTTGATCTGGTAGATCATGCATGGGTTTTGATGTGTGTGTCAATATGATTAAGTTAGTATTTCATGTTGATCTAATATATGTATATGAGTGTGCAGGTTTGCAGGATACACATAGACTTAGTAGGACGCCTTCGGGTCCGGTGAAGGATGGTGTGACAAGACAAGTCATGAGTTTGTATGCATCCGAGGGACCGTGGACAAAGCAGGGACGATGAGCCGAGGGAAGCGCACTTCGAGGCATACGTTAAGGGTGGCATGGGGAGACGAGCTGTGGGCTTGCATGCATCTGAGGGACGAGAGCCGAAGTCGAAGAAGGCTTGAAGGCAACAGGTCAAGGCTGCTGGAGTAGGAACGATGAGCCGAGGGAAGCGTACTTCGAGGCATACACGAAGGATGACATGGGGGATGAGCCGCGAGCTTACATGCATCCGAGGAACGAGAGCCAAAGTCGAAGAGGGCTTAAAGGCAACAGGTTGAGGCTGCTGAATGAAGAGTCAACTGGGTCGTGAGGATTCGAGTGCTGAGAGAACTGTACTCGGGAAGGGAAATCCCAGGGTTTGAGTGCTGAGAGAATTGTACTCGGGAAGGAAAACCTTAGGGGAGATCAGCCAACTGAGATAGAGCACAGAAAGATCAGTCGACTGATACTTGATCAGTCGACTGATGCAGTCGACTGGCACAGTCGACTAGTGTTGACCAGAAGGCAAATCGTCAGGCTATGACATTCGAATTCGTGAGGACAAGTCGACTGCCCCAGGGCTAGTCGACTGGTAACGGTTAGAACAGTATCGAGCACTATTTAAAAGGGCTCGTTTTTTGCTGTTCTTCCTTGGCGAAACAAGCTTGGGTAAAGCCTGTCAGTAACCTAAATGTGCTTAGTGATTGTCAAAGGATTGTGGCGAGGTTTCTCCACCCACAAGGAGCGACAAGAGCTAGCTAGAGGTGCTCCGGGGAGTCATCCACCGAAGGACCGGGATCGTCCACCTTACGGGCAGCCGTGGAGTAGGAGTTTCATCTCCAAACCACGTAAAGGTCTTGTGTTAGCATTATTTTTGTTTATATTTTAGATTTCCGCTTGCGCTTGCTAACTGTTGCAGGAAGAAAAATTGTAAAGTAGTTATTCACCCCCCCTCTAGCTAAACGGAAAGGTCCCAACACACTGGAGTGGCGTGCCCTGTAGCTTACCTCATAGCTCTTCCTCCTTGAGTTATAAAATTAAAGAGTAACGATCTGTCACAACACATGTGGTGAGAACACTCACTGTCAAGAATCTAACCTTTTATCGATTGTGTGGTAGTTGCATTAATAGAGTATGTTATTTCCACAAAATCAGGTGAGACTTCAGTGCAGAATGCTATTTCTAAGTTGTATTTTTCATCACACAAAGAAAGCTCCACCAAATTTGCTTGTTCTTTCGGTTGATTTTTGTGTATATAGACTCTTTCAACATGCCCTGTTTCCCCACAACCTTTGCAAATAGCTTCAAGATGGTAGAAACATAATTGAGCTCGGTGGTTTGTCTTCTTACAGTAGGGGCAAGGATCGTAGATTTCTCTACGATTTCCCCCTTTTTGCAGCGAATTTTGTTGCACATAACCTCCCTGGCTTGGAGCCTGCAAATTTGATGCTCCTCTGCTGATTGCTAAATTACTGGGATCGAGATTCTCTGTAGACAATAAGACTTCGATTTTCTCGTGCACACTCTCAACCTCTGGGGGTCTGATTTGCATTTGTTTTTCAAAAGCCGCAAAGCACCGATAAGTTCTAGAAAAGTTTTTTTTTTTTCAATTTGTCAATTTCTTCTAAGGCGCAAAACTTTGCCTCAAATTTATTCGAGAGACTCATAATAGCCTTTTCTACAACCTTTTCTTCAGGTAATTCCCCACCAAGAGCCCGAATCTCATTCACTATCTCGATTGTACGGTCATAGTAATCTTGAACAGTGTCCTTATAACTCATTCGATTTGCTTCAAAATATGAGATACGGTTTCGAATCTGGATTTTCCGAATCTGATCACCACCTTCATGAATGGCCTTCAAACGATCAAATAGCTTCTTTGGTATGTTGCAATTTGCAACTTTGGTAAACATGCTCTCAGTTAGAGCATCATGCAAAAGAGAAACAGCTTTGTGTTTGTTGATGGTGTGGTTTTTGTGGTGAAGTTTTTCATCCTCTGTTGCATCTTCTCCGGGCACCGACAGGTCTTCTTCTTCTACTGTATACCACAAATCCTGAGCACGCATGTAAGACTCGATCTTGATAATCCATGAGAAATAATTCTTCCCATCCAAAATAGGAGGGCCTTTTTTGAAAGACATTTTGAAACAAATGTGAAAATATTTGAAGGAAAATGATCAAATAAGAAAAAGCACAGGTACTAAGAATCGAGGCGCTCTGATACCATGACAAGTTTTGTCATGGTATCTGGATAACTCACGGAAAATAGAGAACAAGAGAGCAAGGGAATTGATGAGGAAGACAAACTTCAAAATTACTGAAACGAAAATGTTTCTTCCAAAACAGAGTGACTGGTAGCCTATTTAGCCACCTTACAAAATGACCTTTCGAGTTCCCCAAGTCTAGGGATGGGCAAACTAATTAAAACAGGCATAAAGAGATTCTTCAATATTAATACAAGTGAACTAAATATTAATCATGCAACCGACAAGGTTGATACGCCAACAATAACAACAACAAGAAACACTTTAAAAAAGAGCAAAGCAAATGGACCATATCTGCTAAATGCATGAATTTTAATTTTTGGTACTCTGGTAAATGAAAGAAAAAAAACCAACTAAAAAGGAAGAAAAAGTTATATATTGCAAAATATTATATAGATAATACAGATAACTGAAAGGTAATGACAGCAAAAGATAAACATTCTTACCTTTTCTTGTGAGTGAAAGCTCATAATAGAGTAATATGAACACATTAACTTACCCAAAGTTCTCAACAAACACTGACGAAATTGAAATTCAAGTATTTGAATGCAAAACTCACTGTGAGTGATTCTGAAACAAGGAACCTATTACGCATTTTTAAAATTTAGCTAGAAAGATGCACCTACTAGTCAGTGAAGGATTTCCAATTTCCTGTAATAAAATTCACTGATTAGTAACTAGTAATCAAAAGGAAGACCTTACAAATGCAACAAATTCACAACATCAGCAAGCTATTAGAGGAAAAACAAGAGTAAGCAAATACGGAAACAAAAGTTACAATCGCCCAAGTGAAGTAGAAGGGAACTCCGGCTAGGGATAATTTACGTTAATTCTGAATTTTAATCTCAGATTGTATGTTATCCGCATTGGGTGATTTCATATTTTATGTTTGAATTGGAAGGACATTTTAGTAGAATTTCATTATTTTTGGCATCCGAAAATGAGTAAGTCATAATATATAGAGGGCAGATCCTCTATCCCATTTTGTCCTCTATCCCGCCTGTCTTATTCCTCGGCGATGGCCGACAAAATCGTCCGAACAAAACTATAGCTGGGGGTACGGTGAACCCGTCGGGATCGCCGCAATTGTGATTTCGCCAGATTCACTGTCGAATCTGACGAGATTGCAATTGCAACGATTCCGACAAATTTTCCGTTCTTACAGGATATCATTTGATTCGGTACAACTATCAAAAAATCATCGATGATGTCCGATCGATAATCGGACGACTTATTGACCGTCGCCGACGAGTACGGGATAGGTGGGATAGGGATCCTTTGGGACAGAGGATCCCGTCTGTAATATATAGGATTTTGATCTCTTGATATTAGAGATGAAAATATTAGAGAAAATTTGATTTGAGAGAAAATTTTTTATGAATTCTTTATAAGTGGTAACCAGGGCATACGAGTTAAGGTTACCTCGCTTCATCGAAGAATCTTCCGATCCGATTAGGGTTGTGCATTCGGTCAAAATCGAACCGACCGAATCGAATAAATCGAAAATCGAATTAATCGATTTTTTTTTGAACCGACCGAACCGACCGAATGTTTTACAAAAACCGAACTTACCGAACCAATAAAATTTCGGTTAATTCGATTTTCGACCGAAATAACCGAATTAACCGAAATTTTAAATTTAATTTGATTTTAATTAAAATAACTAGATTTTATTTAATTAATTATATTTTTAAATAAAAAATAATTAAATTAATATTTTTATTCGGTTTATTCGATTTATTCGATTTAACCGAATTATAAAATTCAAAATCGAAATCGAACCGATTTAACCAAATCGAATTTAAAAAAAAATCGAAAACCGAATTAATCGAACCGAATTTCAAAATTCGATCGATGATTAATACAGTTTTTTCGAATTTTTTTTCTCAAGATCAGATCACAGAGGTTCTATGCAATTTTGATTTTCAATATATATCCAACTTGTATCATATACCTTGATTATATAAATTGATCGGATTTAATTCCAAATAAAACTTCCTTTCCTTTATTATGATTCATCGATCAATGGAGATCCATCTTCATCAACACAGAAACAACTAGGATTCAATACGCACGAAAGAAGTGAGCTGCCTGAAGTTGATCCACACCTTCTCCCACACCACGGCCTGGTAGTCGGCCGCCGACCCGCCAGCGTCCCTGGCCCGCAGCACCAAGCGATAATTGATCCCGGCCACCACCTGCGTCTCACCCCTCACCACCCTGTCGAAGGTAAGCTCACCGCGCTCCCGCCTGTTGTGCTCCCCCACGGCGAAATCGCCGAGCTCTCTGACGTGGGAATCCGCCACGTCCTTGATCGGCGCCCACCCGCCGACGCCGATCGGACGGGCAGTTGTTGGAACAGCAAGGAAGAGGAGGAACAAGAGAATTAGCGGGGATGACCTCATCACGGGCACCATCGTGATCATCGCCGCCGGCGCCGCTTAATTAACTGGGAGTGGATGAGGATGAGAAGGTGGCCAAGTACGTGCGTTTATAGAGCGGAGGTTGGTGGTGTTTTTTGGCTGCGTGCGGCATGCCTGTCACAGGTGGAGAACGGCTGCAATAGAAAGGTGGCAAGTGCTGAAAGCATCGTCGACTCATGCGGACCATGTTTATCGCGAGGGTGGGCAAATCTCACAAACTCTCTGACATTCGAAAGAATATGACAATAAAAAAAAAATTGGCTTAACGAAGTTGATAATATCGAATCTTCGATCATTAATTTATTTTCATAGAAGTTTTTTTTATCAATCGTCAAGTGAAAAATGTTAGGGGATGTTTAATTTACTCAATTTTTTATTTTTATTTTTTAGAAAATTATATTTTCTTATTTTCTGAAAAATATTTTTTTTATTCTTTAGTTTTCCAAAAAATACTATATCTTTTTCTGGAAAATAAGATTGAAAAATACAAACCAAACATATTTTTTAGAAAATCATATTTTCTATAGAAAATGAAAATGAAAAACAAGCTTACCAAACACCGCCTTATTTTTTTTTTTTAATTTTCACTTGCTTTAGCATAACCCTAAGGCCTATTTTTCTCTTTTTAAAAAATAGGGTTTAATATTTAAGCTAAAGGAAGTGAAAACTCAAAAAAAAAAATAATACTATGCAAGGTAACAACTTTGTATACATTTGTGAGCACCTAATATTTTTTTTAATAAAAAAAACACTTTTTACCACCTGAATACTATATTCTAAACCTTAGTACTAAAAAATCATGGAATATATATATAAAAGGGATTAATATCCTATACATTATAAATGAATGCCTAGCCTGGGTGTCCCTCACAACACTTAGGCGCCTGGGTTCACTCGGGCTCCCATTGCTTTTTCCAATGAGGGGTGCCCAAGCTGGACGCCCATTTGTGGTGTGCGAGATAAAATCCATGAGGTGAGACCTAGTTTTTAAATGGACCTAAAAAATAACGCGGCGCCCGATGCATTTTGTAATGAGGGGTGCCCAGGCACCCATTCGTGGTGTGCAGGATAAAATCCATGAGGTGAGACCTAGTTTTTAAATAGACCTAAAAAATAATAATTTACTATGTCATTTAATATTAAAATTGTAAGATCGTGTAACCAGCTAGAGAAGAGTGAATAACCTACAATTTAAAATAGACCTCTTACTAACTTACTTTTAGCGAACACATGCAATTAGTTAGAAATAATAGCATGCAAAAGAATATAGTCAAAGACAGAGAGTTTACCTAGTTTGCAACCTGGGAGGTTGTTAATCTAAGACAATGAAAACACTAAAAAAACACTTTCAAGAAGGTGGAATAGACTTATAAACTTTGAGAGCTCTAAAGTGTTGGGGCAATTGGCCCAACTATGATCGGGAGAATCACGAGTTTTGATGTGTGTGTCAATATGAGTAAGTTAGGATTTGTTGTTGGTCTAATATGTGTATGTGAGTGTGCAGATTTGCAGGTACACATAGACTTAGTTGGATGTCTTCAGGTGAAGAGTGGCATGGAGGCAAGTCGCGGGCTTGTGTGCACATCCGAGGGACCATGGACAAAGCAGGGACGATGAACCGAGGGAAGCGGACTTCGAGGCGTACGTGAAGGATGGCATGGAGGCAAGTCGCAGGCTTGTGTGCGTACCCGAGGGACGAGGGCCAAAGTAGAAGAGGGCTTGAAGGCGACGGATAGAGGTTGTTGAAGCAGAGACGATGAGTCGAGGGATGCAGACTTCGAGGCATGAGTGAACGATGGCATAGAGGCAAGCCGAGGGCTTGCGTGTGCATCTGAGGGATGATAGCCGAAGATGAAGAGGGCGTGAAGGCAATAGATCGAGACTGCTGTTTGAAGAGTCAACTAGGTCGTGAGGGTTCGAGTGTTGAGTGATTGTACTCGGGAACTAAGCCGGGAGGGTTCGAGTGCTGAGAGAAATGTACTCGGGAAGGGTAACCCTAGGCTTAGGGAAGGACCAGTCGACTGCCCCAGGGGCAGTCGACTGGTGTGACCAAAATTTGAAAGGTCAAGCTGTTAGTGAGAGCCCTAGAGCCAATCATATGATGATTACTTTTTGGACTCATTGTATCATATTCTTGTATATATATTTCTTATATATAAAGGCATTTCTTATGGTTATTGTACTTATGTGTATTGGTGCCAAATAACTTAGTATAATAACGTCCTTGAGTAGAAGGTTCTTATCTATATCAATCGATTAGTTGAATCGATAGTGAGATGATATAGAGAACACTACTCTTAATTATTCCTAGTCAAGTATTAACATTCAAGGACAATGTTAATGCATAGAGACTAGCATGTAGGTCAACATGATGACTTGATCTCACAAGTCATGGATATGAGATATCAAGTTGAAACATGGGTATACATTAGAGAATGTATACTGAATGGCCCGCCATGAGAAAGTATCATGGATCGTTATATGAGTGTCATATACTTTCTCATGTGACTATTAGTATGACTATAGTCCTAGACCTGAAGTTACCATAGTTCCCTATATAAGGAGTTACGTACTTTGGCTTCGTCAAACGTCACCCGTAACTGGGTGGACTATAAAGGCGATTACTGGGTATGTAACAAATTATGCGGAGGGATGTGAGTGATGTAGATGGGATCTATCCCTCCTATATGACGGGAGAGATATCATAGTCTTGATAGAGTGAGATCACTAAGTGCATGGCCATGCCCAAATAAGGCAATATGAGATATTGAGCTTATTTGATTATAGTGAGTCTACTTGGAGTTCAAGACACATAGATTGATTGGAGGATGACACGGTCTATGCCTCATGAAAGATCAATCTAGATATCGAGGATAGAAGGACGTTGTCACATATTGTGATGGTCACAATTATTAGTCACAATGGTGATGTTGGATCTCGACATTCTTGTAACTTGGGTAGCAATGATGTGTTGCTAGATACCTCTCATTGCTTATGTCCTTAAATAGGTTTAAGGGCATTGCCAATGTTACAAGAACCTATAGGGTCACACACATAGAGCAATAGATGGAGAATAAGTCCATATGATGGACCGAGAGTAATGAAGTCAAAGTTTGACTTTGGCTAAATATGGAAAGTCCATAAAAGGCAAGTTTGACTTGACTCAAATTAGACAACTTGAGTTGGACTCGAGTTTGATCCAAGTGTTGGATGAATCTAATCATGGGAGAATAATGAAGTCAAAGTTTGACTTTGGCTAAATATGGAAAGTCCATAAAAGGCAAGTTTGACTTGACTCAAATTAGACAACTTGAGTTGGACTCGAGTTTGATCCAAGTGTTGGATGAATCTAATCATGGGAGAATAATGAAGTCAAAGTTTGACTTTGGCTAAATATGGAAAGTCCATAAAAGGCAAGTTTGACTTGACTCAAATTAGACAACTTGAGTTGGACTCGAGTTTGATCCTAAGTGTTGGATGAATCTAATCATGGGAGAATAATGAAGTCAAAGTTTGACTTTGGCTAAATATGAAAAGTCCATAAGAGGCAAGTTTGACTTGACTCAAGCCACATCACCTTGACTTGACCGAGTGATGACTTGACATCATCATCAAGGCTAAGTAACCTCCCCATTTGAATTTTGAATTCAAATAAGGGGGTTACCAAAGGTGGTGGTCGGCCACTTATACACACAAAATGAGGTTTTTGTGTGTGATTGATTTTTCTCCCAACTGAGTTTTTGGTTTTGGCTCTCCCTCTCCTCTCTCGTGGCCGAGACCCCAAGCAAGTGCTAGCACACTTTTGGGCTCTCCTCTCCACTCTCTTGCTTGTGTGGATACTTCTAGAGGGTTGCTACTTTGCGTCCTTGAGATCCGACACCAACCGAGGAGCGAGCGGGAATTGCGGGGCACGCATCGAAGGTAGTTTTTCTCTTCTCTAATAAATCTAGGTTGTAGATCGGTTTTGAAGCATGTAAACGAGCACTCGTAAATTTTTGAAATGGTTTTCTTCGCTCGGATCCTTTCCATTGGGGCTTTCGGGGTTTCCGCGACGCGAAAAAGCGGTTTTTGCGGCCCAAAAAACCCTACACAAGCTTGAATTTCGAATTCCCATAAGGCCAGTCGACTGCCCTAGGGGCAGTTGACTGGTAACGGTCACATTTCAGCTTGAGCTCTATTTAAGGGAGCTCGTTTAGGGTTATTCTTCCTTGACGAAACTTGCTTGGATAGAGCTGGTTAGTAGTCTATTGTGCTCAGGTAGTGTCCAGAGGTTGTGGTGAGGTTTCTCCACCCACAAAGAGCTACGAATCTAGCCGGAGGTGCTCCGGGGAGTCATCCACCGAAGGATTAGGGATCGTCCACCTTACGGACTGCTGTGGAGTAGGAGCATCATCTCCAACCACGTACATCGGTGTGTCGTTCTTATTCGTTAGTTTTTGTTTTTATTTAGTATATTCCGCTTGCACACTAACGATTGTAAGAAGAAAGACGAAAGAAGCTATTCACCCCCCTTTAGCTTGACGGTCACGATCTAACATAAAGTACAAAATACTAATTGAAAGTATAAGTGTTATTTTTTTCTGAGCTCAAAGGTGTTCTATTTATAGCTCTCTAGAAAAATTAGTCATTGCTAATGTGGCACCTTCTAGGCGCCTGGACTTCGTCGTGTGTGATCCACTTGTCAACAGTCGTTGGATGAGCTCAAACCGTTCTGGGCTCCTAGGTTGTGCTGACGTGGTCCCAAATTTAATCTCTTTGACAACGACTCTAATGATGTAGCAACCCATTCCGTGCGCTTGGAAGGGGTTCCAGGCGCTTGGAATCCGAGCACCTAAACCGGGTCCAAGCGCTTGGAATGGTCAACTCCAAGTTGACCATTCAGTCGATTGGCACTTGGGCGATGCTTTAGTCGTCCGGAGTTGAGCTCCCATGAATCCAACTCTAACCTTCTCCGTGAGCGATCTTTCTCCTCGGCTTCTCGTCCCTCGGACGTCGCATACGTACTTTTAAAACCCTGAGTCCTAAAAATCATGAAAGGGTGTGCAAGGTAATATTCACTATATATATATATATATATATATATTGATTAGGGCATTTGGATTTGATTCAGGCGTCTCAATTTTTTAGAAATCAAAATTAACTCCATATAAATCTGAATACTCCATGAGCATCTAAAATTTTTTTATTTTGAATACTATAACTCAAGAGGGAAGATTGAACTTTAGAGGAAAAATATTATTAGCTTAAACTCATTATAACTCAACCTTTAAATTCTAAAATCTTAAACCCTAAATATACCCCCCAAAATTTAAAAAAAAACAAAAAATCTCTTTCTATTCAATCCAACGTGCCTTGGATTGAATCTAGTGCACCTTCGATTTTGGGTTCTAGGTTCGCATAGGCGCACTGGGTAAAGCTCACAATGCACACGTGCGCACATGCTTGCACACACACACACTCACTCACACACACACACACATATACCCAGAGTCCTCGGTAGCACAGCCGAGACAGCGACAGGTTCTCTGTCCATGCAGGGATGGAGCGACAGAAGTAATGAGAATCTAAGATAAGGTCATGGCGAGATGCACCGTTTATCATTACGATAGGCGTTAAGTGGAAGTGTAGTGATATATGTTTGTATATATGTATGTATATATGTATTGTTAAGTTGCGGGACCTCCCGCTCTGTGCCAAGATTGAAGGTGCCTCCAATGTAATTGGAGGCGCCTTCACTCACAAGTAGTTTTTTTTGTTATTTTTTGGGTATATTATACGTATTTAAGGTTTAAGATTTTAGTATTTATGAGTTGGGTTATAGTTAATATGATTTCCTCTCTAAGATTCAATCTTCCCTCTTGGTTTTAGTGTTCAAGATAAAAAATTTTTACATACTCACGGGGTACAATAAGATTTTCCTCTAGAGTTTAGTCTTCTCTCTTGGGTTATAGTGTTTAAGATAAAAAAATTTAGATGCTCGCGGGGTATTACGATTTATATATGAGAAAATTTTGATTTAAAAAAATAATAAATAAATAAATTCAGGCGGCATTTGGTCCGTATTTTAACAAAACTCTGTGTGTGTGTGTGTGTCAGGCTCGGACCTAAGGTGAGGCGCCTGGAATCTAGGCACCTAGACTTCGTCATGTGTGATCCATTTGTCAACGATCGTCAGATGTGTTGGGGCAATCTATGGTCCGGAGTGACCATGTGTTTTGATGTTTGGGCAAAGGGTTTATGTTAGGTTTACCCTTGTGTTCTAATATGTGTATGTGTGTGTGCAGGTTACACATAGTGACTTAGCTGGACGGCTTCGGTATGGTGAAGGGTGGCATGGAGACTGTTGAGGTAATCTATGGTCCAGAGTGACCATGTGTTTTGATGTTTGGGCAAAGGGTTTAAGTTAGGATTTATCCTTGTTATTTAAAATGTGTATTTTGTAGGTGCCGGAAGCACCAAAGTCAAATCTTTGTTTTGATAATGGCAAAGGGTTCAGAAGTTAAGATTTGGTTGTGATCTAACAAGCTATTAAGTGTGCAGGAAAGTCCTAGGTACACTAGGCACTAAGTCCTGGTTCATTTGAATTGGGCACTAAGTCCTGGCCACGGGCTGGGCAACTAAGTCCTGACCTAAAGTTGGGCACTAAGACCTGGTAAGTGAAGCTGAGCACCGAAGACCTGGTCGAGGACTAGGCACTGAAGACCTGGTCGAGAACTGGGCACCGAAGACCTGGTGAGTGAAGCTAAGCACTAAGACCTGGTCGAGGACTGGGCACCGAAGACCTGGTGAGTGAAACTGGGAAAAAGTCCAACCGGAGGAGCCGGTTGGCAAAAAAGGTAAATTCTTCGGAGAGGAGTAGGTGAGGACGCGTTCCCCGTAGAGGGAACATTAGGCGTCGGTTCGACCTAGGATTCCATTTGGGAAACCCAAAGTCAGAACCAAGACAGCTTAGGCTGTAAATAATGTCTAACACATATTGTATGTTTGCTTCTTGTGTTTTGGAACTAACCCTGGTTGCAGAAAACGAAGGAACTGTGTTTCTGCAGCTCAGGCACCTCATTGGAAGGAGGCGCCTCACTGGGATAGGGGCCTGTAAGGATACAGACGCCCCAGTGCAAGGCCAAACCGAGACCATCGAAGCAAACTGCCACGAAAGCCATTGGACCTAGTTAAGCTAGGCGCCTGTGTCCATACAGGCGCCCCAGACAGCTCAGGCACCCCAATGAAGGGTATAAACGTTGACCGAGCCTGCGGATTGGAGTTCGCGCAGGAGAGGCCATGTGTAGGCGCCCCCTTTAACACAGGCACCCAGGAGTCGACTATAAAAGGGGGTTCACCCCCAAGGCTTGTGAACAACTCGCTCATTACGCTCTCAACACTTTCGTTCAAGCGCTACGCTCCGACAAGCTCCGTACTCGCGATTCAAGCGCCGACGATGACCCGCTGCTCCGAACTTCCATCCACTCCGGCCGTCGGTAAAATTTAATTTTGTAAGTGTTGTAATCTCTTTTTCAATTCTATATTTTGTACTCCAAACTTGTAAACACTCTTTCGAATAAAGAATTATCCATCGTAAACGGTTAAGGACCGTGGGCTTTGGAGTAGGAGCCGACTGCGACTCCAAACCAAGTAAAAAGAAAATTGTTAGCGATTGATTTTGTGTTTTCCGCTGCGTATTTCTCTTAACTAGTCAGAAAATTTCAAGATCGATATTCACCCCTCCTCTATCGATTTACTCCGATCCAACAAGTGGTATCAGAGCGGGTGACTCAAACTTGGTGCAACCACCAGCTTGAGATTTTTTCGGATTTACGAATTTTTTTAATTCTTGTCGCTCGAATTTTCTCATTAATCGAGGTTGGTGCAATACCACTCGATCTTTTCCGTTGTTATTAATTTTGTCCCGCACTACTAATCCAAGACTCAGTCTTGGAACAAGTTTTTTTTAATTTTTTTCTCTTTTTAGTAAATCCAAATGGCCATGTAAGAGGGATACAACACTGCCAGACCTCCTCTTTTCAGTGGAGAAGACTTCTCCTACTGGAAAAACAGGATGGAAGTCCACCTAAAAACTCAGGTGGACATGTGGATAATCATCTAGTCTGGGCTGGAAATTCCCAAGAACACAGAAGGAGTGATACAACATTATACTGAATGGGACGCCTCGCTAAAGAAGAAAATCGAGGCTGATGCAAAGGCAACCCAGACATTGCAATGTGGCTTAACCAAGGAGGAACTGAACCGGGTGGGACCCTTCAACAACGCGAAGGAGTTTTGGCACAAGCTGATCGAGCTGCATGAAGGCACTTCCGACACAAGGATCAGTAAAAGAGATCTGTTACTGAACATACTCTATACCATCAAGATGCATGACGGTGAGACTGCGACCCAACTCCACGCCAGAATTCAAGAACTGATGAACGGGCTGTACACGATAGGTCACAAGGTTGAAAACCGTGACTTGATCAGGTATACGCTTAGCTCTTTTACGAGAAACTCACTGTGGGCGTCTATGGTAGATGCCTATAAAGTTTCAAGGAACCTATCTGAAATAAAATTATATGAACTTTTTTTTGAATTAGAACTGCACGAACAGACTAACACTACCTTGATTGAGAAAGGTATAGCTTTCGTTGCAGGTAAATTTCAAGGCAAAGCTTCCAAGAAATAGACTCAACCAGCACCCAAGTCTGACTCAGACTCGGATTTAGAAGATAGTGAAGGGTATCGACCCAAGCTGGCTCGGCTAGCTCGATATTACTACAAAGAGCTAAAGCACCAAATAAACAAGAAGAAAGCAAGCCGAAGAAAGGAAGATCTAGCAGAGCCTTCAACAAGCTCAAAGAGCAAGACTAATGTCACCTGCTACGGATGCAACAAAAAGGGACATTTCAAGTCAGAGTGCCCTAATCTGAAGGAAACAAAGAAGGCGTGAAGAAAGAAGGCTCTCCAAGCCACTTGGGATGAATCCTCCTCCTCCTCCGAAGAAGAAGTCCCTCACGTAAATCTTCTCGCCCTAACCGCCTCGGAAGACGTCGACTCCGGATCGGAATCGGAACCAGACGACGGAAGACTCACAATCTCAGAAAACGGGCAAATCACGGTAAGAGGTTACTCAGAATATGAACTTTCAAAATTAATTTCTTATTTATCTCGCAACTTGGCGAAAGCCAAAATCCGGGTTGAGTCCCTCCGATAGGAAGTAAAACTCCTGAAAGAGGAAGTTAACTCGAGATCCTTGACTGAGCCAGTTCAGGAAGGAAGCTTAATCCAAGTTCAAAAACTTGAGGAAGAGAATTCCTCCCTGAAGACTCAAGTTAAATAGCTCAGAGTTCGCTTAGAACGGTTCACTTCGGGTTCCAAAGGTCTTGACATGATCCTTGGAATGCATAAGTCCGTTCTTAACCGATCCGGACTCGGTTATCGAACCAAGTCAAGACAACGCTCTTATTATGCTGTATTGAACCAACCTAGAACCCAAGTCCAAGCATGGGTCCCCAAGCTCTGTTTGAACAAACAAGCTGGACCAAACTAGTATTGGATCCCCAATGACAAGATTCACATCTTGCCTAACCATTATCGAGGCTATAGTCCAGGGGGAGCCAATATAAAAACCATATTTATAATTAGATAATTTTTTTGGTTAATTGCATGCTTGATTGTTTATTTTTGTATTTTTTAATTATCATGCTTAGATTTAGGACTGGTTAGTTTAAGGACAAAAATATTTATTTGAAACTTGAACAACCTAGTATTGGGTGGATAGTACGTTAGGGAAGCCCTTTTAATAAGGTCAAGTATACCCTACTTGATCTATTTAGTCTAGTGGAACTAGCTGAAGCTACTGATCCAAGACCCAAACTAGTTAGACCATAATTTCTCAAAAAGTAATTTTGAAGATGAAATTTCGTTAAAAGACTTTGTCAAGGAAAGGGTTGATGATCCAATAAGGCTACGACCAAAGAAGGCCTTGTGCCTCGCCAAGACCTGGAAGCCGATTTTCGAAATTTAAATTCAATTTTTTCTTTGTCAAATTTGAATCTAACACAAATTTCAAGTAATCTTAGAATCAACCACTTTTCAAAATCAATAAACTTAACCTAATAAAATTTTCAAATTAATCAGATGTCTTCAAAATTAACCATGTTTTTTAAAATTAAAATCTTTAATTTTTGAAAACCTGTCTCACAATACCCATAAGGTTAACGTGATTGATAACACTAGATTGAGAGAGATAAACTAGGTTGTGAAAATCAATTTAAGCTATCCCTAACTCTAATGGATCCAAATCAACAAATACTTTATGTGTAGGAACATAAAGATTTGGACCAGTGGATGTTGGATAGTGGATGCTCCAGGCAGATGACTGGAGATAAATTGAAATTCACCAAAATCAAGTTCAAGAACCTAGGCTCAGTAGCATTTGACAACAATACTACACTCAAAGTCATTGGGTCAGTTAACATTGAACTCAAGACTGATTTTGTAATTAAGAAAGTACTCTTGGTTGACAATTTTAAATTCAATTTGCTTAGTATAAGTCAACTATGTGATACTGGCTATGTAGTTACATTCACCAACTCTGACTGCCTGATTAGAAACCTCCAAGACTCATAAGTCATGCTTAAGGGTACTAGGAAAAACAATGTTTATACCATTAATTTACCTTTAGTACCAAAATGCTTCTTGACTCAATTAGAAGAATCCAACCTCTGGCATAGGAGATTAGCCACACTCATGTTAAACTAATTTCTAAAATTACCCAACTTGGTTTAATTAAAGGTGTACCAAGAATTATGAATTTTGAAAATATAATCTGTAACTCATGTAACCTAGGCAAACAAACCAAGTCTGCTCACAAATCAATTCAATCAGACTTAACCCAAACCACAGTTGAGCTCCTGCACCTTGACCTATTTGATTCACACGGAGCCAAGTCACTAAGCGGGATCGGTACTGCTTAGTAATTATCGATGATTACTCTAGGTTTACCTGGGTTAGGTTCCTAAAAACCAAAGATGAAACTTTGAACATATTAATTGACTTATGTAAAATGATTGAAAATCAAAATGATACTAAAATCAAAAGATTTAGAAGTGATCACGGGGGAGAGTTTGAAAATCAACGGTTTGAAGAATTTTGCAAAATAAATGGGTACGTACATGAATTTTCCTGTCCTAGAACCCCCCAACAAAATGGAATAGTGGAGAGAAAGAATAGAACCCTTCAGGAAGCTGCTAGAACTATGTTAAATGAATTCAACTTAGCTAATCAATTTTGGGCAGAAGCGGTAAGTACGACTTGCTACATCCAAAACAGGGTTCTAATTAACAAAAGACATAATAAAACACCTTATGAATTATATTAGAATAGACTGCCTAACCTACACTACCTAGGAGTCTTTGGGTGCAAAGTCCATATCTTGAACAACAAAGACTACCTAGGTAAGTTTCAATCCAAGTCAACCCCAGGGATCTTCTTAGGATACTCAACAACTAGTAGGGCCTATAGGGTTTATAATAAACAAACTCACAAAATTGAAGAAACGATTAACTTAATTTTTGATGAGGAAATTGAACAAAAAACTGACAATCAAAAATTGAACCAATCAAATGTTGATAAGGAAGACAGTGAACCAACAATTGAATTATCAATTGAACCATTGATTGAACCTCTAAATGAACTTACTCTTGAACCAACTATTGAGGTCTCAACTGAACCTATAACTGAACCAATTCAGGGAGTTGAACCAAACACTGAACCGAACCGTCCAGCCGGACCTGAGGCTGAACCTAGTAATAGAAGAACCAAGAAACCCAGACTCAGTCACCCTTCTGATCAAATTATCAGTGATCCAGGAGTTAGAACTAGGTCTTCCTATAGAAATCTTAGTCAAATCGCATTAATTTCAAAAATTAAACCTAAGAATATAGAGGAAGCCCTACCTGGCCCTGATTGGATCATAGCTATGCAAGAGGAGTTAGCCCAATTTGAAAGAAACCAAGTCTGGGAACTAGTACCCAAACCTGAGGGTAAGTCTGTTATAGATACTAAGTGGGTGTTTAGAAACAAATTGAATGATCAAGGGGAGATAGTTAGAAATAAAGTCCGCTTAGTAGCTAAAGGATTTAGTCAGGTCGAAGGGTTAGACTATGACGAAACCTATGCCCCAGTAGCCAGACTTGAGTCAATTAGAATGTTATTAGCATTTGCAGCCCATAGAGGGTTCAAGCTATACCAAATGGATGTTAAGTCTGCCTTTTTAAATGAGTTTATCAAAGAAAAAGTCTATGTAGGACAACCCCTAAGATTTGAGGACCTAGAAAAACCTGAGTATGCCTTTAAACTTAGAAAAATACTTTATGGGTTGAAACAAGCACCTAGGGCATGGTATGAACGTTTATCAACTTATCTTATTTCTAAGGAATTTAACGAAGGTCAGATTGACTCCACCTTTTTTGTTAAAACCTAGAAAATGATATTTTCATTGCCCAAATTTATGTTGATGATATAATTTTTGGACATGCGCGCCCGACCAAGTATCCAAAACCCTAATACCTAGCGGTGCAGCCGATGCCCGGGGTACTCGAGGTACAGCCGATGCCCGGGGTACTTAGACTTGGTGTGGACATGCGCACCCGACCAAGTATCCAAAACCCTAATATCTCGCGGTGCAGCCGATGCCCGGGGTACTTAGGCTTGGTCTGGGACATACGCGCCTGACCAAATATCCAAAACCCTAATACCTCATGGTGCAGTCGATGCCCGGGGTACTTAGGCTTAGTCTGAGACATACGTGCTCGACTAAGTATCCAAAACCCTAATACCTTGCGGTGCAGCCAATGTCGGGGGTACTTAGGCTTGGTCTGGGACATACGCGCTCAATCAAGTATCCAAAACCCTAATACCTCGCGGTGCAGCCGATGCCTGAGGTACTTAGGCTTGGTCTGGGACATACGCGCCTGACCAAGTATCCAAAAACCTAATACCTCACGGTACAACCGATGCCCGGGGTACTTAAGCTTGGTCCGGGACGTATGTGCCCGACCAAGTAACAACAACCCTAATAACCCGCGGTGCAGCCGATGCCCGAGATACTTAGGCTTGGTCCGGGTTGTTCCAGACTCCCCACCGTGGATGCAAACCAGGGTGTCCCATAATATCCCGAGCGCCCGGGATTGGTGGACTCTACGGAAGCAATAGTAAAGTAGCATGTCCGACCAGGGGAACATAAGCAAAATGCTCCAAAGAATAATCCAAGCATACACATACACAGGGTAACAAAAATATTATTTTATTTATACGAAAAGTACAGGGTGCACAACATCTCAGAGAATTACCAAGATACAATTGGATGAGAGAAAACACTCTTCTACTTGGTCCTTTCTCCTCTACAGCTCCATTCCTGTAGGGTCACTAGGCTTGGAAACACCTTCTGAACGCAAGGCGGAAGCCCATCAATAGGGTCCTTGAATCTTTTCCACCTTCCGAGTACTCTATTCGAGTAGTCAGCAACGGGTGAGAACGCCTGAGGTAACACATGGGTAGCTCTAAGACCCCCTCTTCGCAAAGATGCGACCGAGTACAACATTCAAAAGGCATAAAAAAGAGGAGGGGAAATAGCAACGACAATTTCTCTTCGGAGCGTGTAAAGACCCAAAGAAGAATTGCCTTAACAGAGGAGGGGGAACAGCAACTGCAATTTCTCAACGAAAAGAAGAAAAAGAAAGAGAAAAGCCAGCGGCTGTAGCCCCTCCTCTCTTGGTGACGATGCGCCCCACAAACACCTTCCTCTGCATGAAACTTGGGGAAAACGAGGATTTGGAAGAAGATGGCGCGTGGGGTACACCGCCACGGGCCAACCAGGGTTTGGCGATCAGCAGGATGAATCATCTCCTCTATGCCCCCTGGCAGACCACATAACGTCTTTTCTGGACTCCTTAGATAGCCCGGGAGTCCCACATCCTCCAGGATCTTCAGCGAGACCCTAGACCTCATCTCCACCATGCTCCCCGGTAAGGGTAATGATACAAAAGACTCTACCTCTGAGGGGTCCCTCAGCCAGGAACACTACTGCCTCTTCGGTATTAGGCCGCGGGGACACCAATGAAGATGAAGGGAAGAGAGGTGACATCATGCCACAAAGAAGCAAGCAGACAAAAGGGATGAAGGAGACGATACACCCCTCTCCCCCTATTTATAGTGATGGCTGCCTCTCCGTGCAGTTAAGGCATGGAGAACGCAAAAACAGCAACAAGCGCCGAAGCGTCATTTCGACTAACGCGCCCCTGCCGCATCTAGGAACCCACAACTCTTTATGAGTATGAGTCCATTCAATAAGATTGCGAATATCGCGTAGGCGACGGTTCGGGAGTCGCCCGCACACACCAGAAGGAAATGTCGACGGGACCCCCCCCCCCCCCCCCCCCCCCCCCCCCCATGGACATGAATGCAGGTGTGGAACTTTGACCAGTAGAATTGTCAAGGGTTCCACACCCTGAATCAGCCTCAAAACAAACAAGTACCTTTCCATTCGTTAAACCCGTAAAGCGAAGACGTGAGACACATTGGGCAAAAGCATGCAAAGAATAGTAAAAGTGATCGTATTAACTCAAAATTGCTACAATAAGACCCGATCCCTCGATGAATGTGGGGCTCCGCCAGCTCGGGCCCTCGGGAAAAGACCTCTCTCTAACTCGGGGGACGCTTACAATCGCGGGTCGGCATCAGGAGGTAAGAGCTGATCCTCCTTCAACTTATCGATAGCCCCATGGAAGCCCTGCTGTAGGCGCTGTATTACTTGGTCGGCTACGATGGTATGAAACTCAACCGACCCCAAAAACTTCACCTTGAAGCCTGCCTCAGCCTCCTCGGAGCTAAAAGCTTTACTAACCCGAATGTTGGATCGATTCCGTACGCTAGAGGGGGGTGAATAGCGTTTTTCGAATTCTTCTTCATACACAGTTAGTTGCGCAAGCGGAATATACAATAAAACAAAACTAACAATGTAAAGAACAATGCTAACAGGAAGATTTACTTGATATCCACCCCGAAGGGTGACTAATCCAAGAATCCGTCGGTGGATTACCCCCGGATAACCTCTGGCTAGCCCTTGTCGATCCTTGTGGGTGGAGAAACCTTACCACAACACCTTGACAAGACCTGAGCACCAAGACTACTATTTTGCCTTTAACCAAGACAAAATTCGTCAGAGAGCCCGGCCAAAACGAAGTCCTCTTAAATAGGACTTACCTTCTGTTTTGGCCGCCACCAGTTGACTGCCCCAAGGACTGCCCCCACTCAAATTCGACTGTTGACACCCAACGTTCGAATTCTGAGTGCCACCAGTTGACTGCCCCTGGGGCAGTCGACTGGTCCAGGGTTAACTCCCTTTCTATGAGTTTTATCAGTCGACTGCCCCAATGACAGTCGACTGCCCCACTCACACACCTAGGATTTTCCTTCCCGAGTACACTTCTCTCAACATTCGAACCCTAGGATTTTCAAGTACAATCACACAGCACTCGTACCCTCACGACTCGACTGACTCCTCATCAACAGCCTCGACTATTGCCTTCGCGCCCTCTTCATCTTCGGCTCCCGTCCCTTGGATGCACGCAAGCCTCCAGCTTGCCTCTATGCTATCCTTCACGCATGTCTCGAAGTCCGCACCCCACAGCTCATCGTCCCTGCTCTCCATAGTCCCTCAGGTGCGCACACAAGCCTGCGGCTTGTCTCCATGCCACCTTTCACCATACTGAGGTCGTCCAGTCAAGTCAATATGTGTAACCTGTATAACCTGCACACTCAACATACACATATTAGAACACAAGGGAAACCTAACTTGAACCCTTTGCCCAAACATCAAAACACTTGGTCACTCCAGACCACAGATTGCCTCAACAATCTCCCCCATTTTGATGTTTGACAATACGTTTAAGTTAGGGAAACCAAATAGTAGTCAATAGCAATAATTTAGCAAAAACAATGCTAAACAAACAACTGGACTTACGTTACCAAGACTCCATCTTGGACTTACACCGCCAATGCATATGCAATGCATGGATCCTATCCCAAGGCATCCCACACCTAACCCTCCAAGTTAGGATTTTTTCACACCTAACCCTCCAAGTTAGGATTTTTCACACCTAACCCTCCAAGTTAGGAATTTTCCACACCTAACCCTCCAAGTTAGGACTTTTCACACCTAACCCTCCAAGTTAGGAATTTTTCACACCTAACCCTCCAAGTTAGGACTTTTCACATCTAACCCTCCAAGTTAGGGCTTTTCACACCTAACCCTCCAAGTTAGGAATTTTCCACACCTAACCCTCCAAGTTAGGACTTTTCACACCAAAATCCAGCTTTTTAAAGCTTCTCCCAAGCTCCCCCTACATTGGACTTACAAAGGCTTTTTAAGAACCTCTCCAAGGTTCCCCTTACGCTAAAAATGGAGCAACCATGCTCCCCCTAAACTTAGAGTTTCTAGCAAAGGTGTGTTTGGTTTCCCACTTAAACCCAACACTTCTCCCCCTTTGCCTAACATAAAAAAGAACCCAACAATATCCCAATTATTGGTTCTTTTAATCCCCAATGATCCTAAACATAGTGTACTAGCCCCTCATACACTTGTTTTCCATCATTTGGATCACTAACTAGCTGCTGATACAAAGATCAGTCCTGACCAGTCGACTGCCCCCCATGGCAATCGACTGATACTCTGAAAATTAGATTTTTAGGCCACATTCAGAAATGCGCTAGAAATTCGACAAATCTCTAAAAATTCTCAAATTTTATGGAGAAGTTTGTGGTACCCATACCTACTTGGAAAAAATATATTCCACAACGTATCTATCACCATTCCCAAGTTGGACACAAAATCCAAACATTTTCTATGAAAATCAGGGCAACTAGGAGGCAACCTCCCCTTTGATCAATGTCTTTTCCCAATTTTCAATTTTCCTAGGTGAAGATCTACCCAACTTAACACCACAACCCCAAGTCAAGTTCTACCCAACTCAACTTCTAAGTTCTTCCTCCTTGGACACCGTTAAAGGACTGCCCCCAAGCAACCTTATCCCTAGTGCCAATAAGAACTCAACAAAACTTTAAAAAAATCTAAAAGTTTGCAAACACATTTGTTAGGATGTATCTCATCCTAGAAAAATATGATTCCATGAGAAACAACAAACGTGCTTGACTTTTGGTACAAACATAATTTCCTAAAAGTTTGACATTTCGTATCAACTTTCAATTCCATTCATGAATCCTCATGTTTGCCAAAACCATCCATTTTGATTTTACACACATAATGGTCCTCAATTCTTCCTTTTTATGTATCCTTAGTATAATGAAAGTCTCCCCCTTTTTATCTCTTAACCCTAGATACATATGAGAAACTTCCATATCTTTTCATCCATCAAAAACTTATCATTCAATCTCATCCAATAAATCTTAAGCATTCATCAATCCTTCTTAAATTTCATGATATCAATAAGAACTTATTTCATGAAGTAAACATTAAATCATAAGGCAACCCTTGATTCAAAGAATATAAAACTATAACCAAGGATTTTAATTTGAGGCCATATCCTATCATCCAATGATAATTTATGACCTTTAGACCATAAAATCTCATAAGGTTAACATGATCCTTCCCTATGTTTCCAATTGTGCAATTTCTCTTTAGCCAATATCCCTTTTTACCTACCCTTACGGATCAATCGAATGCCCCTGTGGCAGTCGACTGCTAAAATGAACAGAGAGTTTTCTGGGTTGAGACCAGGGGGCAGTCGACTGATACCTGAATTTCAGGTTTTCAGCCCAATTTCAGTAATGCCTAGTTAATTCTACAAATCTCTAAAAAATCTGAAATTTTGTGGGGAGATTTGTGAAGCCTATATCTACTTGAGAAAAATAAGTTTCCAAACAAATATACTCCATATCCCAAGATTGGCACAAATTCCATTCTTCCTAAAGTGTTTCATTTTAGCTCAACTAAAAGTTCTAATTTGGATCTCTTCTTGATGCTTCTTCCCATACTTATTCATAATACACTAATAGCATCAAGTTATATGATATTTTCCCATTAAACCTTAATTTCATCGAAAATAACCCTATTTTCACCCTTTTCTCCCTAAAACTCCTTTTAATATGCCAATTCTCTAGGATTAAGACTTACCCAAGTCTTTCAACCCTTTTGGCACATTTTATCTAATTTCCTAGGAGAAAACCTCGTGAGATCCATTTACCATGGACCCCAAAGGCTCCTAGAGCTCCTCCTTGAGCTCCTAGCCTTAACCACCTCCCTAGGTGACTCAACCCACACTAGACCACACCGGTGAGCTCCCGGTGATTCTTAGCCTACAAACCTAACCTTCTTAACCTTGGGCACCTTGTCCTTGGTTAAGTCATCCTTTTTACCTTTTGATGGCATCCCCTTGACATCTTTGGACTTCTCCTTCTTGCCATGATTGTATGCTTCCCCAACATACTTCTTTTTGTTGGCATTGGAGACCTTAGACCGGTAACCCAAACCCGATCTATCATAGTTGGGTTTTAAACTCTCCAACACCATATCTAGACCCTTAGATCCAACCTTGAATCTTTCTAGGGTCTTTTCCAATGTATCAAGCCTTGCCCTCAAGGTTTGATTTTCCCTTTCTAAGTTTCTCGCCTTAGAGTCCATATGTCCACTTTGGACATTTCTAGACCTATCCATTTTCCTAGGCACATTCCTTCCTTCTTGGGATTAATCCCTTGATCCTTAGGTACAAATGT
This sequence comes from Boesenbergia rotunda, assembly GCA_024364735.1. Classification (NCBI taxonomy): domain Eukaryota; kingdom Viridiplantae; phylum Streptophyta; class Magnoliopsida; order Zingiberales; family Zingiberaceae; genus Boesenbergia; species Boesenbergia rotunda. Next base: position 139,890 of record JAGFNQ010005677.1, read on the forward strand.
CTTAGGTCTATCATGATGCATGTTTTTCTTAGGGTTGTGATCTACCTTGTTAACCCTATTCCTATCATTATATCTAAATCCAAAGTTGTGCACAAGTAAGCAATTTTCATGATTTCTAGCATGTATGGAGGAATAATTAATTCTATTTTTATCATACATAGAGGAACTATAATTCGAATTGCATTTTAATTTAAGGTTAGGGATTACCTCCCTTACCCTTGTAGTTCCCCTTTGATGTGACCTTCGTAAATGCTCCATTTTCTTCCTTTCCTCCTTCTCCCATCTTCTCAAGTGTCCCAATTTCTTTAACTCTCCTTTTCTTGGACACTTGGTGTGGTAGTGCCCTAGCTCTCCACATGTGAAGCATCGAATTTTCTTTTTCCTTTCTTGGGCTTCTCCAATCCTACAACCCACGTTAGATTTAAAGGAACTCGAAATGGGTTTAGATTTTACCTCCTTGTTACCTTTTGGATACTTATCTTTATAGTGTCCTTTTTTGTTGCAACCAAAGCATGTGATATGGTCCTTTTTCTTGGCTTTGGTGGAGGTGGAGACTAGGTTGACTTCTTCTTCAACCTTGGAGGAAGTGGATGCTTACTCTTGTTCTTGTATAGATGAGGGTCTCTCCTCCTCCTCAATCCTTGAGATGGTGACCTCTTCTTCTTCTTTTGAGGAAGTGGATGATCTCTCACTCTCTTCTTCCTCCTCTTGGGCTATTGAGCTCACTTCCTTTGATGATACTAATAATTCTTCTTCTTGTTGCTCTTCTTGAACTATTTCTCTTGTTTCCTGTGAGCTCTTGAACTTGTGTAGAGTTCTTATGAATTTCTTCTATCTTTCTCCATAGTTCATGTGCATTGTGATACTCCCCTACACAACTTAATATATTATTAGGCAAAATAATGATTAAAATTGTAATTACCTTTTCATTTGCTTTTGTTTGATCTTATTGCTCCTGATTCCAATATCTAGGCCTATGCTTCTTCCCGTGCTTATCCTTTGGAATCTCGAAGGGCTCTTCACGCGCAATTCTACACGCCCACTCCATTCCGAACCAAGTCTCGATTCAAGCCCACTAAAAGTCGAAGTCTTCATGATCGTAGGGCGGTGGAGTGTAGATGTCATCCCCAAATTTGTCTTCCATCGTTCTTCTCTCTAGCTTTTGCTCTTCTTGACTGTTATTCCAATCACGAGTGGTCCTTCGCTCTGATACCACTTGTTGGATCGATTCCGTACACTAGAGGGGGGGGGGTGAATAGCATTTTTTGAATTCTTCTTCCTACACGGTTAGTTGCGCAAGGGGAATATACAATAAAACAAAACTAACAATGTAAAGAGCAATGCTAACAGAAAGATTTACTTGGTATCCACCCCGAAGGGTGATTAATCCAAGAATCCGTCGGTGGATCACTCCCCGGATAACCTCCGGCTAGCCCTTGTCGCTCCTTGTGGGTGGAGAAACCTCACCACAACACCTTGACAAGACCTAAGCACCAAGACTATTATTTTGCCTTTAACCAAGACAAAATTCGTCAGAGCATGACCAAAACGAAGCCCTCTTAAAAAGGACTTACCTTCTATTTTGGCCGACATCAGTCGACTACCCCATGCCCCCACTCAAATTCGACCATTGGCACCCAACGTTCAAATTCTAAGTACCACCAGTCGACTGCCCCTGGGGCAGTCGACTGGTCCAGGGTCAACTCCCTTTCTGTGAGTTTTATCAGTCGACTGCCACATGGCAGTCGACTGCCCCACTCACACACCTAGGGTTTCCCTTCCCGAGTACACTTCTCTCAACACTCGAACCCTAGGATTTCCCGAGTACAATCACACAGCACTCGTACCCTCACGACTCGACTGACTCCTCATTAGCAACCTCGACTATTGCCTTCGTGCCCTCTTCATCTTCGGCTCCCATCCCTTGGATGCGCGCAAGCCTCTATGCTATCCGTCACGCATGCCTCGAAGTCTGTGCCCCTCAGCTCATCGTCCCTGCTCTCCATAGTCCCTCAAGTGCACACACAAGCCCGCGGTTTGTCTCCATGCCACCCTTCACCGTACTGAGGCCGTCCAGTCAAGTCAATATGTGTAACTTGTACAACCTGCACACTCAACATACACATATTAGAACACAAGAGAAACCTAACTTAAACCCTTTGCCCAAACATCAAAACACTTGGTTACTCCGGACCACAGATTGCCTCAATACCGAAGAGCAAGGAGTTCAGACTCAGCAGCCTCAAAGGAACGCCTCAACCACCTTAGCTCAGTAGACATCTCGCCTTGCTCAGCTAAGGCCTCCCTGAGCCTCTCCGATGCGGCCCACTCATCCGCCTGAGCCTGAGCCAGGTCATCCTCCAGGATGGACACATGGTCGGTGGCCATCAGGAGATCAGACTCCTTCTGGCTGAGCTGTTGTGCCTGATCCTGACTACGCAAGTTCAGTTCTTCAGCCGAGGCTACTGTGAGCCGGATGTCGCCTAACAACTCCTTCTCTCTCGTCTGGAGCTGGCCCCTCTCCTGTGTCACCTGGAGCAGGTCCTTGGTGACACTCACAGCTTTCTCAAACGCCAGACGTTCTCTGTGCTGAGAATTTTGAAGAGTCTGCTCCTTATCTTGCAAGAGGTTCATCAGGTGCTCGACCTTCTCCCGGAGAGCTCTGCTAACCCCCGCCTGTATCAGTCTTGCCCGACACTCGTGGTCAGCTGCAGCCTCCGCCCTCAAAGCCCGGCGGAGTAAGGCTTCAACCTAGGGCTAGGAATACAGACCCCCGGCCGGCTGTCATGCAATCCTCAACGGCTTGCCATTGCGCCAGAGGGTCAAGTAATGGGTAGGAGAATATCCAATGCAACAGTAATTTGTACCTTCAGGAGGGTCTCCCGAAGAGTGGTTAGCGGGCCCATCGAAACTCGTACAGCTGCCCCTCCAGAGGTACTCCCTCGCCCCTCAGGCCGTGGCGAACCCGGACAGGGAGGAAGTCGCTCGATGGTGGGTGTAACACCCGTAAAATCCTCTCAATATTTTTCTTTAAAATATTGATCATGCCTATATCGATTTTTGAGTAACATATGAATACTAGCATGAACATTAGCATGATTTCTTATATGGATTAAAAAGCTAAGTACTAATGGGCCTTACATGGGCCCTTCTAGTACCATGGTTATTAGTGGACCTTGGGTAGAATTTTAACATAAATAAAAATGAGTTCTAATTAGAAATATTAGCATAACTCTTGGTGGACTCTTATGTGGGTCTTGCCAAAAATAAGAGTAAATGAAATAAAAAGAAAGTACATGCACCAAGGATTGAACCTTGGACCTAGAATAGAGGCAAAGCCTCATCATGCATGTACTAACCATTTCACCTAGCAAGGGAGTGCTATTGGAAAAGAAAGAAGATTTTAGTTGAGGCTAAAGGAAGTGAAGAGGCACCTCTTGAAGAGGCACCATGTGAAGAGACACCATGCCCCTTCACTTAGTATAAAAGAGATGGATGAGAAGTGAAGAGGCACTTAAGTTATTTTTCTCCTCTTTTCTTCCACCAAGACTCTTCCTTACCCCTCTTCTTCCTCCTCCTTGCCATGACTCACAAGAGGGTTTTCCTCTTGGAAAACTTCACAAGAGGACTCTCTCTTGAAGATCCAAGGTTTCCTACAAGGCTACAAGGGCAAGGGTGTTCTAAGGTCAAGAAGGTCTTCACTGTTTCTCTATTTAAGGTTTATAACCAAGACAACAAGAAGTAAGATTCCCTCACCTGTGGTATAATAGTTTTTATGTTGTCTTTCTTGATTTAAGATTTGTTTGGGATCTATGTTGAGAAAACTATGGAATTAGGGCTCCTTATAAGTTTCGGCCAAGCACCATTTTAGGGCTTGGGATGATATTAAAACCTCACTTATACTTCCTAATGCTTTCTCATGATAAAATAAGAATGAATTATGAGTTGTGGAATTTTTGTAGCACCCAAATCCCTTATGAAGTTTCGGCCCCCTCCCCTTTTCATGGTTAGGATTAGATCTAACCTCCAAGCATGCTTATTATGATTCCCTATGATACAATGGATGTTAATTGTGAATTATATGAATTTTTCATGTCCTTGTGACCCCTCTAGGGTTTCGGCCAAACCCTCTTTAGCATGCTATGTGTTAGATTTCTACTTAATTATGTTGTTAATGTTCTTCCCATCATATGATATGTAACATGTTGCTTGAATAAAGGAGGATTTTCACCCTACAACTTTCGGCCAAGACCCATTTCATGCTAGGAATTAGGGTTAGCCACAATCATGTGTTCTAATGGCTTCCTATGACATTGTATGTATTGTATAGGGGTTACTTTAGTTATGGTACCTCACATGTTGCTTGAATAATGGGACTTTCATTTACAAACTTTCGGCCAAGCACCTAAGTCTAAGGTTTGGGTTGGGCTAAGGTTTCAAGTGTACTTGTTTATGACTCATTATGATGTAAATATATGTTCAAGTATGTTGTATGAATTTTATGGTGCCTAAACCCTAACTTTATGTGTTATGCATCACGACCTTGTATACTTATGTTATGTGCCATGTTTTAGTAGGTTTTATTCATGGATGTTTTAAACCATATACCATGAACACATGTGTTATGAAGTATGCATCATGTTTATGTAGAATTATGCATGCATTATGTTAAATGCCATGAACATATGTATTATGATATATATATTATGGTTATGTAGACCTACGCATGTTTTATGTTGAATGTCATGAACCTATGTAGTATGTATCATGTTCATATGGATCCTACCCATGCATGCTTTATGATAGATATCATGATCATGTATGCTATGTGATATGTACCATGTATGTAAAAACTTATCTATGCATGCTTACCTTATGTACCATGATCATGCATGCTTTATGAACTAAGATGATGTTTATGCCTTTAAGGCATAATTATGTATGTATGTCATGCCTTATGAATTAAGATGATGTTCATGCCTCTAAGGCATAATGAGGTGTGCATGACATATCTTATGAATCAAGTTTATGTTTGTGCCTTGAAGGCATAATGATGTTATGCATTAACTATGAATGATGAAATGCTAAGTATGCTATATACCATGCTTCATGTATTAAGATCATGTTTATGTCTTTAATTATGCTATGTAAGTTCTATGAATGATGAAATGCCAAGAGCATTTCTTATGATGTAAAAAAGAAGCATGCAAAGCCATTTTACTTTATGGATGGGCTTGTACCGGACCCAAGTAAGGTCCAAGGGATGAGCTCCTTAGAAAGCCTCGGTTCTGGGACTACCGTAGCTGTCCAACAGGGATGTGCTCCTTAGAAAGCCTCGGTTCTGGACTACCGTAGCTGTCCCTAGGCTGAAGGTAGCCTAGTATCCTAGTAGGTCGAGACTAGCTACCTCACATTTACTTAGGGATGCATGCAAATGATGGATGTATATGGTACAAGCTGGGGCCCCCCTTGATGTTGAGATTTATGTTTAAGTACTTATAATTATGATTTTCAAATAAGCATTCTTATGTTATGTGCATTTAACTCATGCTAATCATTTTATGCACTTATCTCTCATGTTATGCATCTATTCCATGTCAAGTATTTTATATGCTTATGTTTTATGTCAAGAACTTCTTTATGTTAAGTATTTTATGTGCTCATATTTTATGTCAAGTACTTCTCATGCCATAAGCTCTATGCACTTTCATTACATGTTAAGCACTTCTATATGATTATGTGTTTTCATGTACATCTATATGCGTCCTCATGTCAAATGCTTTATGAATACCTTCTCATGATATGCTTTTGTTTTATGTTACACTTTCTATGTTATGCTCTTTCCATTGACTATATGTGGCGTATAGTTTTAGTGAGTAGGAAAGGGTCTTACTAAGCCTATGTGCTTATAAATTTTATTTTCTTATACCGCAGATCAAGCAAGAGGATACTAAGCTAAGGGAAGCAGTAGGAGGGGCAAGTGTGAGTGTGGCAGTGACATGGCAAAAGAAAAAGAAAAAGATCCTATTACTCATAATTGTTATATGTCTTATGTTTTGCATTGTCATCTTTAGTTTTCATGCTATACTTTATGATGGTTTTCCTAAAGAACAACTTACTAGGAAAATTTTATTACTTATGTTGCTTATGAACAACTTATGTTGATTTCTATATCGTGCTTCATTGCTATACTTATCATTGCTAAATTATGATGTTAACATGCTATATACCATGATGTGTTCATTTAAACAATATGTTGGCTTTAAGCTTGATGGTAGGATAAGTTATGTTTAATGCAAGCATGTTCAAGAATGTTATGTCTCACATGCTATGTCTTACTTTTTTTTATGTTACGACAATGCTAAGTTTACCAAGTAACCATGTTTAAGAATGATAGCTAAGATATGTCAACATGATTCAAGTTTTAATTGTATGGTTTAAACGCATATGTATGAAGTTTTAAATTATTCCGCTACATTAAGATCTCCATATGCGTATATGTATGTTCGCGTAGCGCTGCCTTTCGCCTACATCGTAAGGCGGGAAGGGTGGGCGTTACAGTGGGGGCTTCAGGTGGTAGTCTGGAGGGGCCGGAATCGTCTTCGTCAGAGCTAGAAGTCCCCTCAGACACGACCCCCTCGGTCGGAGCCTCCTTGAACTGCACCAGGGGGAAGGATTGCATGGAGGCCTCCAACGCTGCATCCAACTTCTTCCTTAGTCGGTCTAGTCTCATTTGGTATTGGGTACGCAACACCTCCTTACCCTTGGAAGACGTTGCTAGATCAATGGAGCAGGACGGAGGCGCTGGGACAACCCCCTTCGGAGCAGGGACCGGTGGAGCAGGTACAGAGGCTACTACCTCAGCGGGTAGAGCCATTTCCTCGGGCACCGAGGGTAGAGGAGAGGAACGTGTAGAACACATCTTTTTCCATGTAGGGCCCAAGCCCTTGGGGAGCCGCCTCTTCTGCCGGCCAGTAGACTGGATTGCTGAAGAAACAATAGGAGGGGAGGTCCCCTCGCTAATCCCTTCTGGACGGGCAGTCCTCGGCGAAGAGCCACCCTTAGAGGAAAGATCCGCCGCATGGTCAAACTGTTGATCGGAAGGCCCTCGGCTCACAACCTACAGGGATGTAACAGTGGCCTCGACCCTCTCAGGTGAAACGACCCCACGGGACGAGACAGTAGGCCCCTCAGGGGACTCGGCGGGAGCATGTGGAGCGACAGGAGGAGTATTCAATGCCTCCTTATTTGCCTCCTCCCATCTGATGAGCCTGCCCATCACCTTGGCGAACATGACTTCCTTTGCAATAGCCAGACAGAGAGGATATCAGTCAGAACCAATAGGCATTGAAGGAAAAAAGATGAACATACCCAGGGAGGGGTTGATTCGTGTCACTTTAGGGCTGAGGCCCGCCCGGTACAAAAGCTCTTCACTCTGCACCAGTCCCGGGCCGCTGAATTCCATACCAGAGAGTACCTCCCTGGCACACTGGTACACCGGGCTTTGGAGGAAGTTCCCTAGAATAGGAGGAGTTGGCAAATCCTGTATCCAACACAGAGGACTGAAGGGTAATGACGACAGTCTAATGAAGAAGAATTTCTCCTTCCACCCTTTATGCGAGGAAGGAACCCTCCTAAAAACCTATGGACCGGTCGGGTTGCGAAACTAAAGACCCCTCTAGACCCTCTCTCGGGACGAAGAAAGAATGAAAGAGATGAGGGGTCAGAGGAAGATTAAAAAGCTTGAAGATGATATACGCCCCTCCCATCTGGGCGAAGACATTAGGAGCCATCTGGTGAAGGGGGATATCAAATAGGAGATTATGTTCGTGAAAAAAAGGGGGGATAAGGAAGCGGAGCCCTAACTCCATCTGCCCTAAGAAGAAGATCAACATGTCTGCAGGGGGCTCCATGGGCGTCTGACCCACTTTGGGGATGACCATTGCCATCTCGGCCGGGATGTCATAGGCCTCGGTGGTCGCCTGCAAGGCCTCCGGTCTCACTCTCGAGGAGGCGGACTCATACCACTCCGCGCGATAGCTCTCCATGATCCCTAAGAAAGAAGACAAGAAGGAGATAAACTACTCACGCGCAAAAGAGGCTTTACGAGAGAAGAAGACGAAGTGCACCCAGCCGTCGAGTCGGGAGTGGGCTCAACAGCTGCACCTTCCCCTCATATACTCAGGCAGCCGCCTACCTGGACGCAAGGGGGAAGAGACACGTGGAATGCGAGAAACCGCTGCGCACAGGCAGTCGCTTGTCGCGAGCTAGCCAAGGCGACGCACGTCTGTAAGAACTTGTGGAGATGGCCGTTGGGACACGTGACAATAAGACATTCGCTAGGGTACCCTGTGTTGGTGCAAGTTGCATCAATGATGTTCTCCTTTAAGTGTTTTAATGTTTGACAATATACTTAAGTCAGTGATACATTGAACAGACAAAGGGGAGCAAAGGAGAAGTAACCTAAGTTGAAGAAAAGTCCTAGTTAATCTAGGCGTCAAATCCCTAAGACCTGACGAAGGGCCGTTGGGCACCTAGCGAAGGGATGCTAGGTATCGAAACCCTAAGACCTAGAGAAGGGCTGCTAGGCACCTAGCGAAGGGCTGCTAGGAGTTGAAGACCTGGCGAAGGACTGCTAGGCACCTAGCGAAGGGCTGCTAGGAATTGAAGACCTAGCGAAGGGCTGCTAGGCACCTGGCGAAGGACTGCTAGGCAATGAAGACCTGGCGAAGGACTACTAGGCACCTGGCGAAGGACTGCTAGGGAATGAAGACCTGGCGAAGGGCTGCTAGGCACCTGGCGAAGGACTTCTAGGTAATGAAGTCTTGGTCCAAGGGACTGAGTAACTTAGTTGAGCGATGACTAAGGACAAGAGTAGAGACGGGTCAGGGTTTGAGCGTCTCGAGGTCCGGAAGTATCGGAAGCTAAGCAAAAGTCCACCCAAAGGACTGGGTGGCAATCGTCTCCTGAAAGGAGTAGGTGAAAGTCTAGTTCTCGGGGATGGGAACTTGTGCCGGTTCAACCTAGGGTTTCGTGGAGATCCGAAGTCCGAACCAAGTCCTTAAGGCTAATATTATATGTATATGTGCTTTATGTTTGTGTATCTTGTAGGTACCAAGATTGGAAGACAAAGCAACATGCTGGAGGCCCTGAAGCAGGGCGCCCCCATACATCCAGGGCGCCCCCAATGATGGGGGCGCCCAAGCTAAAGCAGAGAAAATGCAGTTTAAGTGTGGAAGCAGAATAGGTGTCAAGCGGGGCGCCCGGAGCGTCCGGAGCACCCGGGTTTAAAGCTGTTTTTGCAGTTTCGAGTCCGAAACTCAGATAAGCCCTCATGAGGGCGCCCGGGAGGTTCGGGGCGCCCTGGTCAAAGGTTTTATCAGCTGCGGTGAGGTCGACGCGGGGATAAAGTTTGACCGGGTTTATCGGGGCGCCCCCAGCATCCAGGGCGCCCCCAGGAGGCCTATATAAGGGGCTCCAACCCCTCTGCTTCAGACACAACTGCTACAAGCCATTCTAATCATTCTGACCGACGACAACGAGCCAAAGACGAGGCTCTACGACCGGGAGGCTCCAGGAGGAAGTGCGCGACACTTCGAAGGTCCAGATCGTCCGAGCGTCAACTTTTGTTTTGTTCGGTTTGCATTTAATTTTCTGTACTTAATTTCCTTTACTTGTGCTTGTATTTCTACACTGTAAGACGGGTTTTCTCCACCTCCGGAAATTCTGGAAAGGAGACCAATAGTGGACTCACGCCGAGTACATAGGCCTTGGACGTACTGACCCTGGGGGGTTGGGAACCAAGTAAATAAATCCCGCTGTGTCCTTGTGTATTATTTTTCTTTTTCTATTTTATTTTCCGATGCACTATCACTCTGAATAGATCGAAAGTTTTACGAAGATTTCCACGAAAGATTTTAACGTTCGATATTCACCCCCTATCCACGGCACCGGTCCTACAATTGGTATCAGAGCCGAGCCGCTCTTCATCGGACTAACCGCCGACGAAGCAACGACGCCAGGAGTTGAGGGCGGCCCAGGGGTGAATCATGTATATTTTAATTAAAATGTCTGTTTTTAAATTCCATATTATCTGTTTCACATGCAGGGAGAGAGGGCACTATAAAAATCAGTGCCCTACTCATAAGACTCGATCTACACCACCGGCGGCAAAGGAGACACTAGCGTCAGGAGTCCGGAAAAACAAAGATCACGTACGATGCTTCAAATGCAAGAAATACGGACACTACAAAAACAAGTGTCCGGCGAAGGTACGCAATATTTATATTCCAAAGATGTTACAAATTCTTGCACTGCCTTGTGATAATTTAGTTAACTTTTCTGATAAATTAGATTTACTGCATAGTAAAATTAATTTTTTTGCATGTCAAATTAGAAAATACAGATATGACTGAAATATCCGAAATTAACTATTTAATCCAGAACATAAATTCAGTGATTTCTAAAATTAATTCTGATAATTTTTCTGATAATTTTAATTCTGATAAAATTAATTCTGATAAAATTAATTATGATAAAATTAATTTTGATAATTTTTCTGATAATTTTAATTCTGATAAAATTAATTCTGATAAAATTAATTCTGATAATATTAATTCTGATAAAATTAATTCTGATAATTTTTCTGATAATTTTAATTATGATAAAATTAATTCTGATAATTTTAATTCTGATACAATTAATTCTGATAATTTTAATTCAGATAAAATTAAACCTAAGGATAAATTTGAATTCAAATTCTAAAATCTTAAGGATAATTCAGAATTCAAATTCGAAAATCCTAAGGATAATTTCGAATTCAAATTTGAAAACCTTAAGGATAATTCTGGAGATAATTCTGAAATTATTTTTGAGGATCATTCTGAGAATAATATTGAAGATAACATTCTCCTAAATAATAACTTAATTATAGATAATCTTGAAGATTATTACAAAACATTAATTAGTGGCCCAAATTACTCCTCCTACTTTGAGGACACCAAAATATATAATTTTGAGGATAAGAAGGATATGGAACTATCTAAGATCATGACCATAATTAATAAAAATTACAAAGGTTCAAATAAATCTGAATTGTTAGAAAAATTTGAAAAGATAGATAAAAATGAAGCAGAAATTTTTGAAATAATAAAAACGATGAACTTAAATCCACAATTATTAATTAATTCAAATTAACTCAATTCAAATAAGTTCAATTAATTCAATAAACTCAAATTAAATAAAATTAAAATTAAATTTAAATATAAATTAAATTCAAATTTAATTCAAATTAAATCATAATTTAATTCAAATTAAATCCTAATTAAATCCAAATTTAATTCAAATTAAATCCAAATTTAATTCAAATTTAATTCAAATTAAATCCTAATTAAATTCAAATTTTATTCAAATTAAATCCTAATTTAAATTCAAATTAAATAAATTCAAATTAAATTAAATTCAAATCCTAATTAAATTCAAATTAAGTTAAATTTAAATTCAAATTAAATAAATTCAAATTAAATTAAATTCAATTTAAATTCAAAATAAATTCAAATTAAATTTAATTCAAATTAAATTCAAATTAAATCTTGATTAAATTCAAGTTAAATATTAATTAAATTCAAATTAAATCTTAATTAAATTTAAATTAAATCTTAATTAAATTAAATCTTAATTAAATTAAATTTAAATTAAATTAAATTCAAATAAAATTAATTCAAATTAAATCAATTTAAGTATAGTTAAGTAACTCAATTTATTTCAAATCATTTCAATCTTAAATAATTCATTTTCAAAATTCAAACTTCAATTAATTTTTAATTAACTTGAATCCAAAATAACTTAAACTCGAACTAAACTAAAACCTTACCCAAACCGCATCAATTAATAAAATTAAATATGTCAAAGTTGGTTGGCATATTCACGGGTTGACACGACATGTATCGAATCGAGAATTTGATACATTTTTAGAAACTTAAATAAATGGTTTGAATTGTTTGACTCATGCATAATTGTCATGTCATTCATTTGCTACTTCTTTTAATATATGACATGTCATTCATATTTAAATTTTATGCATATATTAGAACGGCTATAGGAAAAAGAATAATTGAAACTTGATCAACATAGTATTGGGTGGCGGTGAGATGATAGTACGTTAGGGAAGCCAATTCTAATAAGGTCAAGTATACTATACTTGATCTCTTTAGACTAGTGAAACTAGCCGAAGCTACCGATCCAAGACCCAAACTAGTTAGACCAGAATTTTTCAAAAAGTAATTTTGAAAATGAAATTTCACTAAAAGGCTTTGTCAAGGAAAGGGTTGATGATCCAATAAGGCTACGGCCAAAGAAGGCCTAATGCCTCGCCAAGACCTGGAAGCCAATTTTTGAAATTCAAATTCAAGTTACCTCTTGTCAAATTCAAATCTAACACAAGCTTCAATTAAATCTTAGAGTTAATAATAAGTTAAGAAAAATGATTCAAGCATCTCACAATACACCTATAAGGCAACCATGCTTGTTGCATTGATACATCTAAAATGAGTGAGATGTCAAAGACTAATGAATTGAAAAATATTTTTTTAAATTATTTTTCAAAATTGTTAGAATATTTTCCTAAAAATATATTTTCAAAATAGTGCTTCAACATAATAATGTTTTTATGGAATTCATGCTTGTTTGATTGCCAGTACAGTATATGCTTTCAAAAATTATATTCTTTTCAAAAATTATTTGACTCACACAATTAGACACAAGCCTCTTAGGACAACACTAAAGTTCCTTAAGACACTTAGATAGAGTCAAATGGTATCGGGTACAGGGGGTGTGCTTTTCATTTTTTTTGAAATGGTTTTCAAAAACTGGACTTTAAACATTACTATCATTTGAAAAATACTTTTCGAAAACTGTGCTTTAAATCATTATTACTTGTGTTTTCAAAAAGGGTTTATGTTGTGAAAACTATATGTTCAAAAATTTACCTGTTTCTTTGACTTTGATAAACCCTAAAGACACAGAGGAAAGGTCCACTTCATGATCTTCAAGGACTCCTAGGATGTGTCAAATTTAGGGGAGTCTGAGTCAAAAGAAGAATTTCAGAAAAGTTTTTTTTGGTAATTATTCATTTTTTTGTTAAATATTTCTTTTTAATCTGAATCAAACCTTAAGACTTAGAGGAAGAGTACTTGTGGTCAACAAGCTTCCCAGGACTGAGTCAAGTTTAGGGGGAGGTCAAATCAAAAGAATTATTTAATAACATGTTTTCATATCTTCAAAATCTTGCTAAAAATTTAAGTCTTTCAAAATACTATTATTCTATTTGTTTATGTGACTTATGAAATTATTTTTGAAATAATGTTTACTTGGGTTGGAGAATTTCCAGGACACTTAGGAAATGTCCTTGTAGTCAACAAGGTTTCCCAGGATGGTGTCAGACTGGAAAATAAACCAAGTCAAGTAAAATATTATGTTTCAAAAATTACTTATATTTTTCAAAGTCTCATCTTTTTCAAAAATAGTTAGTACTTGCAAAATATGCATAATATTAATATTTTCCAAAATAGCATTCTTTCAAAAATTATGCATTTTCCAAAAGTACTTAATTTTTCAAAAAAAAAATCAATACATTTTTCAAAGGTACTTATATTTTTCAAAAATTACAAAATCTTTCAAAAGTACATAGTATCTTTTTCAAAACTATGCATTTTTTCAAAAAATGCAATATATCATGCAATGCTTTCAAAAATTTTGCACTATGTATTCTCAAAAAAGAACTAAAAGTTTTCATTATTGGTGCATGTATTTTCTTAAAGTTTTTTGATGTATGACAAAGGGGGAGAGGTGTGCTTAAGTTAGAAAAATTTTCTCCCAAAGATCAAAAATATAGTTTCAAAACTTATATCTTTTTTTGCTTTTTTTATCCCAAGAATAGTGAGTTAGCCCCTTCAACCAATCTAACTTAAGTTATTGTCAAACATCAAAAAGGGGGAGATTGTTGGTGCAAGTTGCATCAATGATGTTTTCCTTTAAGTGTTTTAATGTTTGACAATATATTTAAGTTAGTGATACATTGAACAGACAAAGGGGAGCAAAGGAGAAGTAACCTAAGTTGAAGAAAAGTCCTAGTTAATCTAGGCGTCGAAACCCTAAGACCTGACGAAGGGCCGTTGGGCACCTAGCGAAGGGATGCTAGGTATCGAAACCCTAAGACCTAGCGAAGGGCTGCTAGGCACCTAGCGAAGGGCTGCTAGGAGTTGAAGACCTGACGAAGGACTGCTAGGCACCTAGCGAAGGGCTGCTAGGAATTGAAGACCTAGCGAAGGGCTGCTAGGCACCTGGCGAAGGACTGTTAGGCAATGAAGACCTGGCGAAGGACTGCTAGGCACCTGGCGAAGGACTGCTAGGGAATGAAGACCTGGCGAAGGGCTGCTAGGCACCTGGCGAAGGACTGCTAGGTAATGAAGTCTTGGTCCAAGGGACTGAGTAACTTAGTTGAGCGATGACTAAGGACAGGAGTAGAGACGGGTCAGGGTTTGAGCGTCTCGAGGTCCGGAAGTATCGGAAGCTAAGCAAAAGTCCACCCGAAGGACTGGGTGACAATCGTCTCCTAAAAGGAGTAGGTGAAAGGCTAGTTCTCGGGGATGGGAACTTGTGCCGGTTCGACCTAGGGTTTCATGGAGATCCAAAGTCCGAACCAAGTCCTTAAGGCTAATATTATATATATATGCGCTTTGTGTTTGTGTATCTTGCAGGTACCAAGATTGGAAGACAAAGCAACATGCTGGAGGCCCTGAAGCAGGGCGCCCCCAGTGTTGGGGGCGCCCCCATGCATCCAGGGCGCCCCCAATGATGGGGGCGCCCAAGCTAAAGCAGAGAAAATGCAGTTTAAGTGTGGAAGCAGAATAGGTGTCAAGCGGGGCGCCCGGAGCGTCCGGGGCGCACGGGTTCAATGCTGTTTTTGCAGTTTCGAGTCCGAAACTCAGATAAGCCCTCATGAGGGCGCCCGAGAGGTTCGGGGCACCCTGGTCAAAGGTTTTATCAGTTGTGGCGAGGTCGACGCGGGGATAAAGTTTGACCGGGTTTATCGGGGCGCCCCCAGCGTCCAGGGCGCCCCCAGCATCCAGGGCGCCCCCAGGAGGCCTATATAAGGGGCTTCGACCCCTCTGCTTCAGACACAACTGCTACAAGCCATTCTAATCATTCTGACCAACGACAACGCGCTAAAGATGTGGCTCTACGACCGGGAGGCTCCAAGAGGAAGTGCGCGACACTTCGGAGGTCCAGATCGGCCGAGCGTCAACTTTTGTTTTGTTCGGTTTGCATTTAATTTTCTGTACTTAATTTCCTGTACTTGTGCTTGTATTTCTACACTGTAAGATGAGTTTTCTCCACCTTCGGAAATTCCGTAAAGGAGACCAATAGTGGACTCACGCCGAGTACATAGGCCTTGGACGTACTGACCCTGGGGGGTTGGGAACTAAGTAAATAAATCCCGCTGTGTCCTTGTGTATTGTTTTACTTTTTCTATTTTATTTTCCGTTGCACTAACACTCTGAATAGATCGAAAGTTTTACGTAGATTTCCACGAAAGATTTTAACGTTCGATATTCACCCCCCCTCTATCAACGGCACCGGTCCTACACCCTGTCACCCTCAGAAAAGAGTCATGTGCCTTCATAATGAAGAGACAGACATCAGTATAATACCTCAAGAGTCAGGATATCCTTTTTTGAACAGGATGAGACCATTAAGGGGTATTTCTCGGAACTTAGGATAAGGATTATAATCCAAAGGCCCCTTATAACTACAGGAGTAATAAGGAAGGAGGAGGCCCGCAGCTTCTTCATCTCTGCATTAGTCTGATCAGTCAGTCACACTTCCTTCGATCAGACTTGAAGGGAGAGACTTGTGATAGGGTTGCATAGTCCGTGCCCGGCACGAGGGATGAAGAAGCCACGGGGCGTGACATGACAGATCGAAGTGACCTTCCTTTTCGAGCCTTGGGCCCCCCCCCCTCAGGAGACGCGCCCGGGAAGGCCAGTCCGAAGACCCCTCCCGGGAGCACCCCGGGAGGTTAGGCCCGAGATCACCTCGGGAGTTATAGCACCTGAAGACCCCGAGCTCACCTCGGGAGGGGGGGGGGGGTGGAGTCCTCACAATGACCGACCTTAGGTACGGACCCCCCCTCTCGGTACGAATAAGCATCCCTGTTAGAAGAGGTTTTCACGACCCTTAAATGTCGAAACGGGTAGAAGCGTGATAATGATGTAAACCGTTTCAAAGGATATCCAGTAACCGCCGAAAGAGGGGGGAGAACGTGGCGTAAGTACCGGAGACGTGGCACCGATCGAAGAGACACGTCTAGTCTGTCGCTATCAGTATAAAAGGTAGTCTGACCCCTTCGATAAAGGGGTTACATTCTCTCAACCCTATATACATTCATTACTTCTCGTTACCTTTACCTTTCGGACGATACACTGACTTGAGCGTCGGAGTGGACTCCGCCGGACCCCTGCCGACGTGTCCCCTAACGCTCGTGTTAACCTTGCACGGCCCTAAGTTCCTTCCCGCCGCAGCAACTTCCACAGGGGTAGAACTCCAGTGCTTGGCCATCATCGTCGACTCTTTCCTGAACAATATATATAGAAATGCTCACAAAATATATTACTAATGATGTGTTTTCTACCTAGCAAGTGATATATCTATTTTGGCATTATATTACTAATGATGTGTTTTCTGCTTACCCATATAAAAATGCTCACAAAATATAGGAAATTATATGTTCATTTAATTTGGATTTCTTTCAAAGAAATGTTGTTTCCTCTTACCCAGACAATGTAAGCCAGTAGATGATGATGGAATAGAAGAGTGCAATAACTTTGAGGAGTAGGAAAGTTACTTCAAGTCCAAATGTTCGAAGGGCTGATTTTTCTAAAAAAATTTTAGCAACTTATTTTCCAGCTCAGAACAGCCCCAAAATGAATTCTACACCAGTTGAAAGTGATTATAGTTCAAGCCTAAGTCCTTCTTCTATTGATCATGCGATTTTGGTGGAAGAACAAGGAGAAATCAGTAAAAACAAGGAACTTACAGCTGCTATACCGATTGAAATTCCTACTCAAGACTCTTTTCCAAAAATTTCAGCTCAAGTGGAGGAACCGAGGGTCCCTTTACCCTTCCCACAGCGTAAGACTCAAGCTAAAAAGAATGTGGAGGAGGAGAAGGCAAAGGAGTATCAAGAGCTTGTGAAACTATTCAGTAAGATGGAAATAAATGTGCCATTGTTGACCATGATCAAGCAAATACTTAAGTATGCCAAATTTCTTAAGAATTTGTGTGTGCACAAGAGGAAGCTAAAGGGGAATGAATTGGTCAGTTTAGGATAGAATGTCTCAGCCCTTATCCATTCAATTCCCCAGAAATGTGAAGATCCAAGAGTATTTACTGTGTCTTGTGAGATTGGGAGGAATGTTTTTCATGATGCTATGTTAGATTTGGGAGCTTCTATTAATGTGATGCCTAGATCAATTTTTCAAATGCTTAGTATTGGACCTATGCAGCCTACAGGAGTGGTTATTCAGTTAGCAGATAGGAGTCAGACTTACCCAGCTGGAATCATTGAAGATGTGTTAGTGAAGGTGAAAGAGTTGATTTTTCCTGCGGACTTCTATATCTTAGACATGGAGGGGGATTATCTAGCACATAGATCTCCACTTATTCTTGGGAGACCATTCTTGAAGACTGCAAGGACGAAGATTGATGTATATGCAGGCACACTTTCTATGGAGATAGGAGACACAGTGATGCAGTTTAGTATTTTTGATGCTATGAAGCACCCCAGAGAGGATCATTCTATCATGAGCATGGATATTTTAGATGAGTTAGTTGATGCGGATTTATTTGCTGATAGAGTTTCACTTGGTATTCATAGAGGATATTTTAGCTCAGTTGAGGCAGAGGATGCATTAGCTATAGAGGCAGCTGATTTGAAGATTGTATCTGATTAACTCTAAGTTGAAGATGATTCTATAGGTGTAGGGGATTGCACTGAGCCCCAGGGATCACCTATATTGATTGATATATTAGGAGATTCAGAGGATAGGTGTGAGAGTGTAGGGGATTGTACTGAGCCCCAAGGATCACCCATACCTACTGAGCAGTCATAGATAGAGTTGAAACCATTGTCAGAACATTTGAAGTATACTTATTTGGGAGAGGAGCAGTGTTTACCTGTTATCATTGCCCAGAACTTGGATTTAGAGCAAGAGGACAAATTATTGCAAGTTCTGAGACAACATAAGAGAGCTATAGGGTGGACATTAGCTGACATACCTGGTATTAGCCTCGCTATTTGTATGCACCGGATATTTCTAGAGGAGAATGTGAAGCCGGTCAGACAACCACAGAGAAAGTTAAATCCACTGATTCTAGATGTTGTAAAGAAAGAGGTGACTAGACTTTTGCAGACAGACATTATATACCCTATTTCTGACAGTAAGTGGGTTAGTCCTATTCATGTGGTTCCTAAGAAGTCAGGAGTGACAGTGGTGGAGAATGAGAGTAATGAGTTAGTACCTACCAGGGTGAAGAATTCATGGAGAGTTTGTATTGATTACAGGAAGTTGGACCAAGTAACGAGGAAAGATCACTATCCCTTGCCTTTTATTGATCAGATGTTAGAGAGGTTAGCAGGGAAGTCTCACTATTGCTTCCTAGATGGATATTCAGGATATTTTCAGATTTGTATAGACCCGGAGGATTAGGAGAAGACTACTTTCACTTGTCCTTTCGGTACATTCGCTTATCGACGTATGTCATTCGGGCTTGCAATGCCCCAGGGATTTTCCAGCGGTGTATGGTGAGTATTTTTGGTGAGTTACTAGAACACTGCATGGAAATATTTATAGATGATTTTTCTGTATTTGGCACATCATTTGATACTTGTTTCGATAATTTGTCTAGAGTACTACATAAATGCATAGAAACTAATATTGTCCTGAATTTTGAAAAATGTCATTTTATGGTGGAGCATGGGATTGTTTTAGGACATATAGTCTCTAGGAAAGACATTAAAGTAGATCCTGCTAAAGTTAGTGTTATATCTTCTCTATCTTACCCCGTATGCGTACGGGATGTTCGAGCTTTCCTTGGCCATGCAGGATTTTACAGGAGATTTATTAGAGACATCAGTGAGATTGCTCGCCCTTTGACTAGACTTTTGCAGAAAGATGTGGATTTTTGCTTTGATGGAAAATGCAAGGAAGTTTTTCAGAGATTGAGGGAGACTCTTATTTCAGCTCCTATTATTAGGCCTCCTGACTGGACTTTACCTTTTGAGTTGATGTGTGACGCTTTAAATTTTGCTGTAGGAGCTGTATTGGCATAGAGGATAGATGGAGCGCCACATGACATTTGCTATGCTTCCAAGACTTAATGCTGCTCAGGCTAACTACACCACCACAGAAAAAGAGCTCCTTTCTATTATTTTTGCTTTGGATAGATTTAGATCATATTTGCTATGTTCTCATGTGATTGTATTTTTTGATCATGTAGCCTTGAAGTATCTTTTGAAGAAGTCGGATGCAAAGCCCAGATTGATTAAATGGATGCTTCTACTTCAAGAGTTTGATTTGGAGATTCGAGATAGGAGTGGTAAGGAGAACTTGGTGGCATATCATTTGAGCAGGATAGAGGGAGATGGACACCTTACCACCATTGATGATGATTTCAGAGATGAGCACCTTTTAGTGGTGCATGGTGAGTCGCCATGGTATGTTGATCTAGTTAACTATTTAGTAGCTAATGTTTTTCCTGCACAATTTACTAAGGCTCAGAAAGATAAATTTAAGAGTGATGCTAAATTTTATGTGTGGGATGATCCTTACTTGTGAAAATTTTGTAGTGATCAAATAATTAGAAGATGCATACCTGTTCATGAGTTTCATTCAGTTCTTACACTTTGCCATTCGTCAGCCTGTGGAGGACATTTTGGTCCACAGAGGACCGCTAGGAAAGTACTAGAATGTGGATTATTATGGCCTACTTTATTCCATGACGCTTAACTATTTTATAAAAACTGTGATAGATGTCAGAGGACAGGAAACATAGGAGCTAGGAATGAAATGCCCCAACAAACTATGCTTTTTTGTGAAATTTTTGATGTATGGGGGATAGACATTATGGGACCTTTTCCTGCATCTTTTGATTTTTGTATATATTACTTGCTGTTGATTATGTATCCAAATGGGTGGAGGTCATTTCCCCAGAACTGACGATTCTTTTGTTGTTGTGAGTTTTGTTAGGTCACACATTTTTTGTAGGTTTGGAATTCCAAGAGCTATTATAAGTGATCAAGGTTCACATTTTTGCAATAAGCACATGAAGGCTTTATTCAACAAATATGGGGTTTTGCATAAAGTGTCTACTTCCTACCACCCCCAAACTAATAGACAAGTCGAAGTATCAAATAGAGAGATTAAGGCAATCTTGGAGAAGACCGTGGGGCCTAGTAGAAAAGATTGGAGCAAAAGACTTGATGATGCATTGTGGGCTTATCGGACGGCATATAAGACACCTATTGGAATGTCTCCCTACCGGCTTGTTTATGGGAAAGCTTGTCACTTACCGTGGAGATAGAGCATTGAGCTTATTGGACGGTGAAAGCTTGCAATTTTGATGCAAATAAAGTGGGAGAAGAAAGGAAGCTACAACTTCAAGAACTTGAGGAAATAAGACTAGAAGCATATGAAAACTCAAGAATTTACAAAGAGAATACTAAGAACTTTCATGATAAGCATATAGTGAAGGAGTTTCAAATTGGCGACAAAGTTCTTTTGTACAAATCAAGACTCAAATTAATTAAAGTAAGTTGAGGTCTAGATGGGAAGATCTATTTCTTATTACTAATGTTTTTCCTTTTGGTGTTATTGAGATTAAGGATGAAGCTAATGATTTTATTTGGAGAGTTAATGGCCACCGGCTCAAGAAATATTTTGAAGAATTGAAGAGGCTAGATGTGGATGGATTGGATATCAAAGATGCTATCTACCAAACTTAAAGGGGAGTTTGATCTTTCTTACACTCTTATTTCATTGTATATACCATTTTTATGTTTTCTAGCAGTAAATTTTTCTTTTACAGTGAGTTCTTGCTAATAAATGCTTAGGTAGTGTAGAGGGAATAAAGATTCATTGTAAATATCATTTTAACCTTTTTGACATCTTGTTTCATGCATGATTTGGAATAAATGTATCCCTCTAGTTTTTCTTTATATCATTTTAGAATCCTTTGAAAGTGAATTTAATTCGGTTGTTAAAACTTAGGATTTGCGCCAATGGATGAAAATTCTTGGATACTTGAGTTACTACTTAGTTATGGACTCTAGATTGATGATTTGAGATGAATTCTTTTACCTAGTGAGGATTTGGCCTTATTTTTGAGATACACATATGTGATTGTACTCTAGAACTTGCTTAGGTTCTTTCAAAACTATAATTCTATGATTGGACCACCTTTATAGAGGTGAATCATCTTGTTTCCTTTTTCATATCAATTTTTGTAATATTCCTTGTTGATCTACTCTATATTCTATTTTCCTTCCCCTATTTTTCTGTTCATAACTATATTTTCCATGGAATTGGGTGCTTTGATTGTTTCTTGATGTTACTTTGCCCGAGACAGTCAAAAAGCCAAGTGTGGGGGAGCATCAAGTATTCGATCAAATATTGAGGACAATGTGAAGCATTTGGCAACCTACAAGCAAAATGTGCCAACTCCTCTGACATTGAATCTGAAATTTAAGCTGCAAAATTCTGATCAGTAAAAAGATTTGGCAACCTACAAGCTGCAAAATCTGAAAATTGAAGCATTTGGCAACCTACAAGCATTCGATCATATTTTCCATGAAAGTTGGCTGAATTGAAGTTGCAAAATTCAGATATGAATTGAATCTGAAAATGATGAAAAACTGGGAATCTGAAATCTGTGAGTTGGCTATAGAAAACAATAAGAACAAGGAAAGTATCAAGCTGTGAATGTGTGCCAAAGAGTTGAAGCTTTAGCGTATGAGAATTGTCAAGTTTCGGTGATCAGTGCTGAAATTCTGTGTGACGACCCACCTTAACTTCTCTCCCTTAAAGCGGACGTCACTTTTACTTAACCTTAACTTTACCTTATTCTTAGCCTTAGGTTACAACTACTTGACTTCCCTTAACTTGCTCTGAATATTTTTCTTTTAAAAAAAAAACTTTCATTTTATTTGCTTTGCAAGGATTTGACCCCTAGACCTCTTAGTTGTAAAACTAAAGCACTAACCATCTGCCCTACAACACTTTCTTTTCAATGGTACCAGTCGACTGATAGATAGCCAGTCGACTGGTATCGGCCACAGAAACTTTCTGTGCCCGGCACCAGTCGACTGGCCTCATGGCAGTCGACTGGTGCATCAAACAGAAGGTTCTGTTCGATATCGCAGTCGACTGGTTCTGAACCAGTCGATTGGCACGCTTGAAAAACCTGCATTTCAGATCTGAAAACCATTTCCAAAGATCCACAAATCATATACTTTCAAGACATACAATGAAACAACTCCAAATCTAAACTCCATACTAGTTTTATAAGCATCTTAACAACTCAAAACGAATCCAATAACTTGAAATTAGGATTTCTACGAAATTTAACAAACTTATCAAAACACATGCAATCTCTACTAACTTTGTACCCAACTTTGACTCCATGTAAAGTTTAAATAAGGTGATCACATCCTACCAATCTAAAACATCAACCATGAGTTTCTATAAATCAAAATGCCTCTAAGACTTATCCCAAAGATCTCTTCCACGGCTCCGCCGCCACTGAACATCAATGCAAGTCCCGTTCGCCTCCATAGCTTATGCTTTTTCTTTACCTTTACCTGCAATAGAAGGAAATGCAACTAATAAGCGAATTGCTTAGTAAGTAAATCCTAACTCACAAATCCATACGATAAATGATAAACATGCTCTTTTCAAAGAATGCTTGCTTCAAAATACATGCACTTGGAAATATTTGCATATGGGAACTTTCATACACTTATCATGCTCAATCATGCTTGAAAACATTTATTAGCATCAAAACACTTGCAAACTTAACATGCTCATGATTTCTTTTGAAACTTACTAATGATACATTTCCATACTTTAAAACACTAACTTCTTTGCTCTTCCTCTTTAACATGCTTATAACATAACCATGTCAACATACATAACCAAAAACATGCACTCAAGGAAATTGAAACACTTACATATACTCATATACTTCAAAATAATAATCAACTTTCTCAGGCCTTGACACTGTACCATGGTATCAATGTACCAATGCGCGCATCCCTAATAGGTTTCGGGGTAGCTAGCCACCGCACCCTATTAGAGCTCCTTCTAACTTTCTGTGGGCCTCTCATTTGCCCGGTACATGTCACTTTACAAAAGTAAAATACTTTCTTACTCAATATGCTTATACTTATCAAGCTATCTTTCTTTTTGCATAAATTTTGCACTATAAACTTTACCTTTCTTACTTGGAACTTTCATCGAGCACCTTGCGTGCCCTTAACCCAAAACTCATTTTTGGGACTTTTCAAGAATTTAGTCTTATCATACTTAGATCACACATACAAACCTACTCAAATTCAAGTTCTATGATAAGAACATATATTCTTTAGAAACTTAAATCACACAATAAGACAATATTCTCAAAGTATGCACTTAGATCACAAAATTACGGTTCTACAACAAGAATCTACATACGAAACTACTTCTATTGCAGGTGAGTGATTTACTTACCCTTTCCTTGAAGAAAACTCACTAAGTATCTCGAAAATCCTAGCGTAGGGCTCCTCTTCTCTTCCCTTGCGAGAAAACTTCACTCTTTGGCCCTAGAGAAGGAGCCCTAGGTTCTCTACTTCAAGAGGAAGAAGGAGGAAGAAAACTCCCCCCTTTTCCCTATTTTCGCAGCCTCCTCACCTCTGCTCGCGCGGCCTCCCGAAACCCTAAAAGGGGTCTTAACACAACTTAGTGGAAGTTTAAATACCTCTTCATGAAAAAGCCTAACTTACCTATAACATTATTTCGATCATTTCTTTTTTGTGCTTGATACCCTTACCCTTCTGGTTATCCAGATGCCCTTAAGGGCTTGCTTTGCCCTGTGGTCGAGGGATCAAACCCCGCCCGACCCTTTTTTTTTTAATTTTAATCCGAAAAATGCTATAAAATTCAGAAAAATTCCTAATAATTCACAAAAATTATTGGGTGTTACATTCTGATCTTACAGTGTAAAATCATCAATGAAATAGAGAAGAATAAGA
Source organism: Boesenbergia rotunda (assembly GCA_024364735.1). Lineage (NCBI taxonomy): Eukaryota > Viridiplantae > Streptophyta > Magnoliopsida > Zingiberales > Zingiberaceae > Boesenbergia > Boesenbergia rotunda. The sequence continues at coordinate 164,233 of JAGFNQ010005677.1, forward strand.
AAAAGATTATGAAGAAGAAGAAGATGCTGTTTTCTGGGATCATTGAAAAAAAAACAAAACAGCAGATGAAAAAAATAGAAAAAAATAGGAAAAATAAGAATGGCGTGGACTGTCAGGTGTTGGATTAAACCTCTTAATTACAAGACGTGAACAAGTTGATAGCTGAATTTAAGAGTTAGCTACTGATTGGGAAGGAAAAAAAAATCGGGCAGAAAACAGTTTCAGATTCTGCTCAGTTTCAGATTCTGATGGTGCTCTGATCGGTCTCCAAACCGATCAGGGAAGTGTTTGATCGGTCACCGTGACCGATCAGAAGAAAACCAGATCGATCAGAAGAAAGCCAGATCGATCAGAAGACTGCTAAACCGATTAGGAAGAGTCTGATCTGTCTCTTGACCGATCAGCAGAGGGTTGGCACATTGAATTCAGTGATAACTCTCATTTCTGCAGAGAGAAAAAAAGGGGGCAAAGATCATTTAGTTACATTCTTTAGTATCCAAGTCTTCCACCTTAAATTTTTCATCTACTACATTTCTATTTCATTCTTATCATTCTATATTTCCTTAACTTTTTTAAATAAGCCTTTGCAGGTGTGAATTCAACTCAAGAATGATGGTGGAGAGTAGAGCATAAGCAAGCTTATGGTAGTGCAAGAAATATGATGTGTTTGAGTGAGCTCCACTTTCTTCAAAATTTAGAACTTAGGAAGAGAGCCACCAAAAATTTCCTTGAGAGGATTTGTGTGTTTAATTCATCTCAATTAGTCATGAAGGATGAACTATACTTTGTTGTTAACTAAGGGCAAGACTCTAGTCCATTGAGTTTAAATTTTTGAGATTTGACAACCCTAGATAATTCCCTTTCAATTGCTTCTAACTATGATTGAGAACAATCTAGGGGGGTACATCATTAGTTCACTAGTTGGTTTGTGCGAGACGCCCAAGAGCAAGTGTGGGGGAGTTGATAATTACTATTTTGATAATTAATTTAGGCTCTCAAATCTATGTTTTGATTCCTTTTTGTATGCGTGATCTTGTATTTACACTAGGTTCCATGAGTTATTTCTATTTTAGCTTTGGATGCAATTCTTTTTATATTTAAGATATTTTGGCATTAAAATTTGAATCTAATTTTGTAGGCTTCGAACGATCACAGACCTAGATCAGATTGGATTGAATTTGAGTCAGATTTGGCTTTAATCAAGATGATCAAGCACTGGAGGAACGTGGGTCGTCCAATCAAGACATGGGGAGATCTGAGCCATCTTTTATCTTCTGATCAATTCGAGCTCAAGGTAGAGTTAATCAAGACCATAGATCAAGATCTGAAGTTTTGGTCCAAATCAGAAGTCATCTAGCCATTGGATCAAGCTCGAGAGGGTCTAAGCCGTCCATTCAAAAGGAAGGGCAATCTGAGTCATCCGTTGCAGATCTGATAGATCCAAGCTAAGGAGAAGAAGATCCTGACCATTGATGGAGATCTGGAAGGTTTGGTTTCAATCCGAGATGATCTGACCGTTGGATGAAGCGAGGATGATCACAGCAGTTCAATTTTAATTGGAATTAGTAAAAGCAGAAACTCCTCACCAAGCTGGGTTGTCGCGTGTTCTTCCCTGTTCTTCGTTTTCTCAGTTTTTCTTCTCCGTTTCTTCACGCGGCCAACATCAGATCCAAGTTGTTCAAGATTTCAAATCATAGAGATCGTTTCCGGTGAAGTTTGCAACTCAATCTCGTTGATGAAGGGGCTCAGGTGAGGGTTTCGCCGAGGAGCTTCGTTCACTGATCGCTTCCTTGTTGATCGCTGCTTTTCTTCGATCGGAGCTATCGAAGCAATTCGGAGGGGTTTTTCGGAGGGTTTCTGAGGTTCTAAGCCAAGTCGCCATTCAGACGATATCAAGAAGGAAGAGATCGTGGAATTTTCAGATACTGATCGGTCTTCGTGATCGGACAGAAACGCTACTGATCGGTCTCCAATCCAATCAGAAATGCTACTGATCGGTCTCCAATCCAATCAGAAATGCTACTGATCAGTCAGTTTGACCGATCAGGAAGATCAATACGCACTAAGCTTGCAAACTGATCAAGGGAATCACTTCTCTGCTGATTTTCGAGCTAGAGGGTTTCTAACTTGGCTCTTGTGTGACGGTAAGGAGGAGATCTTGGCAAGGGACTGATTTGGTGTTTCATTTCTGCAAAATTTCATCACTGAAACACTTATTTCCTTAGTTGTCTTAGTTTGAATCAATTTACACCTCAGATATGTCTCTTAAGCATGCTTTGTTCTAGTTTTAACAATTCTGCAATTAGTTACAGATTTCCTGCATTTGATATTAGTTTTTGAATTGCAATCTCATAGTTTTGCATTGAATTGCTCAGTTTCAAAAAGGGATAAGTGTAGTATCCTTGTTTCAGTTTTTAAATAGGGATAGTTAGTTTCAGTCATTCTGTTTTTGTCTATAATTTCATTCCTTATCGCAGAGAAACCCATTTCACTTGAAACCCCAAAACAGAAAACAACGAATTCAAGCTTGAGTTAAGCATTCTTAGCTAGTCCTTGGAAAAATACGACTTGAGGCCCCTATACTACACTTAGATTTGTGAGTTAAAGGGTTTTCAACTTATAAATTCAAATTTGAGGCTTATCGTGACACTCGTTGTGGGCTACTATCCATCACGAACCACTAGTGCGGAGCTAGGTTCGCAGATCCTGTCGTAAGGCATGGTGACAAATGAATCGCTAGCGCGGAGCTAGGTTCGTCGAGCCTGTTGTAAGGCGAGGAGATAAATGAACCGCTAGCACGGAGCTAGGTTCGCCGAGGCTGTCGTAAGACAAAGAGATAAGCGAAGCGCTAGCGCGGAGCTAGGTTCGCCAAGCCTGTCGTAAGGCGAGGAGATAAATGAATCGCTAGCGCGGTGCTAGGTTCGCTGAGCCTGTCGTAAGGCAAGGAGAAAAATGAACCGCTAACGCGGAACTAGGATCGCCGAGCCTGTCGTAAGGCGAAGAGATAAGTGAAGCGCTAGCGCGGAGATAGGTTCGCCGAGCCTGTCGTAAAGCGTGTAGATAAATGAAGCGCTACAACAGAGCTTGGTTTGCAGAGCCTGTCGTAAGGCAAGGAGATAAATGAACCGCTAGCGCGGAGCTAGGTTCGCCGAGCCTGTCGTAAGGCAAAGAGATAAGTGAAGCGCTAGAGCGGAGCTAGGTTCGCAGAGCCTGTCGTAAGGCGAGGTGATAAATGAACCGCTAGCACGGAGCTAGGTTCGCCGAGCCTGTCGTAAGGCGTGGAGATAAATGAACCGCTAGTGCGGAGCTAGGTACGCCTAGCCTGTCGTATCGCAAAGAGATAAGCGAAGCACTAGCGCGGAGCTAGGTTAGCCGAGCCTGTCGAAAGGCGAGGAGATAAATGAATCGCTAGCGCGGAGCTAGGTTCGCTGAGCTTGTCGTAAGGTGAGGATAAAAATGAACCGCTAGCGCGGAACTAGTATCGCCGAGCCTATCGTAAGGCGAAGAGATAAGCGAAGCGTTAGCGCAGAGCTAGGTTTGCCGAGCCTGTCGTAAGGCAAGTACATAAATGAAGCGCTAGCGCGGAGCTAGGTTTGCCGAGCCTGTAAGGCGAGAGATAAATGAACCGCTAGCGCGGAGCTAGGTTCGCCGAGCTGTCGTAAGGCAAAGAGATAAGCGAAGTGCTAGCGCAGAGATAGGTTCGCAGAACCTGTCGTAAGGCGAGGTGATAAATGAACCGCTAGCACGGAGCTAGGTTCGCTGAGCCTATCGTAAGGCTAGGAGATAAATGAACCGCTAGCGCGGAGCTAGGTTCGCCAAGCATGTCGTATGGCAAAGAGATAAGTGAAGCGCTAGCGTGGAGCTAGGTTCGCAGAGCCAGTCGTAAGGCCAGTAGATAAATGAATCGCTAGCGCGGAGCTAGGTTTGCCGAGCCTGTCGTAAGGCGAGGAGATAAATGAGTCGCTAGCGCAGAGCTAGGTTCGCTAAGCCTGTCGTAAGGCGAGGAGAATAATGAACTGCTAGCGCGGAACTAGGATCACCGAGCCTGTCATAAAGCGAAGATATAAGCGAAGCGCTAGCGCGGAGCTAGGTTCGCCGAGCTTGTCGTAAGGCGAGTAGATAATCGAAGCGCTAGCGCGGAGCTAGTTTCGTCGAGCTTGTTGTAAGGTGAGGGGATAAATGAACCGCTAGCGCGGAGCTTGGTTCGCTGAGCTTGTCGTAAGGCAAAGAGATAAGCGAAGCGCTAGCGCGGAGATAGGTTGTAGCGACCCGCCTTCTCCTGCCTTAGACGGATCGTTACTTAAAAACTTCTCGACTCTAATGCACGACTAAAAATGCGGAATCTTTAATTTCCCTTTGAATCAAGTTTTTATTGCTTAAGTATGTTTAGAAAAGTTGCTTTCTATTTGATAATGCTTAGGGATGTTTTTTGTGTGATGAGTTTCATGGTTAAGTTTTGTACAACTCTAGCTTAAAGTCTATGTAGATTTTCATAACTTGCTAAATTCTGCAAAGTCCTATTTCAGTTTATGGATTCGTTTTGATTGGCTAAATTGTTTAGAAAACTGGTATAGAGTATAGAAATGGTGTCATGATTTCATATGGCTCGAAAGTATAGGTTTGGTGGAGTTTTGAAACAAGGCTTCGAATCTGGAAAACAGGTTTCAGACTTATCAGTCGACTGGTACAGTATTAGTCGACTGATACCCGTAAGCTGAGTTGGGCGAGGCTAGCTCAATTGGTATTCAGGATTCATAAAGAACCAGATTTAATCCTGGGAAGGCAAAAATCCACTGGCCAGGGGTGGGAAGTCCTAGTGAGTAACGGCACGGCCGAGGGTCGCCTAGAGGGGCCGCCAAATGAGAGATTTGGCCGCCCAAGGGGCCGAGGGGCCGGGTCGTTACAATAAAAGGCGCCTTTTTATTGTAACGACCCGGCCCATTTGGCGGCCCATTTGGCGGTCTCGACCGTCGACCGTCGACCGTGCCGTTACCAATACTAGGTCTTCCCACTCCTGGGCGTGGATTTTTGCCTTCCCAGGATTCGAACTCTAGACCCAGGCTTAAATCTAGTTCTTTGTGAATCCTGAACACCAATTGAGCTATAGCTCAATTGGTGTTCAGGATTCACAAAGAACTAGATTTAAGCCTGGGTCTAGAGTTCGAATCCTGGGAAGGCAAAAATCCACGCCCAGGAGTGGGAAGACCTAGTATTGGTAACGGCACGGTCGACGGTCGACGGTCGAGACCGCCAAATGGGCCGCCAAATGGGCCGGGTCGTTACAATAAAAAGGCGCCTTTTATTGTAACGACCCGGCCCCTCGGCCCCTTGGGCGGCCAAATCTCTCATTTGGCGGCCCCTCTAGGCGACCCTCGGCCGTGCCGTTACTCACTAGGACTTCCCACCCCTGGCCAGTGGATTTTTGCCTTTCTCAGGATTCGAACTCTAGACCTCCAGGATAAGTACTAGAGTTTATGAATCCTGATACCAATTGAGCTACAGCTCAATTGGTATCAGGATTCATAAACTCTAGTACTTATCCTGGAGGTCTAGAGTTCGAATCCTGAGAAAGGCAAAAATCCACTGGCCAGGGGTGGGAAGTCCTAGTGAGTACGGCACGGCCGAGGTCCCTAGAGGGCCGCCAATGAGATTGGCGCCAAGGGGCGAGGGGCGGGTCGTTACATGGTTCGCCGAGCCTGTCGTAAGGCGAGGAGATAAATGAACCGCTAGCGCGGAGCTAAGTTCGCCGAGCCTGTCGTAAGGCAAAGAGATAAGCGAAGCGCTAGCGCGGAGCTAGGTTCGCAGAGCCAGTCGTAAGGCAACTAGATAAATGAACCGCTAGCGCGGAGCTAGGTACGCCGAGCCTGTCGTAAGGCAAGGGGATAAATGAGCGCTAGCGCGGTCGGAGCCTAGGGGTAGCGAGCCTAGGGTACGGTAACGCGCGTAAGGAGAGACAAATGAATCGCTAGCGCGGAGCTAGGTTCGTCGAGCCTGTCGTAAGGCGAGGAGATAAATGAACCGCTAGCGCAGAGCTAGATTCACCGAGCCTGTCGCAAGGCGAGGAGATGAACCGCTTGCGGGAGCTAGGTTCGCCGAGCCTGTCGTAAGGCAAAGAGATAAGCGAAGTGCTAGCGCGGAGCTAGGTTTGCAGAGCCTGTCGTAAGGCGAAGAGATAAGCGAAGCGCTAGCGCGGAGCTAGGTTCGCCGAGCCTGTCGATAAGGCGAGTAGATAAATGAAGAGCTAGCGCAGAGCTAGTTTCGCCGAACCTGTCGTAAGGCGAGGAGATAAATGAACCGCTAGCACGGAGCTAGGTTCGCCAAGCCTGTCGTAAGGCAAAGAGATAAGCGAAGTGCTAGCGTGGAGCTAGGTTCGCAGAGCTTGTCGTAAGGTGAGGTGATAAATGAACCGCTAGCACGGAGCTAGGTTCGCTAAGCCTGTCGCAAGGCGAGGAGATAAATGAACGGCTAGCATGGAGCTAGGTTCGCTGAGCCTGTCGTAAGGCAAAGAGATAAGCGAAGCACTAGCACGGAGATAGGTTCGTAGAGCCAGTCGTAAGGCGAGGTGATAAATGAACCGCTAGCACGGAGCTAGGTCCACCGAGCCTGTCGTAAGGCGAGGAGATAAATGAACTGCTAGCGCGGAGCTAGGTTCGTCGAACCTGTCGTAAGGCGAGGTGATAAATGAACCGCTAGCGCGGAGCTAGGTTCGCCGAGCCTGACGTAAGGCAAAGAGATAAGCGAAGCTGTAGCGTAGAGCTAGGTTCGTCGAGCCTGTCGTAAGGCGAGTAGATAAATGAACCACTAGCGCGGAGCTAGGTTTGCCGTGCCTGTCGTAAGGCGAGGAGATAAATGAACTGCTAGCGCGGGGCCAGGTTCGCCGAGCATGTCGTAAGGCGAGGAGATAAATGAACCGCTAGCGCGGAGCTAGGTTCGCCAAGCCTATCGTAAGGCAAAGAGATAAGCGAAGTGCTAGCGTGGAGCTAGGTTCACCGAGCCTATCGTAAGGTGAGGAGATAAATGAACCGCTAGCGTGGAGCTAGATTTGCCAAGCTGGTCGCAAGGCGAGGAGATAAATGAACCGCTAGCGCGGAGCTAGGTTCGCCGAGCCTGTCGTAAGGCAATGAGATAAGTGAAGCGCTAGCGCGGAGCTAGGTTCGCAGAGCATGTCGTTAGGCGAGGTGATAAATGAACCGCTCGCACGGAGCTAGGTTCGCCGAGCCTGTCGTAAGATGAAGAGAAGTGTTGCGATTCTGGTGATCTCGGCTTGTCCCGAAACCACTCGACGCGATGCGGCTTGTTCGATCTGACGTTGTTTGAGTGCACCCTTAACGGCGTTGGCGATCATTCGATCTAGTTCCTCTTTCGTCAGGACGATAGATTGTCCCGCCGGCTCGGCTATCGGTGCTCCTTCTGGTGTTTTACTGGTTTCCCACAGACGGCGCCAAATTTGTTCTGAAGGAATCGTCGTCGATGGCCAGTCACCGAGGTTCAGCCTATGTGGATGCTAACATGAGGGGAGGAACTCTGCGCCCTGCGAGATCAACACGAGCGTTAGGGGGACACGCCGGAGATTGTCCGGCGGAGCCCACTCCGACACTCAAGTCAGTACCTCGATAGATAAGGGGAGTAGTAAGCAGGAAAAATGTATGAGTAGCAGAGAGTGCATAACCCCCTTACCGGAGGAGTTGAACTACCTTTTATACCTGCGGCGGCGGTCCCATGTGTCCACGTTCTTCTCCACGTCCCCTTGATTGTCGTTTACTAGATAATCTTTGTAACAGTCATCACAATCATTAAATCGAGGTCGTTGTGATGATTAAGGCTTTAATGACCGCATCTTACGGTCATGATTATCCACAAATCCAAAGAAAGGAGGACGGTTACTTGAGGTCGAGTGCTCATTGGGCTCTGCTACCCCGATGTGGTCTCGGGCCTTTTGGCCCGGGGGGTCCTGGACGCTCGCCTTCTCGAGGTGATCTCGGGATCTGATCTCCCGAGATGATCTCGAGCGTGTATCCTCCTGGAGGGATCCCAGAAGTAGGTCTACCCGAGGTGGTCTCGGGGATCCACTTTCCTGAGGGAGCCTCGGGAGCCAAGGAAAGAGAGTCGTCTAGACTCGGTAGATCCTGTCACATAGCTTCTTCAGTCCATGTGTCAGCAACGAGGTGCTCAACCCCATCAATGACAAAAAATTTACAATAAATTACAAGCAAAATTTTCCCATAAAACCTTCCTTTTAAATTAACCCTCATAAATCTCCACCTTTGATCACATAAAAAAAATTGTGTTAAGGAAAAACCAATGAAAAAAAACTAAAAAAAAATTCTATCGAGTATAATCTATTGATCCTTTATTAATTAGGATAGTATGGGTATGCACTCATTATACATTACCCAAATTGGTAGTGGCAGGGACATGTATTATTATTGGTGTTTCCTGAGACTATGTTCCTTAATCTCCAATATGTTATTGATGGGCTCGACCCCTGCTTTCCAACTCGATATTAGTTGGTGCCATAGAAGATCTACATTTTCTGCATCAGATTCGTGTCCTAAAGTGTCAACTGGTCGCTTACGTAGTCGACCCCGATCACGACTGCAGATAGGGCTGACACACCAAATGTCGTCATGCTAAAATCAAGGAAGTGAGTACTTGATAGACATATATAGAAACAACTATACCTTCCAACTAAATTTGAGAGAGTCTAATCAGCCATACCTTAATTCTACTATATTCAACATGTCTAACAGTAAACTAAACAAGGTGGTGAACCCAAAAGGTAAAATGATCACTAAAGATATACCTTACTTTCCCATAACTCAGAGATGCCCTTCAGCTTGCCTGGCCTCCTAAAACTCAAAAAAATGTAAATTGAAATGAGATGGAAATCCCAAAAACACAAAACCAACATTCAAGCTCGAACCATGCTCTGATACAAATAAAATTATCACATTCCGAAGGTATACTTGTTTGCCAAATTGGACGATACCCTAGCTTTTATGGCAATATGAGAAATACGATATTGAACTCAGTTCATGCACAATAAACATCGATGCAAAATAAAACTTGCCAACCTTTTTAAATGCAAATGTGTGTATATATATGTACATGTGAACATAGTAACAAAATTAAAGTTATATAGAGCTCAACTATTAGATAGGGAAGAACAAAATAATAAATCGACATAATGGAAAAGAAAACAAACAACTCAAAAAGAGACTCAAACACGAGCAGGACTGACAACCTGAACCTCTAAGCGACACAACACATCCTCAACTTGCTAACTTGAAAGTCAAAGAAAAAATAAGGGATAGTAGTACAAATGACTCAACAGGTAGATAAAAAGATAAAAAGAAAAAATAAGGGATAGTAGTACAAATGACTCAGTAGGTAGATAAAAAGATAGTGCATGAATAACAAATGTAAGGAGATCAAATGAAATAATCTCAAGTAATAGTACTTATTACAAAAGTAAGAGCACCAATATAATTATCTGTTAACAAAAACATAAACAAATGTAGGTTTGAGTTGGCTGTGCTAGAGGGAGATGAATAACCTGCAATTAGAAATTAATACTTCTCTTGCTTATGCTTAGCAAGGACAAACAGATTAATTAATTAAAATAATCAAAATAAAAAAATAAGTAAAAAATAGGATTTACTTGGTTACAACCTAGGTAGTTGTTGATCCAAGGTAGTTAAAAAGCTCACTAATAATTTCATTGTGAAGGAGAAGTAACCTCTTACAAACTTTGAAAAGCTCTGAAAGAATAAAAAAGTAGAATACAAGTTGTTGTATTTAACACCTAGCTCTGGCGGGCTATTTAAAGTCTATTGGTCGAAATGACTATTTGCTGACGTGGAATTCAGCGCTCCTCCAATGAGAACCAAGGTGCCTTAGTTGGATAAGCTTTTATCCACGTAACAACGTCTCTCCAATGGTTATTGTTCACTCAGGGCATCCTCAATGTTATTTAGGGCATCTCAATTATTTTTCATCTAGGGTACCCTCAATCACACGGAGGGCACCTCGGCCATGGCACCCTTAATTACACTCAGGCGCCCTTCGTACTATTCATTATAAAATGGTCAATTTCCAGTCTTAACCATTTTTCATTCTGCTCACTTGGGTGATGCTCCAGTAATTCAGAATTGAACTCACCCAAATCCAATTCCAACCTTTACCATAAGCAGGTTTCCTCCCCTGTTTCTCATCTCTTGGACATCAAACGTGTCTTCTCATTCCATCGGTGTACTCTTTCGTAGCTCCTCATCCGTTGGATGCACCGAGCTCGTCAACTCCATTCTCGTGACATTCTTCTCATTCGCTGCATTTCTACTCGACTTATTGTGTTCTTAAATTCCTGCACACTTGACATAAGACATCAAAAATAATAGGGCCTAACATGACTCAGTTGATCATATTAAAACTAATCCAGAATACTTATAATATCTTCTTTTTTGATATATATAAACCCGAGTTAAGTTAGGGTTAATAAATAAGAAAAAAACTTGTTACAATAAGATTGAAAAAAAAATCATGACATTTAATATTGCAATTAAGTGAAATTTACAATAAAATTAAAATTTCAATTAAAATCAATTTCCTCCTTAACTTAACCCTTAAAAATCTCCCTCTTTAATAATTTTCTAATTTTTATGACATTGTGAAATCTAGCGGATAATCATCGAAATATTAGTTTAGTCAAAGATCTATCTCCAAAACATTTGAATTTTATTTTTTTAAAAAAATCATAGAAAATTATTTATTGGTCAACCAATCTTGTAAATTTTTGTCAAAGTGTCAAAATAATCAACCTATTTATATAAAAAAATTTATGAGAAAATAATTTTTTTTTACATTATAAAAATTATTTCTTTACAGAAGTAGAAAATTTTATAATTAAATTTTAAAAATAAATTTTTACTTCAAAAAATCTTGCTAATTTTTTTTTGCACAGTCAAAATATACCTATCATTTCCAAAAAAAAAAGGATTTCCAAAATTAATCTCTAAAATATTTTAAGATTTAAAATTTTAATTTTTGATAAAAATTCATAAAAATGTGTATAATGGTCGCAAAAAAAAATCCAAAAAAATTTTGCTAAAAGTTAATATTTGTGTCTATCAAAATTTAAAACAAATTAAAATTGATCAAAGTGCCTTCGAAAGATAAAAAAAAATTCTAGCAACAAAAAGATGATTATATTCTAGCATGAAAAAAAATAATCTAATAGGCTAGACAGATTTTGATATCCAAAATAAATTATTTTCTACCTGATTAATTAAATATTTTCTTGAAATATTATGTTTTTGTTCTTTTAATTTTTTATTTTGCAATTTGGAGTTTATGAATATGTTCTAGTAAACATTCACATTTTTTTTTCATTTATATATTTATTCCTAGTTTTACATAAAATTCTACTTAACATTTTAATAGTCTTATACATTTGGTCAGAGGGTAAAAGTCATACCTTAATTACCACATCGGATTGTAGATTGAGGCTCCTGGCTTCCCCATCATTGATACTCTCCGTTGAAGTTGTAAGTACCCCAATTGATTTCGATGTGGTTGACTGAATCAAGTTAGGACCTGTTATATTTGATGTCTTGTGTTTAAGTGTGTATGAGCTTATGAGCACAAAAAGTTGAGCAGAAGATGCGACGAGCGAGAATGATAGCACGGGAAGGGAGCCGACGGGCTCGATGCATCTGAGGGACGAGAAGCTGCGGAAGAGAACATCGGTAGACCAGAAGGGCGCGCACAACGTTCAAGGGATGAAAAGCCGAGGAGGAAGCATGTTCGAGGATAAAGTCAGAGTTGGATTCGGGTGAGCTCAACTCTAGGCAGCCGGAGCATCACCCAAGCGAGAAGGAGCCAAAAAGAACAACCTGGAAGTTGGTCTTGAAGACCCAAGGTGCCTCAAGTCTATTTGAGTGTGCCACGGGTGCTAATCATAAAGCTGCGCACAACCACAACTAAGGCACCTCAGTGTCAACTGAGGGTGCCTCAGTTTGGAACTAAGGCACCCTCGGTCTGACCTGAGGCATCATAAGTGAACAGTAGTTGTTAGGTTACCATTGTTGTATGGATAAATCTTTATCCATTCAAGGAGCCTCACGCCATGGGTCACAACTAAGGCACCCTAAATATCATGTCAACAAATGGTCACTTTAACCGTTGGATTATAAATAGCTCTCTAGAGCCAGGAATGAAAAACAACAATTATAATTCATTTTCCTAACTCTTCTGTGATCTTTTCAAAGATTGTAAGAGATTTCTCTCCCTTCAACGAAGGAGTTTTTTAATAGAGTTTTTCAACACCTTGGATTTGTTGGTCCTTGGATGGCTAGAGAGGGGGGGTGTGAATAGCCAGAAACTCAAACAGGTTGCTTCTTTTAAAATCTTTCTGCACTTGAAGGTTAGCAGCGGAAGACAAATCGACAGAAAAATAGAAACTAACAGAATCAAAGAAACCAAACAGAAATGACACAAAGATTTACAAGGTTCGGGGATAACTTGCCCTTACTCCTTGGCGTGCCCGTAAGGTGGGTGATCCCTTGATCGTCGGCAGATCAAGCCCCGGAAATCTGGATATCACAGCCTCCTTCTCGGTGGAGAAACCTCTCCACAATAGTCTCAAGATGATATGAAAATAAACACAGAGACAAAGAGAATCTTATAGAGCACAAGAAAGCGAAGAAGAACGTTTACAGAGCACAACTTACAACACAGCACAACCTTGGCAAGAGCCTTCACTCAGCTCTTCCTTCTCACGGTGTCTGCTTGCTGATCGCCTCGCAACGTTCTCAACTCCTTCCAAGTGCTCAAGTTTGCAGAAGTTTCAAAAATGATCAGAGTTTGCAAGAGTTCAGAGAGATCCTCAGGCTTCTTCGCTAGCCCACTCTTAAACCTCTGCCCATCGCCAGGATCATCCCAGGCGCGCCTGCAACTCACCAGTGAGTCTGTAGCTCACAGGAGCGTCTACAGCAACCTCCGCCACCAACCCACTAACCTCTACTGGACTCTATTGAACCCTCTTCAGCCGAGCCTCAGGTTAGTCGTCAGCTTCGCCAGCAGTTGCCAGCCCGCGCCAGAAGCCGTTGAAACCTGCAAAGGGAAAACAGACAAACCTGACGAAGCGAAAGTCTCTAGTTGACCCTCCTTCTTCATTTGAGTCATCCCTGCATTACCTGCACACTTAACTAATGCTTAGCACAGCAAATCAAAAGTGAATCAGTAAGGTAGCAGAGAAAACAGAAGCGATCAGAGTGAAATCAGAAGTCTGACAGTGGATTTGAATTAAAGTTATCAGACACTGACTGGTCACCCGACGATCAGTGAAGACCCTGATCGATCAGGTAACCTTCTGATCAATCCAGTGACTCCCTGATCGGACACACTGACCGATCAGGGATCGTGGATCGGTCACACTGACCGATCCATCAGCTTACTGGCCACAACCTGCAAGTTCACTGCCAGAAGCACCTGATCGGTCACCTGACCGATCAAGTTGTGCCCTGATCGGTCATAGTGACCGATCAGGTCACCTCTGGACCGATTAGGACCCATCCTGATCGGTCACACTGACCGATCAAGGGTTTCTCCAGAAGGCTACTGATCTCCTCTGATCGTTCACCAGAACGATCAGAAACCACACAGAATGTTTCTGTTCTCTCCCTGATCATTCACCAGACCGATCAGAAGCCAAATAGAAACATTCTATTCTCTTTCTGATCATTCGCCAGAACGATCAGACACCCTGGATCGGTCACCAGACTGATCCACAACCAGGAGTTAGTGCCAACTCCCTGATCGAACTCCAGACCGATCCAGCTCCGACCAATTCTACCCTAAGTCAAGAGAACAAGCTCCCTAGCCTTCTCTGACTCATTCTGGTCCCGGAGAAAGAGCTCACATGCCGTCTCCAACCAGTACACTCAATATGACCTGGCTTCACTCACCAGGGTTTCCTTCACCTAGCATCACTCACCGGGATTTTCTTCACCTAGCTTCACTCGCTAGGACCCGACTTCACTCACTGAGATTTCAGTCACCTAGCTTCACTCGCTAGGACCCGACTTCACTCACCGGGATTTCCATCACCTGGCTTCACTCACCGGGCCTGGCTTCACTCACCAGGACCCGGTGTCGCTCACCGGGATTTCCGTCACCCGGCTTCACTCACCGGGATTTCATGCCCAGTCCCCGACCAGGTCTTAAGTCGAATTTACTCACTCACCTAAACTTAAATCGATGTCAACACCAAAACAGCAATCAGGTTAGACTGCATCAACAATCTCCCCCTTTTTGTTGTTTGACAACCCGATTCTAAGTTTATGTATTAGCAACCAATAGAAGTCAAATTTTCATTATCGCAAGGGGATCAAAATCCTCCCCCTACAATAATTAAATTTGTAACAACCCCAATAAAACCTAAACTTAATCAACAATTCTCTTCCCCTTTGTCAAACACTGAAAAGGGTGTAGACTGGTTATTAAGTTTAAAATACCTCCCCCTTAAACATGAGTTTCTCCAAAAACAAACAAGATATGATTAATTGAGAAGCATATGATCAGCATATGAAAATAAATACAGCAGGATAAGATAGTCATATGCATCATATGAAAATAAACATAAACAGCAAAATCATAGAAAAGTAGGCATACATAGAATCCAGCATACTGTCATACATAAATAGTCATGGAATCGAAGTCATAATCAGAGTACAACAAAAACAATCACTCCTGAGCAGGGGGATCATCAGACTGCATCGGGTCGAATGCAGTATCATCGAGAGGCCGAAAACTCCCCGGAGCGATGCTGCTAGATGGCGGAAATCTAGAAAATGTCTGCTGAGGCGGATGACCCACCATCCAAGCACGCCACTCAGTAAACATCGCCTGCCGCTCGACGTGCATCACAGAAACCTCGGATTGGATCGCAGTCTGAAACACCTCCTGACTGGCACGCCACCCAGAAATCTCAGACTGGATGGTCTGTTGACCGGCCTGTAATAGAGAAACCTCGGACCGGATCTCCTGCCGCCAAAGCTTCGACATATGAAACTCATGCTGCATAGTCTGCTCAAGCTCCGTGATCTGCCAGCGGAGATCTGGGTCTGGCTCGTACTCGTCCTCTACAGGAGCGGGTGCTCATGAAGTCCAGCTAGAGCTGCTGGTACCTGAATGTGTGTTGCCCGTGGTAGCTCCCCCAAAACCCGCCCATCCTTCCACCTAAGGCCCTGAGGACCGGCAATAATGCCAGACTTGGCAAATGCACGTTTCCCAAGTCTGCAGTCTTGCCGAACCATCGGCACAGTCCTGCCCTTGGACATATCTATATCGACTGACTAGAGCCAGTCAGTAATAATGTGTCCGAAATGCATGTAAATCGTGCGACACCCAAGCTCACTATAGGTCATGATGGAATAGAGAATGCACGTCGTGATATCAAAATCAAGATGACGATGCATCCCGTAGAGCATCAAGCAATGATATGGACGGATTTCTGCGAGGGGTTTTGAAGTAATGGGCAGAAGACAGTTGGTGATGATCTTAAATAAAACATAGTCAGAGGGCAAGAGACGTAGGGAAGCAAAGGTGGGAAAATCAGGCCCTAGCTCATCAAGGCCATCCGGCCTAGGGTGTCCAAAAAAAAAACTCGTAGATGGAGTCAGAGGTGACTCCCTCGAAGGGAGGTAGTAAAGGATCCGGAATCTCAGGGTAGATAGAAGAAAGATTTGGCGATTGTCGACAGCCAAGATACTCAGAAAAATTATCGTAGGTAAGATCAAGATTGGTTTTGGTTACCCGAGTTGTGAACCCCAAACCCCCTCCCAATTGCATATTGTTATAAAATTCGGACACAAGATCAGTGTTGATGTCCCTTTTGAGAGAAATAAGAAATTCAAGGTTATAGAACTCAATAACCTATTTCACAGAGGGACATTACTCGTATACAAAAGGTTTATCAACAGATCTACACGGGAAGATCTTAAAGGTTCTACTTTTGAAAGATTGTTCAAATGCGGCATTAGGGAATCGTGAACTTGAGGATGGTTGAGGTCTAGAAGATGAAGAGGGGGCTTTTGACCTCGAGGTTCCCTCAGCTGGAGCCTTCCCCTTTGAAGATTTCCTAAAGTTGGTAATAGGTCACGACATTGATCAAATGAAGTTCACAACACAAGGATGGATCAAGGTATAAGGTTGGATCACGGCACAAGGTCGATTTGATCAAGTGAGGTCACGACAACCACATAATCGACAACGAAAAGTTTAAGGGCACAGCACAACAAATAAAATTCATGATTAGTTCACAAATATAAAGCAATTAGGAAGGGAAAACCAGACCACAATAATAGCTTACTTTGGTGCCATTTGAGTCGGTTGGAGAAGACCGTGACAGCTTGAAGAAGAGAGGAACTCAGAAATTGGAGCAAGTCAAGAGAGAGCTCACAGAGAAAGCTTGCGCAGGTCAGGTGTGCACTCACAGAGAGCTCACAGAGGGCGAACTAAGAACTCACAGTGAAGGAGCGCAGGAAGAAGAAGCTTGCGCAAGAAGAGTAGGGATCGATCACCAAGCCAGAGGAAGGAGCTCGCGCAAATGTTTTGGCGCCTAGGGTTTGGAGGATATGAGGATTTGAGAGATTTAATGGATTGGTGGACCGATCACCAACCGAAATAAATGTTGCTGATCGGATCCACTGTCCGATCCAGAGTACCCAAACCGATCAGGAGAACTCCTGATCGGTCAGGTTGGGTTCTGATCAGTCCGGTGATCGATCAGGGAAGTCCCTGATCGGTTTGCGGATCGATCAGGGGATCGAACAGAAGGGTTCTATGATCCTTCTGATCGGTCTGTGGACCGATCAGCCCAACTCCTGATCGGTCACCATGACCGATCAGAGAGGTCCCTGATCGGTCTGCGGATCGATCAGGGAATCGAACAGAATCGGACAGAAATGGTTCTGTGAGCTCACTGATCGGTCTGTGGACCGATCAGCCCACTCCAGATCGGTATGTGGACCGATCAAATATCAAGAATTATCTGATACTTATTAGAAACTTTCATCTCAAACCTCCTTTCAAAATCTGATACGATCAGATGTAATTTCTTTGATCCTGGAGGTGTTCTCTTGACTAGAGTTTATCCCCGAACAAGAATCAAGAATCCTTATGAATTTAACAACTTCGTAACAGGTGTGTTATCAAATGCTCCAACCAATTTGAAATCAACTTCATTTAGAATGTTCAACCACATGAAATCAAGTTTGTATCAAAAACAAATTTCCAATCAAGTTTCCTTGATTGGAATGTCCAAGTATGTTCTTGGAACCAAATACACATGTATTATGCATTGGTTTTCCCATACTTGGTCAAATTAATGATTTTTGTCTCTTCAACCTAATTCCTCAAGGGATGCATGAACATTTTGAGTAATTAGGTTGATCCTAGCATCTCACCCCATTTCTAGCAATGAAAAATATTTTGTTAAACCTTATAGTTTGTGTGAGATGCCCCCAAGTTGCCCAACAATTCGAAATGATCATGAAGGTTTTTTTTTAAAAAATCCTATGAAGCACGACACATTCCCAATGTTGGGACCAAGTGCATGTTGACATGGATACGGGTTTGTAATTTTAAAATTTAATTACATGCAGCAGAAGGTTTAGCATAAATAATTTCTCAAATTATTTTAACCACGTATCTAGCATGCAATCTTATGTTGTGGAGACATGATCATACATTTAAAATTTTGCAGAAAGTAAACTAATTTACTTAATACCTCGCGTAACTCGTAGAAAGGGACGAGATTTAACCATAGCGTCCCTTGGAAGCTCCGCCTCTATTGGCATCCACGCCGGGTTTTCTTCGGGATGACTTCGCAAAGCCACGAGTTTCGTGACGACAAGAACTACTAGATTCTCCAAAGGCATGACAAGAATACCAAGAGAGAGATGAAAAACTAACCACCAAACGAAGAACGGAATCAAGATTCCGGGAGGAAGGAAGGAGTCGCGCCCGCTTCTTCTTCTTCTTCGGCTTCTTCTTGGTGGTGGAAGCTCACGGCAAAGGGGGAGGGCTCTAGGGCCGGCGGCACTAGAAGAGGGAGAGGGAGAGAAGGAGAGGGAGAGAGGCTAGGCAAGAATCCTTGATCTCTTGGATTGATTTCCAAGTCTTGCCTTGGTTGGTACCTTTATATAGTAGCCTCTTAATCGCCAAGTCTCCTCTTAACAGAATAAATTTTTCATAAGAAATTTATCTTATAAATTTTTCTATGAATTATTCCGTTATGCCAAGTTTTTATTATAACTTAATTTATAATAAAAACAACCATGTCTCCCCTTTTATTATGGAAAGAAATTTCTTTATATAAATTTCTTTATATAAATTTCTTTATCATGGTAAATCAATCCATTATTGATTTTATAAAATAAAATAAACCATTCCAAGGTTTATTTTAATTTCCATGATAAATAAATCTCTTTATATAAATTTCTTTATACAAATTTCTTTATCCATAATTTTATAAGACAAACCACGCGCGGTTTATTTTATAAATTTGAACCAAATAATTTGGTTCTTCCCTCTTATTGTGGCCGGCCAAACAAAGAGGGTGGGGACCCTCTTTGGTCGACCAAACCCAACCCACGATCTCACGAATTAAACTCATTTAATTCGTTCAATAAGTCTTCAAAAGACTTAGCCATTTTATGCTTCCGATGCGTCTCTGAAAAATTCAGATTCGACTTATCTCTCTTGATCAGAAAATCTAATTTTCAACTCGTTTTAAATCCCTCGGACTACTCGTAGTGCGTGTGACTAAACAGACTTTCGATTTATGTTGGCCGTCTATAATTAACCAATTATAGAACGATCATGAGTGGCACCTAGTAGTACATCATGATCCCCAATTAATCGAAAGATCAACGGTTGACCTCAGAAACTATTCTGAAACCCTTCAGCAGCTTTAATGAATCGTGCCCCATTCCCTTCACCATCTTATACCCACTTGGTTCAAGACATGGTCTATGTGTGTCAGTCCCCACTAGGCTGACTACATCACACCTAACCCAAGTAACGTTTTATCGTTCTACGAATTCTAATTACTCTCATGTATTTAAGAGATTCATACTCTGAACATGTCATGCTCTGGCCAGAGGCTTCGAGTAACAATCCGACGATAGGCCTTAGGTATACATCCCCTCGCAAGGAGTGGTGAATCCTTTGTTGGCTGTTCAAACATCTTCGGGCACTTCGGCTTATACCCAACCATCCTGGGTCCACACCTCCTTGGAGATGCTTGCTTAAGATGTCAAAGTATAAGTCTTCATGACCAAGATGACTTGAACACCGCAAGTCAAAGGAACATCGCACTTAAGCTGCAGTAAGAACTTCATTGACATATTTATATGTAGATTACCATATGAAGTCTTACAGCTAGTCACTCCAATGAACTAGTTCCCTTAACTAGCATTCATGTTTATCTCCGGACATCCCAATGTCATTAGCCAGTGAGAATCAGCTGATTAGAGAATAACCCATGCTAGTCTCAACAGAATTGATAGTGTCCGTATTTATCAATTCATCTACTAGGGACAATTTCAATACTTCACAATTGCACATGTAGAGATAATCACTAGTTGTGAATTCATCACAAATTCTCTCATGCTGTGAATTATATTGCGGATATTCAATAAATGAGTTTAAGATCTCAATCAAATACACGAACATGTATACTCAAATAGTGAATATTCATTTATTAAAGTAAATGATTACAATCATAAGGCGATTGCCTTAGGACACTTCTGTCATATTACTAACAAACTCCCACTTGGCCTAATGCCAATCGCTACGGTATCCAATACCACAGGCTCTAACATGACCCTCAAACTTGCTTTGAGGCAAGGCCTTAGTTAAAGGATCCACTAAATTCCTTTCAGTGGGAATTTTCTCAATTTGTATATCATTCCTACTTATAATCTCTCTGATCAGATGATAGCGGCGAAGCACGTGTTTGGATCGCTGATGAGACCTTGGTTCCTTTGCTTGTGCAATAGCTCCATTGTTGTCGCAGTAAGCCGGTATTGCTTCATCAATGGTTGGAACCACACCAAATTCCGAGACAAACTTCTTGATCCAGACTGCTTCTTTTGCTGCTTCCGAAGCCGCAATATATTCCACTTCCGTGGTAGAATCCGCTACAGTGTCTTGCTTGGAACTCTTCCAACTTATTGCACCTCCATTCAAAGTAAATACGTATCCAGACTGAGATTTGGAGTCATCCTTATCTGTCTAGAAACTGGCATCTGTATACCCACGTATTACCATATCTCCTTCTCCATATATTAGGAACACATCCTTAGTTCTTCTTAAGTACTTAAGGATTGTCTTGACAGCCACCCAATGATCCATTCCTGGATCAGACTGGTATCTGCTCATGACGCTCAGAGCATACGATACATCGGGCCTAGTACATAACATAGCATACATGATAGATCCTATCGCGGATGCATAAGGAATCTTATTCATGCAAATCCTCTCGTCTTCTGTGCGCGGACACATAGACTTTGAAAGGTTGATCCCATGCCTGATGGGAAGGTAACCTTTCTTGGATTCCGACATGCTAAACCTTTTTAGCACTCGGTCTATATATGTAGACTGCGAAAGACCAAGCAACCGTTTTGATCTATCTCTATAGATTCTAATCCCAAGGATATAGGTTGCTTCTCCCAGGTCTTTCATGGAGAAAGTTTTGGATAACCAAATTTTAACCGACTGTAAGACTGATATATCATTTCCTATAAGCAATATGTCATCGACATATAGTACTAGGAATACGACTGCACTCCCACTAACCTTCTTGTACACACAAGGTTCGTCAGGATTTTGTGAGAAATCAAACTCTTTGATTGTCTCATCAAAACGGATGTTCCAGCTCCTGGATGCTTGCTTCAGTCCATATATGGATCGTCGAAGCTTGCATATTTTGGTTTTATCAACCGATGTGAAACCTTCAGGTTGTATCATGTATACATCTTCAAGCAGGTTTCCATTAAGGAAAGCTGTTTTCACATCCATTTGCCATATCTCATAATCATAATGAGCTGCTATGGCCAGGAGCATCCGAATGGATTTAAGCATAGCTACTGGCGAATAGGTTTCGTCATAATCAATTCCTTGTTTCTGACGATATCCTTTTGCCACTAATCTAGCCTTAAAGGTAACAACATTACCTTCCATGTCGGTTTTCTTCTTGAAAACCCACTTGCACCCTATGGGCTTAATCCCTTCAGGTGGGTTAACCAAGTCCCATACTTGATTTTCGTACATGGAATCCATTTCCGACTTATGGCTTCAAGCCATTTGTCCCTTTCTGAACTTTTCAGAACATCCATAACTGATAGGTTCGTCATCGCTTATGAATAACACGTCGTTTGATTCACTTATGAGAAATTCGTATCTCTCTTGAATATTGTGTGTCCTATCAGACCTACGAAGAGGTGGTGTTATTTTAGGTTCAACTGATAGCTCATCATTATGAGTTATTGGTTGTGGGTCTAGACTAGGTGTCTCTGTAATGTCTATTGGAGTTTCTTGAACTTCATCAAGTTCAATGCCACTCCCACTGTTTTCTTGTAAAAGAAATTCCTTTTCCAGAAATACAGCATGCCTTGAAACAAACACCTTTTGTTCCAAGGGATGATAGAATTGGTAACCCTTCGTTTCCTTAGGGTATCCAATAAATAGACATTTATCAGACTTAGCATCCAATTTGTTTGATACAGTCCACTTCACATAAGCAGGACAACCCCATATCTTAAGGTGAGTTAAGTGAGGTTTCATACTATTCCACGTCTCATATGGAGTAGTAGAGACTACCTTGGTCGGGACTCTGTTTAGCAAGTAAACAGTTGTCTTAAGTGCATAGCCCCAAAAGGATTTTGGAAGAGTTGCATGATTCATCATGGATCTAACCATGTCCATCAAGGTTCGGTTACGCCTCTCAGATACACCATTATGCTGTGGTGTATATGGCGGAGTCCATTGAGACAATATCCCATTGTACCTAAGATAATCTTGAAATTCTTGACTTAAGTATTCACCACCCCGATCGGATCGAAGTATCTTAATACTTTTGTCAAGCTGTTTCTCTACTTCATTTCTGAACTATTTGAATTTCTCAAAAGCTTCAGATTTGTGTTTCATCAAGAACACATACCCGAATCGTGAGTGATCATCGATAAAGGTAATGAAGTAGCTATAGCCTCCTTGTGCAAGAGTTGACATTGGTCCACATACATTAGTATGTATTAGACCAAGCAATTCTCTCACTGGATTACCTTTTCCGGAAAAGGGTAATTTGGCCATCTTGCCTTTTAAGCATGATTCGCATGTATCAAATGAACCGGGTTCAAATGATTCCAAAATTCCACATCGGTGTAATTTGGTCATGCGTTTCTTACTTACATGGCCAAGACGACAATGCCACATATAGGAGTCTATTCGATTATCTATTCGAGCACGTTTGTTGCTAACTTCGATATTGAAAACGTCACCGGATAAATCTAATGTGTAGATACCATTGCACAAAATTTCGGTCCCATAAAGAACACCATTTAAAATTATGTAACAACAACTGTTACTAAAAGTTAAATGATAACCCTTTTCATTCAAACATGAAATAGATACAATGTTCTTTATTAACGAAGGAACGAAATAACAATTATCCAATTCTAAGACACGTCCAGTGGGGAGCTTTAGCAAATATGTTCCGATGGCAACAGCAGCAATCTTTGCTCCATTTCCAACTCGCAAATTCGCTTCTCCCTTGACGAGTCTTCTTCTATTCCTTAGCCCCTGTATGTCATTACATATATGTGAGCTACACCTAGTATCAAGTACCCAGGTGGTTTAGGAAATAGAGTGACATTCAATAACGAAGATACCTGAAGAGGATGGGGCATCGGATGCCTTCTTCTTCAAGGACA
>JAGFNQ010005678.1:0-30378 GCA_024364735.1 Boesenbergia rotunda
CAAAAATTAAGGCTAATCCTCACTAGGTGCAAATAATCCATCTCAAGTCATCAATCAAGAATCATGGCCAAGTAGTACTCAAGCATCCAAGATTTCATCCATGAACTCAAACCCTAAGTTTTAAAACAACCAAATTTAATTTATTTTCAAGAGACTCTAAAATGATATGAAGATAACCTAGAGGGATACATTTATTCCTATTCATAAGAAAAAGTGCCAAAAGAAAATGGTATTTACAATGTCTATTTATTCATTCTACTCTACTCACGCATTTATTAGCAAGATTCTTTTAAAAGAAAATTCTACTTCTAAAGAACATAAAAATGAAACATGCAATGAAAGAAATGCAAGAAGGAACAAACTCCCCTTTATTTCTGGCGGTCGGAGTCTATCAAGAAATAATCTCCATCGTGGTAGTGGAGGAGTAGGGTAGCAGAAAAAAGTTTCCTTCATTTGCTCAATTTTATTTTGCATTTCCCCCACACTTAAACTTACAGCAAGATGTTCAGGTGGCCGTGGACGATTAATGTTCAACATCCATTTTAGAGGTGGAGTGCTATGAGTTAAAGTCAGATCATCGCCTCCCTCTTTATTCTTTTTGGAAAACCTTCCAGGAGGTTGAAGACTGTCTAGATGGAGTACCCACTCAAGAAATCTCTGGGACCCTGCAAAACCATGTAAAACCTTTCTCATGCGTGTAGGGTAAGGTAAAAGTGTAATATCATCAATCTCTACATAAAATGTATCCAAAAATGCATCGCATCCAATAAAATCAATTTTTGGTACCTCAGTGAATTTTTCACAAGCAGTTTCTACATAGGGTATATCAAGAAATGTTTTACAATCAATAAAATCAATCTCAGGTACCTCCAGAAGTTTTTCACATTCAGTTTCAGCATAAGAAATAACAAGAGATTCTTCACAATAAACAACTTCAATTTCAGGCTCTTTTAAAAATATTTCACAATCAATTTTAGCATAATCTGTCTCAAGAATATCATAGCAATGAATAAAATCAAGCCTGGGTGCCTCTAAAGAATTTTCATAAATATTTTTCACAAATGATGTATCAATATATGCTTCATGTGCACTTCTAGACATCTCCCTGAAATTTCCTAAAGGAAAAGAAGAAATACTTACCTGATCGTGCTGAAAAATGTCTATTGGGTCTACAAGAAATACCTCCATCTCAGGCTCAAATTCTGGTGGACATTCAACTGGAATAGGTGATCCTTGGGTTCTTGCTCCCATCATGCAAGTCCCTACACTTTCTAGAAATGGTGGTGGTCCCTGGGGCTCTATGCAATCCCCTACACCTGTAGAATCATCTCCTGTGCATGCCTCCTTAGTAATACCTGCAACAACCTTATTAAAAAGATTAGGACTGTCAATAGCAATATCATCACAAAATAGAAAACAAGAAAAATCCGGTAAAGTTTCAGTTTTGAAATCAAGGCTGTCGCATGCTTTTCCATCTATCTCCTCAGCTTCCTTTGAAATCAAAGCTCCTCCCACTATGTCAAATGCACCATCATCAGTAATGAACTGTGCCTCAACAGTCTCATCTACGGTGTCCATGCTCATAATAGAGTGATCTCCCCTAGGGTCCTTCATGGCATCGAAAATACTAAACTGGACTACTGTGTCTCCCACCTCCATCGAAAGTGTGCCAGCATAAACATCAATCTTTGTTCTGGCAGTCTTCAGAAAAGGCCTTCCAAGGATAAGTGGGGATCTACATGCAAGATACTCTCCTTCCATGTCTAGAATGTAGAAGTCTGCAGGGAAAATCAACTCTTTCACTTTTACCAAAACATCTTCAATAACTCCTACCGGGCGGGTTTGACTTCTGTCTGCTAGCTGAATCACAACTCCAGTGGGTTGTAGAGGACCAATGCCAAGCATCTGAAAAACCATCCTGGGCATCACATTAATGGAAGCTCTTAAATCCAGCATGGCATCATGAAACGTGGTGCTCCCTATCTCACAAGATATAGTAAACATGCCAGGGTCTTCACATTTCTGAGGTATGACATGGATGAGTGATGAAACATTTTTCCCCATGCTGACCAATTCATTTTCCTTAAGCTTCTTCTTGTTGACACATAGATCTTTCAGGAACTTTGCATACTTAGGAATCTGTTTAATCATTGTCAGCAAGGGTACATTAATTTCTACTTTGCTAAAAAGTTTTACCAGCTCATTGTACTCTTTGGTTTTCTCCTCCTCCCCTTGTCTTTTGGCTTGAGTTCTCCGCTGAGGAAAGGGCAATGGCACCCTAATTTCTTCCTCTTGAACCGAAGATGGAAGGGCTGATTTGTGAGCTGCTGCCCCACTTGAAGTAGTTGCTGTAAAATCTGTTTCGGGGCTGATTTGTGCTTCATTTTCCACCAAAATTATAGGATTGCTTGATGAGGGAGTTGAGCATGGGCTAGGGGTGGAATCCACTGATTTTGAAATGATTTCGGGGCTGATTGGTGCTGAAATTGTTGGTGCTGCCCTGTTTTCAGAAAATTCAGCTCTTGGATCATTTTGAGTTGATGCAACCTTCCCAATCCTCAAATAAATAGCATTAACATTCCCCTTTGGATTGGGAACAGCTTGAGAAGGTAGTTGGCCTGATCCCTGAGCTTTATTTTGATTTATTTCACTAGCCATTTGCCCAATTTGCCTCTCGAGGTTTTGTATGGTGGCAAAAAGATTACCCTGCTGTGATTGTTGGAATTGGGACTGTTGGGGCTGAAATGATGGCTGATATTGTTGTTGGAAGGGCTGACAATTTGGCTGGAATGTTGGAGAAATTTGTTGAGAGTTACAACCTTGAAAATTCTGATTTTGAAATGGAACTTGTTGTTGTGAGGGCTGAAATTGATTGGGCTGAAATCCTTGATTTTGGGGTTGAAAACTTTGATTCCAAGGCTGGAAATTTTGCTGCGGTTGTTGGAATTGCTGCTGCGAAGGTTGATATTGCTGTGGATAATTCAGATTCCCTTGAAAACATTGTTGAATCCCTTGAAATGGCTGCTAAAATGGTTGCTGGAAGTGCTGATTTGGAGGCTGAAATTGCTGATTTAGTTGCTGTGATTGTGGTTGTTGCTGCTGAACTTGCTGGAAAATTTGTTGGGGTTGCTGAGATTGTTGTTGTTGTGGGCCTTGTTGGTAAAAAGAGTTCCCATACCTCAGATTTGGATGATCCCTCCAACCGGGGTTATAAGTAGAGGAGTATGGGTTATTCCTAGCTTGAAATTGTCCCCTAACCAATGCCGCTAGTGACTCATCTTGTTGAAGGTTGGGACATGAATCTGAATTATGTTCTTGACTAGAACAAATGTCACATACTCTCATCACTTGGCTTGATTGTGGAGGCACCGAAAGATTGGAATTTTGCCTTGCAATATTTAGTTCAATTTGCCTAACCGCTGATGTGAGCTCTACCAATGCATTCTTAACCTCCTTCTAATCATTAGAAACCATCTGAGCTTCATTAACTCCTCTAGTAGATAATGCTCTGCTTCCAAACTGCTGAGAATTTTCTGCCATATTTGAAATTAGCTCCCTAGTTTGATGTGGTGTTTTGTTGACTAAGGCCCCTCCAGCTGCAGCATCAGTCATAATCCTATCCATCTGTAATAGTCCCTCATAAAAGTACTAGATGAGGAGCTGCTCACTAATCTGATGCTGGGGGCAACTGGAGCAAAGTTTGTTGAATCTCTCCCAGTAGTCATAAAGTGTCTCCCCCACCACTTGCTGAATGCCACAGATACTTTTTCTGATAATTGCTGTTCTAGAAGCTGGAAAATATTTTTCTAAAAAAGCCTTCTTCATGGAAATCCAGCTAGACACGTGCCCAGTAGGTAAGTAATAAAACCAGTCCTTAGTTGCTCCAGTCAGAGAAAATGGAAAAGCCCTCAATTTGATGTCTTCCTCTGAAATACCCTGAGGCTTCATAGTGGAGCAAACAACATGAAATTCATGCAAGTGTCTGTTTGGATCTTCTCTAGATAATCCTTGATACTTTGGCAACAAATGGATGAGTCCATATCTGAGCTCAAAATCTCCACCCAGCTCTGGATAAGCAATGCTGGAATACTGAAATGTAGCATTTGGTGTTGCAAGTTCTTTCATGGTCTTCTGGTGGTCTGCCATCTGATCAACTGAATAGGATGAAATAGACTGAGTAGGAAGAATGTCAAAAGCCTCTGAAACACTGAGCTGGCTCCTCCTAGCTCTGAAAGTCCTCTCAATCTCAGGGTCAAAGTCCTCAAGATCACCACCTGTAGACCTGGTCATAAAATCAAAAACAAATCGCAGTAAAAATATATAGAAAGATGAAGCAAATAAAATCAGATCACAAGATATAGCAGTAAGTGTAGAAATGGATCAAGAAAAATATGAAATGAGCACACAAGCAAAATTCAAACAACTCAACTAGTATGTTCCCCGGCAACGGCGCCAAAAATTTGATGGACCCAAAAGAGCTGTCACGAATGTGGGTCTCAAATTTAGAATATTTGTAAAGCTGGAAACCCTTTTGCAATCTAAGAATAAAATGGTAGTAAGGGGCCACATGTCGTATTTTTCCTAGGGCTTGTTGAGATTGGTTGATTTGAGCTTGAATTTATGTGTCGTTAATATTTTTTTGGGTTTCAAACTAAATCTGGGTTTTGTTTGTAATCAGAAATGGAAAAGCAATAAAAAGCAAAGGAACTTAACTAAATGGATTAATGAGATAAGTGCAATTAATGAATTCAACTAATAGGAAAATTAATCAACTAAAGCACTTAACCAATTTTGGAAAATGAATCTGATTTCAATTGCAAATCAAATGCAAAGCAATCTAAAAACAGTCCAATACAAAACCAATGCCAAACCCTTACTTGATACATGTTGTAGGCAATTAAATCAAAACAAATTGATACCAAAATGGAAAAAAAATTGATGTGCCGAATTGAAACTTGGAGTTCAGTTACAAACTAGATGAAAAACCAATCTTTTTCAAACACAATAGCACACTTAAAAACTGCATTCCAATTAACACCAAGTAGTGCTGAAATGACACTTGATACAAATGTGCAAAATTTATTAACTTGATTCACCAGAATGAGAAAACTATAGTGCCAAAGATTGAAACTATTTGCAAAATTATTAGCTGGTTAATTCAGCTTGAAAGGGGCTAGGCTATCAATGAAGTTGTCTACTCGGATGAATGAGGAGATGTGAGAACCGAAACTGATTAATGCTGGAAAGAAAAACAGGTTGCAGAAATAGAATGCAGAATCTACTAAGTTGAATGCAGAAGTAGGATCTGATACGCATAGGCTGAAAACTAATACAGAAATGAAACTAAAACCTGTTGGGAAGCAACCAGCTACAATGGAAATCCATACAAGAAAACATAAAACTGACTTGATACAAAATTTCAGAAGTGAACTACTACAGAAATGGAAATTGAAGTTGGCAGCAATAAACTGACATGCATAAATCGAAAACTGAATGCAGAAATAGAATTCAAATGCTTGGGAAACGAGACAAGCTACAATTTAAATTCAGAATGTAAAGATCAAGCTGACTTGATACAAAACTGATACGCAAGAGGTTTAATTGAAACAAAGTTACAAAGCTGATACGCAAGCAGTAAAACGAGAATTAAACTAAAATTGCAAGCTATTGTTCACTAAACAGAATCCCTAATTGATTATCTTGCGGAATGAAACCTAATTTAAGCTGGAACAATTCAGAAATTGCAACTAAAGTAACTGAAACGAAAAACAGAAACAGAACAGAAATGAATTGCAGGAATTGAAATTACAGCTAAGACAAGAAGAAATACAACTAGAAACTAATCCTCGACCATTCCCTTATCTCAAGACTTCCTTGCCGTCACACAAGAGCAAGCCAAGAACCCCTTCAACTCGCAAATCACTGGGAAAATAGCTCCAATTTCAGATCTGCTCACAGATTTCAATCAGCTGGAAAAAACCAATCCAATCTCCTTGATCTCGCAATGAACAAATGCAATTAAGCTTTGGTGATGATCAGAGTGTATCAGAAAACCCTTCAGATAGCTCCGATTGAAAAGATTTGCACACGATCGCAATCAAGTTGATCAAATCACAGAAACTGATGAAACCCTCACTCAGCCCCTGTTCCGACTGAAAATCCGTGATTGAATCTCCATTGAAGCCTCTTCCAATGATCTAGATCTTGCTCCAAGGTGGTGATTGAGTTGGCCACGCATTCAGATGGAGAAATCGCCGAAGAAATTGAAGAACTAGTGAAGAAATGAAGAACTAAGTTGCGAAGACGCGACGCCAGATCTGAACAGGGGAATCTGTTTATGTAGTTAAAAAAGTGAATGACCCAGATCATTTCACTTCCATCCAACGGTTGATCTTCGTCCGATTTGACTCAAACTTCCTAGATCTTGATCAAGGGTCAGGATCATCCTCGGGGTAGCTCGGATCTGCCAGATCTCCAACGGATGGTTCAGATCACCTTGATCTTTGAATGGATGGTCTAGATCCCTCTGATCGTGATCCAACGGCTAGATGATCTCCAATTGGGCTGAAACCTTCAGATCTTAATCTGATCGCTCGATTAACCTTAATTCCAGCTCGGATTGATCAGAAGTTCTCAGATGGTCTAGATCTAACCGTTCTTGCATCGGACGGTCCAAACTAGTTGACGCTTGATCATTTGATCCAATCCACTTTTGACTCAACTTTGACCCAACATGACCTAGGTCCCTGATCATTTGAAGCCTACAAAAGTAGATCAAAAATTTAGTGACAAAACAACTCAAATATATCAACATTTGCAATTAGGTCCAAAAAGAATATAAATCCTAGAATCTAGGGTAAATCCACCATTAAGCAAGTAAAACATGAGTCAAAAATAGATCCTAGAACCTTAAATAGTCAATAAAATGATACTTATCAAGGAGCCGGTTGGCAAAAGGTAAACTCTCCTGAGAGGAGTAGGTGAGGACGCGTTCCCCGTCAAGGGAACAGTAAGCGTCGGTTCGACCTAGGGTTCCATTTGGGAGACCCGAAGTCAGAATCAAGACAGCTACTGCTATAACTAATGCTTATTATGTTTTTGGCACTATCCTTAATTGCAGGGTCGAAGGACTGGTCGTCAGTAAGGAAGGTGCTTCACTGGGCCTAGGCACCCGAATGGAGACAGGCGCTCGAATGGGCTCAGGCGCTCGTATGGATACGGGCGCCCAAGAGTGAAGGCAAAACCCAAAACATAGTTGCGAAGCCACTGAACCAAGGCGGATCAGGCACCCGTGAGGTCACGAGCACCCCCATCAGCTCAGATGCCCAAGTAGGGGAGGATAAGCGCTGACCGAGCCCGCGGATAAGGATTCGCGGATCGAAGGGCACGTGTTAGGCGCCCCCAACCTGTCAAGCGCCCGTATAAGCACTATAAAAGGGGCTCGACCCCAAGGCTTCAAAATGACCTTTATCAACGCTCCAAATCTTTTCGTTCAAGCGCTACACACCAGCAAACTCTGACTTCGAGATCCCAGCGCCGCCGACGACCCTCTGCTCCGAAATACGATCCACCTCGGGCGTCGGTAATGAAAAGTGTAGCAATTTCAATTTCCTGATATAATCTTGTACTTAACTTGTAAATCTTTATTGGATTATAATATTGCCCAAAGTAAACGGTCAAGGACCGTGGGCCTTAGAGTAGGAGCCGACCGCGACTCCGAACCAAGTAAAAAATTGACTTGTGTTCCTATGTGATTTATTTCTTTCCATTGCGTATTTTGTCTTTCCTAAGTCCGAAAAGTTTTTAACGATATTCACCCCCCCTCTATCGTTTTTCTTCGATCCAACAATTAGTTCCAAAACAAGGTTTAAATGAAGAACTAAACCCTAAATCATGATACCTTTTCGCTAACCTCTTCATGATGTTGATTTTGAGAGATTGACTTGAAGAGGGGAGTTTTAACTAACCCTAGAAGTAGATCGGGGTTAGAGGAGGGCTTAGGAAGGGTTTTTAGGGCTTGGGAGAGGTTGAGAACGAGAGAGGGGCTAGGGAAGAAGAGAAATCGCCGGGGTGGCACACCAAAACCCTAGGTTTTGGCTGCTCCCACGCGCTTTTTCTTTTATAGAATCTGCGTACCAGTCGACTGCCCTCAGGGTAGTCAACTGGTAAAACCCAGAGACTATTTTTCCAGTCAGGACCAGTCAACTTCGACTGGTAAAACTCACAGAAGAGCCAGTCGACTGATCCCTGAAATCCTAGTTTTTCAATCGATTTTCAGAAAAGCATAACTAATTCCACAAATCTCCAAAAAATCTGAAATTTCGTGGAGAGATTTGTGGATCCTAGCTCTACTTGGGAAAAATATATTTCAAATAAATTCACTCCAAATCCCAGGATTAGTACAAATTTCAAAACTATCCAAAATGAGTCATTTAATCTTAACTAGAAGTTCTAATTTGGACTTCTTCTTGATGCTTCCTCCCATACTTATTCATATAACACTGATAGCATCAAGTTATATGGTATTTTTACATTAAAACCAATTTCTCTCAATTATAACCCCATTTTCAATTCTTTCTCCATAAATCTCTCTTTAGTGTGCCAATTCTCTAGTATTAAGGCTAACCTTAGCCCTTTAAACCTTTTGGCATACTTTATAGTTCATCTAATCTCCTAGAAGGAAACCACCTGAGATCCATTGACCATGGATCCCATTTTGGCTTCTAGAGCTCTCCCTTGAGCTCCTAGCCCAAGTTACCTCCCTGGGTAACTTATCTACAAAGGCAAGATTATACCGGTGCTCCTCCGGTGCTTCTTGACCTTCCACTCTCACTCTCTCTCACTCTCTTAACCCTATAGACCTTTTGCTTGGTCAATTCCTTTTCTTTTTCTTTAAATGACTTTTCTTTGCCATTTTTGACCTTCTCTCTACCGTAGTTATAGGGCACCCTTGAATATGACATTTTACTTACATTTGCCCTCTTAGGGTGATATCTTAGACCCGGCCTACCATTCCTAAGATTTTGGTCCTTTTTTATCACGTTCAATCCCTTGGACCCTTGAATGACTCTACCTAGGTTTCTTTCTAACTTATCAAGTTTTGCTCTTAAAACTTGATTTTCCTTTTCTAAACTCCTAACCTTAGAATTATTTGACCTAACTTGATCATTTCTAGGTTTACCCATTTTTCTAGGCATATGTCTCTCTTCCTTAGGGTTTATGCCTTGGTCCTTAGTCCTAGAATTCCTAGGTTTATCATGAAACATAGAATTTTGAATATTTTGGCACGTAGAAGTGTTTTTGGTTCTATCATGATATTTAAAACTAAAGTTACATCTAGGCAAACAATTATTAGTATTTCTATCATTCATACATGCATTTTGAGCATAAATTGAGTTAGAGATTACCTCCCTTACCTTTATAGCTCCCCCTTGATGTGAGCTCCTTTTCTTCCTTTCTTCTTTCTCCCATCTTCTAAGGTGCTCCATCTTTTTCAGCTCTTCTTTCCTTGGACATTTTGTATGGTAATGCCCTAGCTCCCCGCATGTAAAGCATCGAATATTCCTTCTTTTCTCCTTTTTAGCCTTCTCATTCCTACACCCCATGTTAGAATTTAAATTAATTGAAATAGGTTTAGAGTGTACCTCCTTTTTACGTTTCGGGCACTTGTCCTTGTAGTGCCCCTTTTCATTGCAACCAAAGCATGTGATGTGCTCTTTCGATTTAGCTTTGGTGGCTCTTGTGGGGATGAGGGTCTCTCCTCACCCTCAACCCCCTTGATGTTGATACTTCTTCTTCTTCTTCGGATGAGGTGGATGACCTCTCACTCTCTTCTTCCATTTCACTTGATGAGGTAGCTGATTCTTCTTCCCTTTGATCTTCTTGGACACTTGAGCTTATTTCTTCCAACTCCTCTACTCCTTGAGTTTGCGTAGAGTTCTTGTGAACTTCTTCCAATTTATTCCACAACTCGTATGCAAATAATTCCCTACATCACTCAAAATATTAGTAGGCAAAATATTAACCAAAATATTGATTACCTTCTCATTGGCCCTTGCTTGTTCTTGTTGCTCCTTGGTCCAATACCTAGGTCGGAGCTTCTTTCCATCTTGTCCTTAGGGGTCTCAAATGGTTCCTCTAGCACCATTACGCACTCCCAATCCATGCCGAGCCACATCATTATTCTAGCTTTCCAATATGCAAAGTCTTTATGCTCGTATGGTGGTGGTGAGTTGATATCTTCCCCAAGATTGTCTTCCATGATTCTTCTTCCTCTAGTGTGTGCTCCCTTGGTGATTAGTCCGATCAAGAGCGGTCCTTCGCTCTGATACCAATTGATAGATCGATTGTGTCCGCTAGATGGGGTGAATAGAGTTTTGTCAAATTTCTCTTCCTACACGGTTAGTTGCGCAAGTGGAATATACAATAAAAACAATCAAACAAATACTAACCAATGCTAACACGGAAGATTTACTTGGTATCCACCCCAGACGGGTGACTAATCCTAGAATCCGTCGATGGATCGATCCCCGGATAACCTCCGGCTAGCCCTCGTCGCTCCTTGTGGGTGGAGAAATCTCGCCACAACACTTCAGACGCTATCTGAGCACAAAAGACTACTAACTCACTTTACCCAAGTGAGTTTCGTCAAGAAAACAAAGCATGAAATGAGCCCCTTTAAATAGGGCTCGAATCTGAAACAGGCGCTACCAATCGACTGCCCTCAGGTCAATCGACTAGTCCCACTCAGATTCGACCGTTGTCGTACAATGTTCGAATCTGCCAGCCTGTTCCAGCCTACACCAGTCGACTGCCCCATGGACAGTCGACTGGTCCGAGTCCTAAGCCAAGGGTTACACTCCCGAGTACATTTCACTCCACACTCGAACCCTCCCGACTTAGCCCCTGAGGACAAACACTCATACTCAGACTCTCACAACCCGGTTAAACCTTCACCAGCAGCCTCGACTGTTACCTTCACGCCCTCTTCATCTTTGGCCCTCGTCCCTCGGATGCGCACGCAAGCCTTCAGCTTGCCTCCATGCCATCCTTCATGTACGCCTCGAAGTCCGCGTCTCTCGGCTCATCGTCCCTGCTATCCAACGGTCCCTCGGATGCGCACGCAAGCCTCCAGCTTGCCTCCATGCCACCCTTACCTGAAGACATCAACCAAGTCCATGTGTACCTGTACACCTGCACATTTATGTACACATATTAGTCCACAATAAACCCTAACTTAACCATATTGGCCGCACACATCAAAACCCCATGATCCTCCAGATCATCTCAGGGCCGATTGCCCCAACAGTAATTGGTATATTAGTTAACATTTTACCTAATAATGTTTTTAGTGGTGTAGGGGAATATAAAAGTGTCTATGAGTTATGGAACAAAGTGGAAGAATTTCATAAGAACCCTACCCGAGCTCAAATAATGGAAGAACCCAAAGAAGTGAGTTCAATGGCCTAGAGGACCAAGAAGAAAAAGAGTTGTCAACCTCATCAATTGAAGTGGTCCAACTAAGTGAGAGATCATCCACTTCGTCAAGAGAAGAAGAGGTGTCAACTTCAAGAATTGAGGGGGAGGAGAGACCCTCATCCATACCGGAGTAAGAAGAAGCTCCAACCTCCACCAAGGCCAAATTAAAAGAGCACATTATATGCTTTGAATGCAACAAGAAGGGGCACTACAAGGACAAGTGTCCATTAGGTAAAAAGGAGGTACTCCCTAAACCCGAGTCCATTCATTTTAAATCTAATGTGGGTTGTAGGGAAAAGAAAGAAAAGAAGCACATTAGGTGCTATACTTGTGGGGAACTAGGACATTATCATACTCAATGTCTAAGGAAAGGAGAGCTTAAGAAGATGGAGCATTTAAGAAGATGGGAAAAGGAAGAGAAGAAAAGGAGCTCACATCTAGGGGGAGCTACAAGGGTAAGGAAGGTAATCCCTAACTTTACTTATGCTCCAAATGCTCTTATGAATGCTAGAATTAATAATGATTGCTTGCCTATACATGTTTTTGGTTTTAAATATCATGATAGAAATAGAAATACTATTACACGCCAAAACACCAAAGATTATATGCTTCATGATAAATCTAAGGTTTCTAGACCTAAGGACCAAGGCATCAACCCTAAGAATGGGAGACACATACCTAGAAAGATGGGTAGATCTAGAAATGATCAACATAGGAATAGTGATACTAAGGTTAGGAATTTAGAGAAGGCAAATCAAGTTTTGAGGGCAAAATTTGATAAATTAGAAAAGAACCTAGATAGACTGATTAAGGGGTCCAAGGGAGTAAGCATAAGGCCAAATGACCAACACCTTAGAAGTGGTAGACCGGGTCTAGGATACCACCCTAGGAAGACAAATGTTAGTAAAATGTCATATTCAAGGATGTCTTATGCTTATGGTAAAGAAAAGGTCAAAAATGGTAAGAAAAATTTATTTCAAAAGAAAAAGGAGGATTTAACCAAGAAAAAGGTGTATAGAGTTAAAAGAGTGATAGTTGAAGGTCAAGAAGCACCGGAGGAATACCGGTATGGCCTTGCAATTGTAAGTGAGTTACCTAGGGAGGTAACTAGAGCTAGGAGCTCAAGGGAGAGCTCTAGGAGCCAAAATGGGATCCATGGTCAATGGATCTTAGGAGGATTTCTCCTAGGAGATTAGATGGACTATGGAGTGTGCCAAAGTGTTTAAAAAGGCTAAGGTTAGTCTTAATCCTAGGAATTTGGCACACTAAAAAGGAGGTTTGTGGTGAAAAAGATGAAAATCCGATCATATTGGGAGAAAATTGGTTTTTAATGTGTAAATGTCATATAACTCAGTGCTAGAAATATATTATGATTAGGTATGAGAAGATACATCAAGGAGAGGCCAAAATTAGGACTTTTGGATAAGATTTCAATGATACAATTTAGGAAGGGTTGAATTTTGTGCCAATCTTGGGATCCGGAGTATTTTTGTTTGAAAACATATTTTTCACAAGTAAACATAGGTTTAACAAATCTCTTCATGAAATTTCAAATTTTTTGGAGATTTGTGGAGTAAATTAGGCATTTCTGAAATTGGGCTGAAAACTTGAAATTCAGATACCAGTCGACTGGTCCAGGACTGGGAACATTCTGTTTGTTTTATCAGTCGACTGCCCCAGGGGCAGTCGACTGATCTCACCCAGAAAACATTCTGTTTGTTTTACCAGTCGACTGCCTGGGGGCAGTCGACTGGTCCGAGGGTTTTATTAGGAATCAGACCGCGCAGGGGTGGCCAAAACCTAGGGTTTTGCGTGCCACCCCCTGCGAACTTCTCCTCTCCCCAACCTCCTCTCTTGTTCTAAGGCTCTCCCACGACCTAGAAACTCCTTCCTAGCCTTCTCCTAGCCTCCTCCATCTCCGATCTACACCTAGGGTTCATAGAGTCTCTCTTTTCAAGCCGATCTTCACTCAACTTCATCATGCAACGATTGGGAAAAAGGTAACACCTTGTACAGTTCAATCTTTCCCATTTAAATCATGATTTGGGACTAATGTGCCTATTTTTGCATGTTTATCTTTGTCTTCTTCCTCTGTGGGGTGATTTGGTATACATGCATTTGTGTGTCATATGTTAGGATGGCCTCTAAAAGGCAAAAGGGTGAGGGATCGTCACAACGAGGTCGGGTAGACTCAAGGGAGTCTCGGTTCCGATCCGTGGAGTGTCGAAGGAGATTCAACGAAAATGAATTCGTGTTAATGAGTTGTAGATACCTAAATAGGGCATATTTCCAAGAGAAAATCCCTCAAATCGCTGAGATGGTTACGCATTTTGGGATAGAGCATTTAGTATATTGTCAGCATGACATTAACCTAGATCTATGTAAAGAATTCTACGCAAATCTCACATGCATCGATTCTGATAATGACCTATATGATTTCATGGTAGCAGGAGTCCGCATCCCCTTCTCATCCACAGTTTTAGGTGAATTTTTGGGGTGTAGAGCGTCTAATAATGTGGTCACATATTTCCCTAAGGTTGATGAGCCCCTTTCTTTTCATGACATCATTATTGATCAGATCCACATGCATTATTTTGGACGACATCGTAGTATTTCTGAGCGCATTTTTGATGCTAAAAACATGAGTCTATTTAGTCATGTTCTGTATAAAATTGTCATAGAATACATACTACTCATTGTCACCAAGGGGAGGGCAAGGATCCGCACTTAGTGATGATGTACGCGCTTGAGAGGAGGCTAGACATTATGTCACCCTACATGTGTTCACATCTATCTGTCATTTTTCCCATAGTGTGAATGGGAAGATTTACATGTCATTCTGCCAAGTCCTGATCGAGTTCTTCGAGTCTCGAGGTATACGCACGTCTAGCGGTCAGGTCCGTCACCTGTCAAAGGACTATAATCAAATTGCCACACGCCAATTGTCCTTGGCAGGGATCGAGTGCAGACAGGGGGAGATTGTTTGGAGGCAGCGCCCTGAGTCCTCTAGTTCAGATGAGGAGACTGCTGAAGGAGTTACACGAGAGGAGTTCTCCCAGCTTCGGTCGGAGGTTCATGGTCTCCGGGAGGACTTCCACAGTTTTTAGCAACAGCATGTGGGCTTCTAGCAGACCATTCAGGAGGAGATACATGGCATCTCACAGTTCTGTCAGGGGTTCCAACGCCAGCAGGATGAGATGCTCGATATGATACGACAACTGCACCTCACATATCAGGCCTCTCCTCCTCCTCCTCCAGATGATGATATGCAGTAGATTGGACTTGGTTTGATAGCTTGAGTGTTGAGAGTGCCTTGTTTGATGTTATATTTTATCTCTCAAACTCTCATTTGGGATTTGTAAAACCTTAACTATTTTGGGGCCATGGCCTATATGACTTTCTTTATGTTTTGTTTTTAAGTTATGAATGAAATATATTTGCTTATGTTTTCATGTTACTTCATGCTATTCTTATGTCATGACTTGAATATTCTTTGAGATTTATGAAGTGCTATTAAATGATAAGATATGACTTTGAATTAAAATCTTTGGTTATACTTTCATACTCACTATATAAGGTTTTAATTCATGGTATAATGATAAGTGTATGGAGTAAAGTTTTGTTGATATCATAGAATTTAAGGAAGGATCATGTATATGTCTCTAGGGGTAAGAGATAAATAGGGGGAGGTTTGTATCGTATTGAGAATACATAAGAAAAAGAAAAGAATTGAGGGCAATTTCATCTGTAAAATGAGAATGGTTAGAGTTGACAAACACAAGGAATCATGGATAGATTTCAAAGTTGATACAAAATGCCAAGTTTTGAGGAAATTAGAGTTTGTACCAAAAGTCAAGCACGTTTGATATTTTTCATGAAACTATATTTTTCTAGGATACAGTATATCCTAACAAATATGCTTGCAAAAATTTAGATTTTTTTGGATTTTCTAGAATTTTCTAGAAGTTTCTGAATTTGGGCTTGGAATTCAGAATTGGAAGTATCAGTCGACTGCCCTGGGGGGCAGTCGACTGATGTCTCGGGCAGATTGAGAATTGTTGATTTCTGAGGGGTTTTTCAGAAATTGGTTGAGTTCTGTTTGGCACCAGGGGTAGGATTGCTTGGGGCAATCTTTTTGATGGTGTCAAAGGGAGAGAACTTGTGTGTTAAGTTAGGTTTAACTTGACATGAGAAACTTGTGGTGTTAAGTTGGGTAGAACTTAACTTGATGGTATGATGTTAAGTTGGGAATAACTTAACTTGATGTGTGAATGAGAATTGAAAATTGGGAGAAAGCATAGGTTAAGGGGGAGGTTGCCTCTTGTTTGTTATGCTTTAATTTTCAATTGCTATTGATATTGTTGTTTTTGTTTACCTAACTTAACAAATTGCCACACATCAAAAAGGGGGAGATTATTGGGGTAATCGACCCTAATATGATCTGGAGGATCATGAGTTTTGATGTGTGTGTCAATATGGGTAAGTTAGGGTTTGTTGTTGGACTAATTTGTGTATGTGAGTGTACAGGTGTACAGGTACACATAGACTTGATTGGATGCCTTCAGGTGAAGGGTGACATGGAGGCAAGCTGGAGGCTTGTGTGCGCATCCGAGACACCATGGGCAGAGATGATGAGCCGAGTGACACGGACTTCGAGACATGCGTGAAGGATGACATGGAGGCAAACTGGAGGCTTGTGTGCGCATCCGAGGGACGGGAGCCGAAGACGAAGAGGGCAAGAAGGCAATAGATCGAGACTACGGATTGAAGAGTCGATCAGGTCGTGAGGGTCCGAGTGTGAGTGTTTGTACTCAAGAACTAAGCCGGGAGGGTTTGAGTGCGGAGAGAAATGTACTCGGGAAGGAAACCCTAGGCTTAGAAAGGGACCAGTCGACTGCTCCAGGAGCAGTCGACTGGTAATGGCTGGGGATTCTAACGTTGGCTATAACGGTCGAATCTGAGTGGTACCAGTCGACTGCCCCAGGGGCAGTCGACTGGTACGGTCATTTACTACTCGAGCTCTATTTAAAGGAGCTCGTTTAAGGCTACTGTTCTTTGGCAAAACTTGCTTGGATAGAGTGAGTTAGTAGCTTGGTGTGCTCAGGTAGTATCCAAAGCTTGTGGAGAGGTTTCTCCACCCACAAGGAGCTACAAGTTCTAGCCGGAGGTGCTCCAGGGAATCATCCACCGACGAATTAGGAATCACCCACCTTATGGGCAGCCGTGGAGTGGGAGTTCTATCTCCGAACCACGTAAATAGGTGAGTCTCAGTTGTTAGTTTTGTTTTTACTTAGTATTTTCCGCTTGCGCACTAACAATTGTAGGAAGACAAAGAAAAGTTGCTATTCACCTGCCCCCCTCAAGCAAGCCGTCAACGATCTAACAAGAATTTGGTGACCCGAATTCAGTTTAATCCGTTAATTTATTATTAGATATTTTCTTATTAATATGTTAATTAACAGATTCTTTATAAATCTGTTAATTAACAGTTTTGTTATTAATTTTTTATTTGACTAAGTATCCTTAGGTCTCTATAAATTGTGTATCTCATGGACAAGTTTATTCAATTAAGAAAGTTATTTGGTTACCTCTTCTTTCTTTCTCTCTACCTCTTTACCTCTCTTTTCTCTCTACTTCTCCATACTTTATCAGAGCCGCCGACTTTGTATTCCACCGTTCATAGTGATTTTTCTCCTCTGCCCATGGTTTTTCTCGTCAAGGGTTTTCCACGTAAATCTGGTGTGTTCTATATTGTTCTTGTTGTCATTTTTCGTATTAATCTCGTTACAAATTGTCTTTGACGTAGGCTCCTAGACAGCAAGATGTCAAACAATGTGATTATTACGTGATGAGATTTATGAAATAAATTACTGAAGAAGTTACATCGATCGAGGGGGATGCATTGTGATCGATAGTAATATTATCTTTATTATCTCAAATAATTAGAAGTTATTTAGTTATTATTTTTTCAAGTAATTATATTTTATTCTTTAAGTTCATTTAATTTATGTATGTTCATAGTTCACAAAAGTAAAGTACTCTCAAGAAAAAATTGATCACTATAAAAAGTTTATTCATCCCAATTTTTAAGCCCCTGGGGCTATGGTGGAGCGCTAGGGTAACTAGTTGTTAACCCAGGTATCTGCGGTTCGATCCCCAGCTACGGCGTATTTTGCAGGAATTTTTCCTCCAAATGGGGCGTGAACCCTGGGACGCTAGGCTTCTAGACTGCCCATCGTGAGCGCTTCCCGATTTACCCTGATGACCGGTGAAAAACTTCCTTGGGGCCGAGCCGGTCACCCCAGGTTCAATTTGTCTGCTGCCTGATTCATCATTTTTTTCTCAAGAAGAAATTGATGAAGTACGCTCCGAGATAGCAGAATGCATATAAAATTATATATATATATATATATATATATATAT
This sequence comes from Boesenbergia rotunda, assembly GCA_024364735.1. NCBI lineage: Eukaryota > Viridiplantae > Streptophyta > Magnoliopsida > Zingiberales > Zingiberaceae > Boesenbergia > Boesenbergia rotunda. Next base: position 17,902 of record JAGFNQ010005678.1, read on the forward strand.
ATATATATATATATATATATGTCAGTTACTTGTCACAAAACATAATATGACTTGTCCTATCCATTTGAGGATCTGACAAAGTTTGGTTTCTTGGTAGCATTGGAAATTTGAGAGATTAGGAATTTCATCTTTGTTTTTTTTTCCTCAATCCTGTCGAATATTAAATGATTGCTCACATATAGGATCATTTCTAGCGCGGTAAGAGACCAATCTGTTGAAGTTCAATCCATATTGTAAGACAAATATGGTTAAGTTCGAAACATATTGTATTTCTTAAGAATCGGTGAGAATTTCACTTGTTTACTTTCCTCTCTAGTGTTTAGCATATGCAGTGTACTTGCTGCTTTTATAGTAATGAAAGTGGGTTTAATTATATACCTAGTTACCTTCTTAAGGTCCTTTTTATCCTTTTACTTGCTTTTGGAGTTATGGTACAGCGGTAAGGCGATTGTTGCTATCCTAGATATCACGGTTCGATCCCCAACTACGACATATTTTACAGCAATTTTTCCACTTCGTATAGGTATTTTGAGCAACTAAGATAGGTTTAACCTAGAGATTATGCAAATACAGATTATGACATGGACTTACGGTTATTTCAGCTATATGCTTCCCTGATAGGAAAGGGAAAAATCACAGTACTAGTCTTAATGGTAATATATCATTTTAGGTCTGATCAATAAACATGATATTAGTTAGTTAAGGGTCACACAATTACACTTCTTTTGGGTTTAGACATAATGAGTGTATTATCATGTGCATTTTGCATGTTTCTTTTTGAGAGTAAATGTGAATGGCATAATTGTGAAAGAAAGAACTGTGATTGCATTAATGTTTTTGTTTGACTTTACATGTTAGGGCAACCTTGTCATGCATCCTTTAAACAGTAAATAGAAAATTAGAAATCATGAGAAGTCCGCCTTTAATGCACGCTCCCAAGGTTGGTTGAAAAAATTTCGTTAATCATTTTTTTTTTTGATATGATCCTCATGAGAAGTTCACCTATCCAGGCATCTGCAGTTCGATCCCCAGCTACGGCGTATTTGCAGGATTTTTTCCTCCAAATGGGGCGCGAACCCTGGGACGCTGGGCTTCTAGACCGCCCACTGTGAGTGCTTCTCGATTTACCCTAGTGGTCCATGGGAAACTTCTGTGAGGCTAGGCCGATCGCCCGAGGTTGATTGAAAAAACCTCGTTAATTATTTTTTTTTCATGAGAAGTTCACCTAAGTCACATACATGACCTTAGAAACTTATACAGTGATAAATGATCAGAAAAGGCAAGGTTGTTGAATTGTTGTTGAATTGCATTAAAATTATGTGATTTTTATTTTCACAAGTAGGAAATGATATCTTAGAAGATGCAAAAACGAGAAAATTTGATCCAACAATGTAAGATATTTTAATATTCATATGTGTGATTCTCTATCTGTTGTAGATACTATTTAGTTGTAAACTTGGAATAGTTATAAACTTGGGTCAGAAGTTTATGGATTATAGCTACGTACTTTTTGGTTTAATTGTTAGTAGATTATATATTTATTGATGACACATCTATTGTAATTCATGCATGTAGACACATCTTGATGTTTAGATTGATTTTATAAGGTTTATTTGATATATAGTTCAAAGTGTGTTTGCCCAATATTTTTTTTTGTTGGAGGTCAAACTATTGCCTTTCAATTGAAAATACAATAGATTTTTTTGTTGTCTGCCTCAAACAAAAGACAACGGTTTTTATTTATTGTCAAATTGCTGTCTACTTCACCTAAAGAAATCAGTTTAAATACGTTGTGAAATAGTTGTCTAAAGCACACAAAGGCAATGGTTTAATACCATTGTTAAACTATTGTCAATTGTGCTAAAAGACAACAGTGAAAATCCGTTGTCACATTGTTATCGTTGACTAAAATATAACGATTTTTAACTGTTATCTTTAAGCATCCCTTTTAACAAAACGTCTTTTAACAACAATTTTTTTTTCCTACGACGACAGTGAAAAATCGTTGTTAATAAGAGTTTTTCTTATAGTGCCCACGTTGACTTTTTCATCCTTCTTTCGCTTGAGTGATTTTTGCCCAACCAGAGTTAGACTCACTTGAACCCGACTCTAGCCTACACCTCGAACGAACTTCCTCCGAGCTTCTCATCCCTCGGATATCGCGCGCATCCTTCTCTCTCTACCGGTGTACTATTCTGCAGACCTCCGCGTCTCTCAGATGCATCGAGCCCGTTGGCTCCCTTTCGGTGTCATCCTTCTCATCCGCTGCATCGTCTGTTCGACTTCTGCGCTCCCAAGCTCTTACACACTTAGACACAGGGATCAAACACAACCAGGGCCTAACTTAACTTGGTTGATCATATCAAAACTACCTGAGGTACTACAATCTCCTCTTTTTTTTATGTGCATTAATCCGAGTTAAGGTTAACACAAACAAGAAACAACAAATTATTTATAAAAACATATAAATAAAATAATATAATTTACTGCAATAGCTATGCAATTAAAATTAAACTTGGCATCCCCTTAACTTAATCCTATTTACTCTCTCCTTTTGATCACATAAAAAAGTACTTGTAAAAAAATAAGAATAACAAACTGATCAAGGGGGAAAAACATAGTTTAGAAGTTTTTAAAAAATTTGATGAATTTTGAAATATTTTTTAAAAGTCGATTTGTAATACCAAAAATTTTGATAATTTTTTTAAGTGTCTAAAATATAACATACAGATTTCAAAAAATTAGAATTATCAAAAAGAATTTTCGAAATATTTATAAATGTAAAAAATACAATTTTTATATAATACTTCATAAAATATTATTTACCATTTAGAAAATTTTCAAATTTTTTTGTCAAAGTGGATAATCATTGAACTCAGTAGTATAAAAATTTTTGGATTAAAATAAATTTTTTGAGTTCAAAAACAACGATTATAATCACAGAAATAATTTTCAACAACAAATAATTTTAAAATTAGATATTTACCTAGAAAAATTTTGCTAATTTTTTAAATGGTCAAAATATAACCTTTAGATTTTGAAAAATCAAACTTTTCTAAAATAATTTTCTACTTATTTTGAAAATTAAAAGTAAATTTTCAAAAGTAAATTCATGAAAATTCATCGTATATTTTAAATAATTCTGAAAAATTACAGTAAGTAGATGAAGTCTTTGTGCATCATAAAAAATTTGAAAACGGATTATCTTCAAATATTACTTTTCTATTTGGATTTTCTAACAATCAAGAAATTCAAAGATAATTTATTTAACAGAAAAAAATTAATAATTTAAAATTGATTTGGGAATGCAAACTAGATTTTTACCTATAGGATTAATTAGGAACATTAGTGGAATATAATTCTTAGGCACTTTTATGATTTGACTCCTATAATTCCTAATATACCAGTTAAGACCCCAGTATATCTAAAAAAAATTTTGGGAGAAGAATTAGGCATGCTATTTCTTTTTCTAATTTTTTTTATTTGAACTTTTAATTTATCATTTTCATGCTTCACATTATCATAGATTTCTAAAATATATGAAATAGTTAATTCCTTTTTCAAATTTAAATTTTTTGTCCTTAATTTACATAAACTCCTAAGCATGGATCTAATACTAAAATGTAGTTTGTCAGGAGGAAGTTTGCATACCACACTTACCATTTCGTCATGTCTAAAACTGGATGCTCCTCCTTCATCACTGCTTCCTTCGATCGAATCTCCCCCTTTATCAATGCTCATGTCAGAGGTGGTTGTTTCGTCGTCCTCTTCTTGGTGACTTTCCATAAGTACACGTCCGACATAGGTTTTGATTTCGGATTCATCAGATGACATATCGTCCCACGTCGCTTTCAGGCTCTTTTGCTTGGGCTTGTTCTCCTTCTTTTTATTCTTCAGCTTTGAGCATTGATCTTTGATGTAACCTTCCTCATCACAATGGTAGCATCTGTTAGATATATTGGCTATCTAGTGTGAATGGAAAAGAGGTGGTGGGACTTTAGTCCCACATTGGAACTTTCCATTGAATGGAAAGTGAAGAGGAGAATAAAGGGACTCCCTTGTGAGTGGGGCTTTAGTCCCACATTGGGAGTTTTAAGGCAAAATGTTTGGTTTATATTGTATCACAAGCATGGTAGTTGTGAACAAATGCTAGGGGAGAGGCTCTCTCTCACGCGTGGGTGCGCAGGGGGGGTGCAAATCCAGGGCCCGGATTTGTACTGAATCAAGTGAACTCGTGTGCGTGCACGACCCGTGCACGTCGAATGTCTGACCGGTCGGGGCAAAATTTATCCAAGCAGATTAATTCGTCATTTACGACTGCGGGGGTCTGAGCCTATATAAAGGGGCTGACCGAGAGCAAAAGACAAGGACAGACGCTACGAAATTCTCCTCCGCTCCACCTCGCTCCCGACCTCCGCTGATAGCAGTCGGGTACCTCTTCAGTTCGCTACGAACAACGAGTGCTCCGTTGTGCCCGTGGTCTGCTGTTGTATCCTGAGAGACAGAAGTCCAACTGAGCCTCGAAGCACCGCCGGAGGAGGACGAATCTGTTTCAAGGAAACTGCGCTGTGCAGGCCTCAGCAACTTCCCGGTCGGGAGACGTCCGACCACTACTCGGGAGATCCCAGTCGGGAAACTCCACTCGGGAATTCCACTCGGCTGCGCGGGAGCTCACTCGGCCACTCGGGAAAATCTGCTTGGGTCGGGAGATTCCACTCGGACCTCACTCGGCCACTCGGCAGCTTCAGATTTCAACTCAGGAGCTCTAGAATTCGCTCGGGAGACTGCAGACTGAAGAAGAAGCAGCTCGGGCCACTCAAAAGAGATAAGTTGAAATTAATTTAGTAATTTCAATTTTCTAAAATCTCGAAAATATCCTCAAACAGCATCTTACTTGCCTCTTCCTTGGAGAACATTTATTGCCCTGTGATTTATTAATCTTGTTAGATTTAAAATACTTATTGAGTTTTCTTACCATGTATGATGTTTTCTCTTCATCGGTGGAAGATTCCTAGTCTGATTCAATCCTCCACGTATTTAGGGTGATATTGTCCATCTTTTCCTTTCTTGATCCTGCACACCGAGATTGATGTAATTTGAAGGTAGAAAACATTTCTTCTAGGGTACTTACCTTCGTTTCCTTTGAGATGTAATAGGCAACTAGTAAGTCCACTCCTAGGTTCTTGGGAAGGCGTTAAGAGCATATCGGATCAAGTCATGATTTATTACCAATTCATCGAGGTTGGTGAGTCAGGTGATCAATTCATTGATCTTTGCATGAATCTCGGCTATCGTTTCTCCTTCCTTTATCTGGAGGTTGGTTAGTTGGTTCCGGAGGTCTCTTCTTGCTAACTTAGCTTTTGATATGCTTTCGTGAAGTTTTAGGAACTTCTTTCAGAGTTCTTTTGCTGAGTTCTAACTGCCAATGTGGTTGACTTCTTGAGGTGGTAGTACAATCAACAGGTGGAATTCAGCCTTTTCGTTGGCTACTGAATCAACTTGTTTCTTTTTGTTCTAGAGATGTTCCTCCTTTTCATCTCCATTTGTATCTTTGGGAGTTTCAAATCCATATTTTATGATTAGTAATATTTCAAAATCAATCCTAAAAATAACCTCCATCTTCTTTTTCTATATGGAGAAATCTCTCTTGAACTTCGCCTAGCGAATGTTGGATTCAACCATCTTCTTGTTGCTTTATCATGCAGTTAGTCCTTCAAAATCGAACCTTGCTCTGATATCACTTATAAGACCATTGACAGGCCGACAAGAGGGGTGAATTGTCCTGCAAAAAATACCTTGATCTTTTATAAATTCTTAATTAGATAGAAGTTAGTTTCAGTAATTAATTAAAAACATAAACAATGAAAGACACTAATAAGAGACACAATGGTTACTTGGTTGTAACCAGGGTGTAGTTGCTAATCTAAGATATTGAAAAGCTTCACTAATGAAAAGCTCCTTCGCTGTAGGAGGAGTAGCCTCTTACAGACTTTGAACAGCTCACAAAATGACTAGAAAAATTAATTACAGTTGTTGATTTCTAATCCTAACCTTTAGGGGTTATTTATAGCCTAAAAAACAAAGCGAACATTATGCTGACGTGAACCTGAGGAGCCTCAGATTGTATGAAACTTATTCACGCACCAACGTTCACTAGCGATATCTTTTTATTATGAGACGCCTCAGTTCTGATCTGAAGCGCCTCAAGTTCAAACTGAGACGCCTCAGTTCAGCTTTTGCTCAAAGATGAAACTTTCAGTTGAGGCACCTCACACATCAACTGAGGCTCTTCAATTGACCAGTTGGTCAAAGTCAACACCTATGTTGACTTTTTCATCCTTCTTTCGCTTGGGTGATTTTTGGTCAACCAGAGTTAGGCTCACCCGAATATGATTTTGGCCTTCGCCTCGAACGGACTTCCTCCCGGCTTCTCGTCCTTCGGACGTTACGCGCGTCTTTCTCACTCCACCAATATACTTTTTGGCAGACCTCCGCATCTCTCAGATACACTGAGCACGTCGGCTCGCTTCCCGTGTCATCCTTCTCGTCCGCTACATCTTCCATTCGACTTCCTACGCTCCTAAGCTCTTGTACACTTAGACATAGGGATTAAACACAACCAAGACCTAACTTGACTTGGTTGATCACATCAAAACTACCCGGGATACATACAGTTTTCCTCAAGATAGACATTGAAAGTTGGTTCTCTAAATGGCGTGGCTACACAACTCCAGTCACCGAGACGGGAGAAAATCTCAACCCAGAAAAGTGGATGGCCGAAATAAAGAAGGCTCAAAACGACTTGAAGGCACTTAACACTCTTCAATATGGTCTAACTAAAAAGGAACTCATCTAAGTCGACCCTTTCGACAGTGCAAATGATTTATGAGACAAGCTAGTCGAACTACATGAAGGGGGCAAACGACACAAAGGTAACAAAACGTGACCTTCTACTGAATTCACTACTAAATATTAAGATGCTAGATGGTGAGACGGCAAACCAACTATACATGAGGATCAAAAACATCCTGAACAGACTACACTTCATCGGCTACCAACTGGAGAATTGTGACATAATCAGGTATACCCTCAACTCGTTCCCTCGAAACACTTTATGGCCATCGATGGTGGATACCTATAAAGTTTCAAAGGATCTTTCCAAAATTAATTAGATGAACTTTTTTGCAAACTTAAATTACACGAATATGAGCGGTTTTCTTTTCGACTTTCAAGAGCGGTTTGTAACCACTCCTACAATTTTATCAATGGTTTAAAAATCGCTCCTCTTATTGCCGTCCCTATATCCTATAGAAGCTATTTTCGTAACCGTTGGTAAATATTGCAAAACCGCTCCTATTATTCTTTATAGGTACGGGTTGAAACTAATCTTACACGTTATGCATATAACAACGGTTTCAAACCGCTTCTATAACTATAAATTCAGATGTCGTTTAAATTACTCTGAAACCCTTTAGATGTAAGAACAGTTTTAAACCATTCCTACACATCATGGATATAAGAGCGATTTCAAAACGTCTAAATATAAAATTATTCCTACAAATAGACCCGCTTAGGCCAAGTCCAAACTGGACCGACCTCGGGCTCGTAACTAGTTCAACTACTTGTTGTTCCGATTCTGACCCATACTAGTCGATTGCCAATAAAATCGACCCCCGGGCTAGGTCTGAACTAAATCCGACCTCGAGCTTATAACCAATTCAGGTATCCGTTGACCCGATTTAGACCCAAATTAACCGATTATTGGTTTAATTTTTATTTTTTTTATGTTTTCTTGGAATGAGTTTTTTTATAGATATAAAGATATTAAAAAAATTATTTATACTGAGATTCGAATCTAGGTCTCCTAAATTAAAACCTAATATCCTAAACAACCAGACTATAATTATTAATCCATTTATATGTTAGTTAATTTTTTAATAACTAATTAATAATTTCTTTAATATATTGTTATTCTTAATAATAAGGATAAGAGTAACCGAGCATTTATTAATTAATTTATAATCATTTTGCTAATAAATAATTCATATCTTAGTTAATTATTTAATAACTAATTAACAGTTTTCTTTTATTATATAATTATTCTTATTAATTCCAAAAACATCGGAGTCCGATAAATGATTTTGATTACCTATTGGAATATGAGATTAGGGTTATCTAGAAAAATGACTCTGGTTTATGTTGGTGTTGGAAAGAGAAAAGACAAAAATTTAAGTTAATTTTACTTTGCTATTAGAGGCTAATAAAAGCAAAAAGTTAATTGAAAAAAATTAATAAGGTTAATATGTTAAAAAAAATTGTTCTCTAGAAATAATAATAATATTTATTAATACACTGAAAAAATAATTTTTAATAAATATGATTATTAAATATTTATAATAATATTTGTTTAAAAAGTATTAATTAAAAATATCAACGATATATTCTAGTTGTGTAGAGTTGGAGGATGAATAGAATCAAATAAAAGAAATGAAATGTTGTCTTGAATGAGATATAGATTTTTGGAGTTGAATAAAGGAATAAGAAAAGTTTTCAGTGTGAGATTTAGGTTCAAAGTTGAATAGAAGAAGAGAAAAGATTTCTGACATAAAATTTAGGGTTTTAGTGATGGAGAGAGGAAGATGAAGGTGTAGAGATTGTGTGTGAAGCCTGGAACAAAAAGTATGGGTTTAGGAGAAAATTATTAAGAGTAAAAACTTATGGAAAATAAGTATAAGAAAAGAAGAAAAGTGGTACCAATAAAATTAAGAATACTTTTTTAGAAAAAATAAAAATGAGAAAAGCGGTTTATGGTAATAAGAGTGGTTTACATCAGTGATGTATGCAAATTAATGCTAAAACTATACAATAGAGATATAGTTTAAAAATCAATTATACACCATTAGAGCAATAGAAGCGGTTTGTAGCAGTATTTTACACAAGCTTTCATTTAAAAAATCCAATATGAGCAGTTTAAAAATTGCTCATAGAAGTTAGAGCAATAGAAACGCTTAGTAGTAGCATTTGACCCAGAACCGCTACTAAAAGTATCCAATATCAACATTTTTAATATTGCTTCTAATAGTTATCATTAAGAGCGGTTTATAGCAGCGCTTTTTTCAAACCGATGCTAAAGATATTCAACAAGAGCGGTTTTAAAATTGTTCCTACAGGTTAGACAATTGAAACTGTTGAGTTCAAACCAATTCAATTGGTCAATTTTTAAGAGCGGTGTTAAAATCACTCCTAAACAACCGCTCTAATATGTGTTTTTTTTTTTGTAGTGGCAGTCTAACTTGAGTCAAACCGAGAAAGGTATTGCCCTTATTGCAAGACCAAGCAAGGAGCCAAAATCAAAAGGCGAATCCGACTCCAACTCAACCGAAGAACAACTAGTAAACATGGTCAGGAAAATGTTTACAAAAAAGAAGAAAAAATTTTCAAAAGGCAATCTCAACAAGGAGATAAAATCTACATCAACCAAATCATTGTCTGAAGTAACGTGTTACGGGTGCATAAAAAAGGGGCACTATAAGACTGATTGCCCAAATACCAAAGAAGATAGGGCAATTTACCAAAGGGCGTATCCAACTATTCGTAATTACCGAAAGGAGTACCATGGTTTCTATTATACCAAAGGGCGCATCCCATATAGTGAAGTTACTTTTATACCCCTCCCGCCAAATAATAACTTTATCAGACACAGTTTCGAGACAACCGAACCACTTTATCAATAAAATATTAATTTGTGGTTCGGATGGGTAGCAGTCGAATTTTTCTCAGCCAATATATATATGTGAAATGATTTGCACAAGTCGAATGATCACGAATATACGTATATATTGCTTCCTTGCACAACTCGATTCATCACCAAAGCACCTGAGGAAAATAGGTTGTCGAAGGAGAAAAAGGAAGCAACAAAATAGGTTGTCGAAGGAGAAAAAGGAAGCAACAAAATAGGTTGTCGAAGGAGAAAAAGGAAGCAACAGATTGGTAACTAAGAGAAATAGGAATGTACGTATGATTGTCTTCTTTGATATGGTATCAGATATAGTTTTAATCAAGTTAAACTCTTTCTACTATTTTAATTTTGGAGGAGGCTTAGGGTGATATGCATTACATGATATCAGGCCCTGAGAGTGCATGATGTCATTAGATTTCAGGCAATAGGAGAGGCTGTAAAATTTTGTTTCAGGCCCTCGGAGGGACTGAAATAAAAGAAATTCAGGCCCTCCCAGGACTTGGCCTGAATTTATTTTATTTCAGATCCAGGGAGGGGCTGAAATCAAATGATTTCAGGCCCTCCCTGGGCCTGAAATGTAATGATTCAGGCCCGGAGTGGGCCTGAAAGGAAATGATTTCAGGCCCTGCCTGGGCCTGAAATAATTCAGGCCCGACCTGGGCCTGAAATAAAATGATTTCAGGCCCTGGTAGGGCCTGAAATCAAATCCCTGGGCCTGAATCAAATGATTTCAGGCCCTCAGGGGCTCCTAGGGCCTTTATTATCAATTTCAAAGTTTGATAAAGTTATATGTAATTTTTTTCAGGGTTGATAATGTTGTTGACGAAATTCTCTCTGAGATATGGAATACTCTTGATGATAATGTGGCTACGGGGAAAGGATTAGAAATAACTAGTAATAATATTCCATTATGTTCCCAGTATGGTGATAATAGCATTACAAGGAATTTGGCAATTGATCTAAATGAAGAAGCAAATAATTTAGAAGATGAGGGTTTGAATTCTTCTACAAGAGTAGTTGAAATATTTCAGCCAACCTGGAGTGGGGAGGAAGAAATTGAAATCCGGAATGCAGAAGAATTTGTACCCAGTACAAGTGTACTAGAATTCCAAGCTGATGATATGCAGGTTGAGCAATATGAATTCCCCCCAGATCAGTACAGTGACCTAGAGGAGGAGTTTCCATTAGCTGAAGATCCATATATTTTGAATTCTCGATTGCTTGCTGGGCCAATTCGAGAGCTAGAGGCAAGAGATGAGCATGAATTTTTTGTGGGGCAGATATTTCCATCTAGAGAAGAATTCAAGAATGCACTTGTTAAACATGCGATGGTTAAGCATATGAGATATAACCCAGTTGACACCCGGAAAAACAGAGTTAAAGCAGTGTGTTTTAACCAACCATGTACATGGAGAGTAGTAGGAAGGGGGGAAGTAGAGTTCACTGTTACAAAATATATAAAGGAACACCAATGTCGAAGTGTTAGGGAAAGTGCTGATCATCATGCATGCTCTTCATCATTTGTTGCTTCTTTTGTTGAAGAGCAATTTCTTCATAATGAACAATACAAACCAAGTATGATTATTTCAGATATTAAAGCTAGATTTGGAGTGACGATATCATACAGAAAAGCATACATAGCTAGGGAGAAAGCATTGAAAAAGGTTGTTGGAGATTATGATGAGGCATACAGAGATCTCCCACAATATCTGCGTGAGTTAAGAGCTAGAGATCCTGAAACTTATGTGGCACTATGCACGAATGGTGACAATCAGTTCCAGAGGTGTTTTTGGGCTTTTGGTGCTTGCCGAAGGGTGTTCAGGTCTTATTTGCGTAGAATTATCGGAATTGATGCGACACACCTAAGAGGAAAGTATCCAGGAGTATTGTTGATTGCAACGGCGATTGATGGTAATGACAATGTTCTCCCAGTTGCCTTTGCAATAGCTGAAGTAGAATGTGGGTCTGCTTGGGAGTGGTTTTTGGATCATACAAAGAGGTTCTTTGCTGTTGATGATCACTCACTCACCATAGTATCAGATAGACATCGGGGCATTATATCAGCAGTCAGAAAAGTATTCACAAACGCGCATCATGCTTTTTGTTGCCACCACATGTCTTGTAATATGGTAACTGATACTGGAAGTAGAGCTGGTGTAGGTTTGTTTTGGGCAGCAGCACGAGCCAACACAACACTTCAATATGATATGATAATGCAGACAATGCTCGAAAAACATCCAGATGCTCATAAGTGGCTTCAGAACATTGAACCCTAAAAGGTGGGCAAATGCACACTTTACTGGGAGAAGGTACAGAATGCTTACCACGAATTGTGTGGAGAGCTTGAATGCTTTGTTTAAGTCTACACGTGAGCTTCCCATAAATAGGTTAATTGATAATACAAGAAGAAAGGTAGCTCAATGGTTCTATAACCGTAGAGAGGAAGTTTCCAAATGGCATGTTGCTTTGACACCTCATGCTACAAAAGAAATGGAATCAAGGAGAGAGAAAGCTAGAGCTTATAAGGTTCACCCTTACTCTCAATCAGAAATGGAGGTAGAAACATGGGGCACTTCATACATGTTGATTTGGAAAAAACTTTTGTCATTGTGGGGAGTTTCAAATTTCAGGACTCCCTTGCTCACATGCCTATAGCTGTAATAGTTCACAGGAATATCGATACACTCCGATATTGTGAGCATTATTTTTATTCTGAAACTTGGAAGTGGGTTTACATG
>JAGFNQ010005678.1:36570-88066 GCA_024364735.1 Boesenbergia rotunda
GCCTTTTATTAATATTAAGAATATGATACAAAATGTCCCTAGTCAATCATCATATAATTGGCTCTAGGGCTCTTTACTAACCAATCTCCCACTAGCACTAGTGCCAATCACTGTAGTATCTAATACCGGAGTGACCTGGTATGACCATCATGCTTCTTTTGTGCCAAAGCCTTGGTCAAAGGATCTGCGATGGTAGAATCAGTGTGTACTCTGCATATCCTCACATCTCCTCTATCGATGATCTCTCGAATGAGATGGAAGCGTCGTAGTATGTGTTTGGTCCACTGATAGGAGCGAGGTTCCTTCACCTGCGCAATAGCCCCATTGTTGTCACAATAGAGGTCTATCGGGTCTGCTATGCTAGGAACCACACCAAGCTCTGTAATGAACTTCCGGATCCAAACATCCTCTTTTTGCCGCCTCTGACGCAGCAATATACTCGGCCTCTGTTGTAGAATCTGCGACTATGTCCTGCTCCGAACTCTTCCAGCTCACAGCGCCACCATTCAGGCAAAATACATACCCTGACTGCGATCTATAGTCATCCCTGTCTGTTTGGAAGCTTGCGTCACTGTAACCCTTTACAGCTAGCTCCTCATCGCCTCCAAATATCAAGAAATATTCTTTCGTCCTTCGTAAGTACTTAAGAATATTTTTGACAGCTGTCCAGTGACATTCACCTGGATCTGACTGGTACCTGCTCGTCATGCTCAAAGCATACGAAACATCTGGACGAGTACATAACATGGCGTACATGATAGACCCTATAGCGGATGCATAAGGGATCTGATCCATATGGTCTCTCTCCTCCTTTGAAGAGGGACATTGAGTCTTCGAAAGACTCACACCATGTGACATTGGCAGAAATCCCTTCTTGGAATTCTGCATGGCAAAACGATTAAGCACCTTATCAATATATGCACTTTGACTTAAGCCAAGCAATCTCTTAGATCTATCTCTATAGATCTTAATGCCTAGGATATAGGCTGCTTCACCTAAGTCTTTCATTAAGAAGCAATTCCCAAGCCACATCTTCACAGACTGTAGTGAAGGGATATCATTCCCAATGAGGAGTATGTCATCTACATACAAGATCAGGAAGATAACTGTGCTCCCACTAGCCCTCTTGTAGACACAGGGTTCATCTTCATTCTTGATGAAACCAAACGCTTTGATTGCATCATCGAATCAAAGATTCCAGCTTCGAGAAGCTTGCTTTAGCCCATAAATGGACCTTTGCAACTTACATACCTTTCCAGTATGCTCTGGATCTACAAAACCCTCAGGTTGTGTCATGTACACATCCTCGAGTAGATTCCCATTTAGGAATGCGGTTTTGACATCCATCTGCCAGATCTCGTAATAATGGTAAGCTGCAATAGCAAGCAGGATCCGAATAGACTTAAGCATCGCAACTAGGGGAAAGATTTCATCATAGTCGATACCATGAATCTGCTTGAAACCTTTAGCTACCAATCGCCCTTTGTAGGTATGCATGAGTCCATCCATGTCAGTCTTTCTTCTAAAGACCCACTTACACCCAATGGGTTTAATCCCCTCAGGTGGATCAACCAAAGTCCATACTTGGTTAGTATACATGGATTCCATTTCGGACCTCATGGCTTCTAGCCATTTCTCAGAATCTAGGCTCATCACAGCTTCTTGATAGGATGTAGGCTCATTCAACTCAATGAGCGTCACATCATCATGGTCAGACAAGAGAAAAGAGTGCCTTTCAGGCTGACGACATATCCTATCATATCTGCGAGGAGGTTGGTCTACTTGAACAGCCTGTTGTTCCACAACTTCTTGTGTAACAACCTCATGATCCACAACATCTTGTGGTGCTTATTCAATGTCCATTAAGGCCTCAGTACTATCTGCATCTTGAACTTCTTCAAGATGGATTTCACTCCCACTAGTCCTTCTAGAAATAAACTCCTTTTCTAGAAAAACCATTTCTAGCGACAAATATTTTGCCTTGTGTGGGATTGTAAAAGTAATATCCCTTTGTTTCCTTGGGATATCCTACAAAGTAGCACTTATCAGATTTGGGTCCTAGTTTATCTAAGACTTGACGTCGAACGTAAGCCTCACAACCCCAAATCCTCATAAAAGAAATCGTGGGACTCTTCCCAGTCCATATCGTATATGGTGTCTTTATAACAGCCTTTGATGGAGCTCGGTTAAGTGTGAAAAGAGTTGTCTCTAGAGCGAAACCCCAGAAGGAAGTAGGAAGATCCGTCTGACTCATCATCGATCGTACCATATCTAATAGAGTACGATTTCTCCGCTCGGACACACCATTCCACTGTGGTGTTCCAGGTGGAGTGAGTTGGGATATGATCCCACACTCTGCTAGATGGTCACGAAACTCTTGGCTAAGGTATTCACCACCTCGATCTGATCGAAGCATCTTAATACTTTTGCCAAGTTGGTTTTGTACTTCACTCTTGAATTCTTTGAACTTTTCAAAGGATTCTGACTTGTGTTTCATGAGATACATATAGCCATACCTACTGATATCATCAGTGAAAGTGATGAAGTACTGATAGCCTCCTCTAGCTGCGACATTGAAAGGCCCACATACATCAGTATGTATGAGTCCTAACAACTCTGTCGCTCTTTCGTCGTGTCCACTAAATGGAGTCTTGATCATCTTGCCTAAAAGACAAGATTCACATGTCTCATATGATTCAAAATCAAATGAGTCCAGTAATCCATCCTTATGGAGCTGGGATATATGACTTTCATTTATATGTCCTAAGCGACAATGCCAGAGATATGCTTAGTTCAAATCATTTGGTTTGAACCGTTTGGTATTTATGTTATAGATTGGGTTATCTAGATCTAGAAGATAGAGTCCATTTATCAATGGTTCATTACAATAGAACATATCATTTAGCATTATAGAACAATATTTGTTCTTTATGGTAAATGAAACCCCTTTCTTGTCCAAACAAGATACTGAAATAATGTTCTTAGTTAATGCAGGTACATAAAAGCACTCTTCTAGTTCTAGGATAAGCCCAGTGGGCAAAGACAAGAAATATGTTCCTACAGCAATAGCAACAATTCTTGCTCCATTGCCTACTCGTAGGTCCACTTCGCCCTTGGTCAATGATCTAGCTCTTTGAAGGCCCTGCACATTAGTACAAATGTGAGATGCACATCCGGTATCTAATACCGAAGAAGAAGAGATAGATAGATTGACTTCTATAACAAAATTACCTGAGGCAGAAGTCTCACTTCTTTTCTTCTTTGCTTCCTCCAGGTAGAGTTTGTAATTCCTCTTCCAATGTCCGGTCTCATCACATTGGAAGCAGGTCCCTTCCTTAGGCACTTTGCCTTTGGCTTTGGATATAGTAGAATTTGCCTTGCCTTTGGCTTGGGTCTTACCCTTGCCTTTAGGCTTCCATTTGTCATTGCCTTTGTTAACCATCAGTACATTACTGGTCTTGGCTTTCTTGAGATTGGGCTCAGCAGTTCTCAACATGGTGAGCATCTCAGGTAAAGGCTTATCAATTTCATTCATGTTGTAGTTCATGATAAATTGATTATAACCCTCCGGCAACGATTGCAGGATAAGGTATGTTGCCAATTCTTGGCCCAGTGGGAATCCTAGTCTTTCAAGGTTCTCCACATACCCAATCATCTTGAGTACGTGAGTTCCTACAGGAGTTCCCTCTTGCATCTTGCATGCAAATAGGGCTTTGGACACCTCAAAGTGCTCGTGCCTAGCTTGCCCTTGATATAGTTGTTTTAGATGCTCAACCATATCATGTGCATTCATGTTCTCGTGTTGCTTCTGAAGCTCAGAGTTCATGGTGGCAAGCATTAGGCATGATACATCCAATGCATCATCCTGATGCTTCTTGTAAGCATCTTTTTCAGCACGGGTGGCAGTAGCGACGGGTGCTTCTGGAAGGGGTTGCTCTAGAACGTACAGTTTACGTTCTTGTTTAAGGACTATCCTCAAGTTCCTGTACCAGTCCAGGAAATTAGCTCCGTTGAGCTTGTCCTTCTCAAGGACAGATCGCAGAGAGAGAGTGTTCGACGTATTAGACGACATGGTGATCTACAACAACACAACATGCAGAAATAAGTATCATATCTAGATCATTTAATTAGACATTTAATTAAATGATGCTCTCACTAAATCGTAGAGCTTTTGTAGGGGCTAGTCATGGATGTAGGCAAACTTACTTTGCTCACACTACTAGCTCCAAACCAAACAGCGACTACATTTATGTGGGACAAGATCCAAATTATACTTCATCTTGAGTTAACTTTGGCTAATCGTCCAAGACTCGGTACAATTAGGTAGGTAATATTTTACCAATTACATCGTATGCAACTCTTGAAAAAGGGTTAAGATTCACATTACACATCATCTTGAGTTAGCTTTGGCTAATCGCCCAAGACTTAGCATAATTTTCCTCTTACCCAATTTTCCCAATTTTTGGGATATGCCTCTAAGTTTCTCAATCCAATTGAGGTGACTTAGTTAAGTCTCACCCAAAGTTCGATAGTGGGACATCACAATTGTCCACTCGCACTCTACCAAGATAAAATGCGTTGCTTTGCTTTGGCAAACCCAACAACAAATGATCGAGGTAGTTTATGAGTACTGAACCTTGGTAGACATATTGAGTTGACTTAATTAAGATTAACATCTAAGCATGCATCACATACACACACATACCATATATCAATATATAGACAAGAAAATGTGACATGGTTATGGCCAGTATACTACGATCTTTTCAAGCCAATGAGAAGATCGATGGTCAACCTAAGGATAACTTCTTCTCCAAGAGCATCCTCCGGTCATCATGTGTGGTTGGCATCCTCCTTGTAACTTCATTCTTCAATGGACACTCCATTCCTCTTTTGTACATTACAATGTAGGAAAACTCGAGTTACATTCGAGTCTAAATCTAATTTTACAATTAGGAAGAATAGATACAAGGCACGACACGCAGGTCGTATTATGAATTACAACATGCACACACACACATACATCCAATCACATTGGGGTTAAGGCCATAACCATTCACCATGTCATCATTTACACACACACATACATCCAGTCACATTGGGGTTAAGGACATTGATTTTATTATGAGTGCAAAAACAAAATTTACTTTGTTGTTCCCCGAGTGAGTCGCTGCCCAGATTCATCAACATATATCCGAGACCCATATAGCAATGGTATGATCACTCGGACTCCGCTTTCCCAAGACATTCTCGGGGTTTTCTCACTCGGGACGACCCGAGCTTCTGTCTTCCCAAGTGACCTTGGGAAGCTTTCTGCTCGGTATGACCTCAGAGGTCAGTCTTCCCGAGTGGGAGGTCGGGAGCCCAACTACTATATCATACAGTTTATGCAACTCATAATATATCTTGTCCTACTTCTATATCACATATAAAAGTAGAAAAACATTGTACGATCTTTCACAAGTGGCTCTGATACCACTGTTGGGATCTTCAGGCGACATAAACACAAAACGCAGTGGAAACAAGATCCCACGAGCGATCCATGCGAAAGAAAACTTGTACAAAGTATATCTATCTAATAGATTTATCTACTGTTTATACCTTTGGAGCGTGCCCTTACGTTTATCCCGCTCGTCCAAGCGCCGCCGGATCTCTTGCACGTTCAAGTGTTCGTGCATCTATTCGTATCCACATGAACACGATATCTCTACTTCGGAGAAGAACTACCTTAGTTGTGCTAGCAACTTGAGGTAGTTCACAAAACACCAAGAACCCAAGATGTGAGTTTCGGCCAAGATGGAGAAGAGAAGGAAGAGGGGAAAGAAAATGACAAGTTGTCATCCAAATGACAAGGGAAAAACTCTTTTATACTCATATCATGAGGAGTTTTTGCCTTTTAAACTTCCATTCATTAAACATTTTAATATAACTCTCTAACTTTTCATGTAACACTCTAATGGTGAGAAACTCTCCATCTTCCTCTCTTATTAATTCATTAAACATTTTAATGAATTAATATTTCATCCAAATGTGGTTGAGTCTAATCTAAATGAGTTTAACTCAAATTAGATCTCAATCCATAATCCAATTGGATTCACTTGAGTCTAACTCAATTAATCCAATTCTAATTAAATCTTAGCCAAATCAAGATCAATTAATCTCTGAAGCATCGTGTCCTTAGTGTGTGACCCAATAGGCTCTCGTAACCTTGGCAATGTGTCTAAACCAATTTAGACACAAAAACAATGAGCGGCATCTAGCAATGCATCAATGCTACCCAAGTAACAAGAAAGTCGAGATCCGACTTAACCTCCATGACTATGGCAATGTATGACCTTGTCCTTCTATCCTTGATCTCTAGATTGACAAATGAGGCATAGACCACGTCATCCTCAATCAATCTGGTGTTTCTTGATCCCCGAGTAGACTCACTCAAACAATTGAGCTCAATATCTCATATTGACTCATTCGAGCATGGGCATGCATTTTAGTAGTCCTACTCGATCAAGGGGCCCACAGATATCACTCCCGTCATATGGGAGGGATAGATCCCATCTACATCACTCACATCCCTCCGCATAATTCATTACTGATAACTAGCATTTTATGTCATTTTATTTGCTCATTTATTTAGCATTTCTTTATCCTATCGTATGTTTAAATCATGTTTATATCACATTTTACGATTAGGATTTATTTTTGAAGCTTATTATAATTTTCTCTAAATTTTGGTATAATTTTATGATTTTTGTAGGGAATTAAAAATTGGACTTTGAACCAAAGGCTGAGGCTGATCTGAACTGATTAGGCTGAACACCAGGGGCTGAGCTGGGCTCAAAACTCACAGACTGGGCTGAATTGAAAGGAGCCTTGGCTGAAGCAAAGGCTTGGCTAAACCCGAGGTGGTCTGAACCAAGTTCTGGTCTGAACTCAAGGGCAGAAACGGGCTGGGCTTAACACAAAAGAGGGCATCATGGATTCGATGGAGCTCCACACTACGGAGGCCTGATCAACCTTCTTCACCTGGACGAGCTCCACACGCGAGAGGGGGATATCCACTCATCACACACCAGACTCTTCGACTCCTCCCTCTGCCACCAACGGTTGGCGGTCCACCTCCATCTCACCACCGCCGATCGGCCATCTCCCTCACTCTCCACCTTCCATTTTCTTCTTTCTCCGCCGCAGATATCTCCTTCTCCATCCCTCTCAGCCAAACACAAGAGGAACCGGGCGAACCCTAGACGCCAACCTTCCATTTCTTCTCTCTTCTTCAGAACCAGCCGCCGCCAGCTCTTCAACACCCACGGCAGCAGCTCTTCTTCGCAGCTCTTCACAGCAGTTCCTCTTCATCACGGCCGGCGATCCACAGCTCCTTCCATTTGCCATCCGCAACTTAGTTTTTTGCTTGTTGATAGTTCTTAGAGTTTGATGTTTGTGGATTGTTGAATGCTTGTAATCAATCTCTATCTTCTATGTTTAATGTTGCTTGCATTTGACTCAATTTGATTCATGCCCGTTGCTTGTTCGATGAAATGTCCCAACCAATTATTTTACTTCAGTTTTGTAATTTCAAATGTTTCAAGTTTCTCTTATGTTTAAGTATGCAATTAGGTTAGATTAGGTTAAGTTTCATTAATGCTTTACTTCCTTAATTGCTTCCTTTATGCTGCCTTGCGTTTCCTTGTCAAGTTAGGTCAGATTAGATTTCTTTACTGCTGTAGGTTTTGCTCCATGTTTAGTTTCGTCAATGCTTTATTTCAAGTTTCCCTTTCCTTTTCTGCAAGTATAGTTTAGATTAGATTAGATTTCATTTACTCGCATTGTCTTTCATTAATTAGGATTAGATTTCATGCTTGCTTTGCTATTTCATTTCGTAGTCTTAGCGTTCAAATCCGAACCCCAGTTTCATATCCAAAATCCAGAAGCAATAACTTGGAATCCTAAGATTATTAACCTATCATTACATTCCTTGAGAGAGACGACTCGAGTTACTCTATACTATATTAGTTTAGAGGAGTTCGATACTTTGATTGTATTTGAAACCGTAACGCGACTAAAAATGATTATCAAATTTGGCGCCGTTGCCGGGGAGTGTAGTGGTGTTTGATAATTTCAGGATTGTTTCCCTATTTTTCCACAAAATTTAAAAAATTGTCATGTGCTTTAATGTTCATTCATTCATGTATTTGATATCATATGCTCCTGAGTCTTCTAATCTTGTTTATTAGTGTTTCAGTGTAAGACTAGGAAAATTCTTTCAGATCAACATGGATTTCTACTCTCAACAATTTGGAGGCTTCAATGAATATCATGATTCAGAAATTGGGGGAGTGGAACACATATGCACTAATGTGGCAGTCCATCTCATTCAGCTGCTATATGCCACCTCATCCAAGAGATTGCTAGATTTTCTCAAGAACCCCTGCATTCCCAACATCAATATCAAGATACTTATGATCCAGCTCCTAACACCTATAATGATGACTGGGGCAATTACTCGACTCAGTACTTTCAACCCCAACAGACTCCAGAGCAGCATGGATACTTCCAACCTCAACAGTCAGATAGGTATAACTCATTTTCTAATTCCTATAATTCTAATTGGGGGGATCAGTTATATTTTAGGTATGAGGATACACAAAGTCAATTTACTAAGCAATATCTAGCATATCAGAACTTACTGACATTCCAAGATGATCCTCTGCCAAGAGTCCCACCGGTTCAGCAACAAGAATCAGAGTTTCCACTCACCTTGGAGCCATTTTTCACCCAATTACAGCAACAACATGAGGAAAATTTTCAGCAACTTAACACTCAATTTCAGCAGTTGAGCACTCAGTTAAGCGCTCAGATTCAGCAACAAGAGAGAAATTTTTAGCAGTTTAGCACTCAGCCTCAGCAGCAAATTGAGAGAGATTTTCAGCAATTTAGCGCTCCCTTTCAGCAATATCAAAGTAGGACTGATGCTTCCCTTTAGAACATAGCGTGACAAATTGGACAGATATCCTCCACCATTAGTCAGATGCAGACTGCAGGGACCAGGATCGATATTCAGAGAGGATATTCTAGTTCAGATGAGGCAGAGGAGGTATTAGCTACAGAGACAGCTGAGTTGGAAGTTGAATCTGATCCATTTTCAATTGTAGATGACTCTATAGGTGTAGGGGATTGCACTGAGCCCCAGGGATCACCTACATTGAGTGATATATTAGGAGATTCAGAGGATAAGTATGAAAGTGTAGGGACTTGCATGGTGGGAGCAAGAACCCAAGAATCACCTCTTTTAGTTGTATGTCCACCAGCACCTGACCTGAGATGAAGCCTTTACCCGACCAGGAGGAAGTCATAGCTATACCCATTCTTGTAGAACCTTCAGGTATTTTTCAGCAAGACAAGGTAAGTATTTTTCCAAATTGTTTAGAAAAATTCATAGATGTACCTAGGGTTGATTTTATTGGCTGTGATGCACTCCTTGAAACATTTATATAGAGACTGATGGTATTTCATTTTTTTCTTACCCTGCACGCGTGAGGGAGGTATTTCATGTTTTTGTAGGGTCTCGTAGGGTTCTCGAGTGGGTGTTACAACTAAATAGACTCCAACCTCCTGGAAGGACTTCCAAAAAGCATCAAGAGGGAGGAGTTGCTCTTACCTTGACTTGTGGCACTTCACCTCTTAAGTGGACTTTGTACCTGAATCGTCTCCGGCCACCGGAACACACATATGTAAAGTCCAAGTGTGGGGGAGCAGTGCACTATGACGTAGATCACGTGAGGAATGCTCTCCCGACTAACCAAACCCCACCACTACCGGGATGGATGCTACTCCTAAACCGACTCCAGCCGCCAGGAATAAAGGGGAGTTTGTTCCTTTTCTTTCCTTTTTCTTATTTTTCTTTATGTTTATACTTGCATGTTTGTTTGCTTTCATACTTTGCAGTCATACTTTGTTTCCTCGTTCTGCATTTTGTTTGGTTTGGAATAAACCTTGCTTGATTTTCAGTGTATCTTGCTACATGTTCCTTTATTATGCTTTGAGAATCATAAAAGATGGTTAAGTCTGATTATTGAGTTTTGGTTTCCTTGATATGCTTGGGGACATTAATTGCATCTCATCATTTATTATGGTGATGGACTCTATCTTGTTAGATTAAGCATGACATTTTATTATTCACCTAGTGAGGATATTACCATGCTTAGCCTTAATACTCTTATGTGTGATAGCATTTGTGATACTTGATACTCTAGAACTTGCTTTGATTCTTTTTGAAATTACAATAACATAAGCTTACATGAATATGATGGAGGCAAACTTTTTTGTTGATCTCTTAGTCTTCCCTCTACTTTGCTATTGTCACTAGTGAGCATTTCACATATTGTTTTCATGTTTCATTATCTTTCCTTTGTCAGATCTTCTCATTGTCATTATATTTTCACTGTCATATCTTTATTAGCTTATTTTTCCCTTGAGCATGTGATGAGAGCATGAGGTAATTGCATGATGATTACATTTTTATTTGTCTCTTACTAGCCTCTATTATTGTGAGTTTAGATGTTATCATACTTTGTTATATTGTCAGAGGCAGGTTTTAAGTGTGGGGGGAAAACAAATGTGTATTTACGAATGCTTGAAAAAAAAATCTCTATATAAAAAAAATAAAGATGAAAAAAAAATCTCTTTGTGAAAAAAAAGAGAAGAGAGAAATGAAAAGAAAAAAAGAAGTGCAAAAAAAAGAAAAGAAAATAATGGAAAAAAATGAAAGAGAAAAAAAAATTCTCAAGCATTTGGGATTTTGTTAGTTATGAACAAGAAAGAATATTTTCTTGATGCATACTCTTTTGATATCATTGTTGAGAGAAATTCAAGAGTTACTTTGTTAATACATACATGCATTCTTAGAGATATTGTAAGTGGTTGTTGTGTATTGCAAGGAGAATTTTGAGTGTTGGATGTTTGGTTGAGTTTTTTTATTTAGGCATATTGTTTGATTGTATACATCATGTTGATTACCCCAATGCTCTCATATTCTCTATGATCTCCTTTGTTATCTACCCTTCTTGTTCTCTTGTTAGCACATGGTTTCATCATCAGTCCTTGAAAAGTCCTCTTGATTTGTGTACTTATGTTATAGTAGTGGAGAAGTAGAAAATAAGCAAGCATATGGTAGTGCAATGTCATGAATGCTTTGAGAGAACTCCACTTTCATATCTGTTATTTTGTGAGCATCAGTGCATATATCTATCTTGTGAGGTTGTTGTCATGCTTAGTTTATTCAAGTTGATGAAATTGCCATGCCTTTTGACTTATGTGAGATTTGGAACCATAAATACATGGATTCTTGAGACTTGATGATCCTAAGTAACCTTCTTTTATTATTCTTAAAGTATAGATAGGGGATGTAATGTTTGGGAGATATTTTGTTTCCTTTTGGTTTTGTTTACTTGCTCGACACGTGCAAGAATTAAGTGTGGGGGTGTGATAACTAGCATTTTATGCCATTTTATTTGCTCATTTATTTAGCATTTCTTTATCCTATCGTATGTTTAAATCATGTTTATATCACATTTTACGATTAGGATTTATTTTTGAAGCTTATTATAATTTTCTCTAAATTTTGGTATAATTTTATGATCTTTGTAGGGAATTAAAAATTGGACTTTGAACCAAAGGCTGAGGCTGATCTGAACTGATTAGGCTGAACACCAGGGGCTGAGCTGGACTCAAGACTCACGGACTGGGCTGAATTGAAAGGAGCCTTGGCTGAAGCCAAGGCTTGGCTGAACCCGAGGTGGTCTGAACCAAGTTCTGGTCTGAACTCAAGGGCAGAAACGGGCTGGGCTTAACACAAAAGAGGGCATCATGGATTCGATGGAGCTCCCCTCTTCAGAGGCCCGATCAACCTTCTTCACCTGGACGAGCTCCACACGTGAGAGGGGGATATCCACTCATCACACACCAGACGCTTCGACTCCTCCCTCTGCCACCAACGGTCGGCGGTCCACCTCCATCTCCTCACTCTCCACCTTCCATTTTCTTCATTCTCCGCCGCAGATATCTCCTTCTCCATCCCTCTCAGCTGAACACAAGAGGAATCGGGCGAACCCTAGACGCCAACCTTCCATTTCTTCTCTCTTCTTCAGAACCAGCCGCCGCCAGCTCTTCAACACCCATGGCAGCAGCTCTTCTTCGCAGCTCTTCACAGCAGTTCCTCTTCATCACGGCCGGCGATCCACAGCTCCTTCCATTTGCCATCCGCAACTTAGTTTTTTGCTTGTTGATAGTTCTTAGAGTTTGATGTTTGTGGATTGTTGAATGTTTGTAATCAATCTCTATCTTCTATGTTTAATGTTGCTTGCATTTGACTCAATTTGATTCATGCCCGTTGCTTGTTCGATGAAATGTCCCAACCAATTATTTTACTTCAGTTTTGTAATTTCTTGCTACGTCTCATTAATTGAATGTTTCAAGTTTCTCTTATGTTTAAGTATGCAATTAGGTTAGATTAGGTTAAGTTTCATTAATGCTTTACTTCCTTAATTGCTTCCTTTATGCTGCCTTGCGTTTCCTTGTCAAGTTAGGTTAGATTATATTTCTTTACTGCTGTAGGTTTTGCTCCATGTTTAGTTTCGTTAATGCTTTATTTCAAGTTTCCCTTTCCTTTTCTGCAAGTATAGTTTAGATTAGATTAGATTTCATTTACTCGCATTGTCTTTCATTAATTAGGATTAGATTTCATGCTTGCTTTGCTATTTCATTTCGTAATCTTAGCCTTCAAATCCAAACCTCAGTTTCATATCCAAAATCTAGAAGCAATAACTTGGAATCCTAAGATTATTAACCTATCATTACATTCCTTGAGAGAGACGACTCGAGTTACTCTATACTATATTAGTTTAGAGGAGTTCGATACTTTGATTGTATTTGAAACCGTAACGCGACTAAAAACGATTATCAATTACATACCCAGTGATCGCCTTTATAGTTCATCTTGTTACGGGTGACGTTTGACGATACCAAAGTACATAACTCCTTATGTAGGGAACCGTAGTGACTTCAGGTCTAAGGACTATTCATACCAATAGTCACATGAGAAAGTTTATGACACTCATATGACAATCTATGAAACTTTCTCATGGCGGGTCATTCAGTACACATTCTCTAATGTTTACCCATGTGTCAACTTGATATCACATATCCATGACTTGTGAGCTCAAGTCATTAGTTAACCTACATGCTAGTCTCCATGTATTAATATTGTCCTTGAATATTAATACTTGACTAGGAATGGTTTAGAGTAGTGTTCTCTAGATCATCTCACTATCGATTCAACCAATTGATATAATGTAGATAAGAACCTACTACCCAAGGACATTATTATACTTAGTTATTTGTCACAAATACAAAGTAAGTATAATAACCAAACATTCCTTTATTAATAATAGAATATGATACAAAATGTCCCTAGTCAATCATCATATAATTGGCTCTAGGGCTCCTACTAACAAATTGTGCACTGTAAGACGAGTTTCTCCGCCTCCGAAAAGTCCAAAAAGGAGACCATTAGTGGATGGGCGTTTCCCGTGCTTAGGCCTTGGACGTACTGACCCTGGGGGGTTAGGAACCAAGTAAAAAATCCCATGTGCACTTTATTTTTTGTTCATTCTTTCTATTTTCCATTGCTACTAAATCTATATCTAGAACGAACCTCGAAAGTCTACGAATGATGAGTTTCCGTAAAAAGTTTTTACGGTCGATATTCACCCCCCCCCCTCTATCGACGGCACCGGTCCCTACAAGTGGTATCAGAGTCTGGTCGCTCTTTACCGGACTAACAGCCGACGGAGCAAAGATGCCAGGAGTTGAGGGGGAGCCCAGGGGTGAATCGGGTACATTTTCTTTTAAGAATGTCAATTTTTAAATTTCATATTACGTGTTTCAAGTGCAGGGAGAGAGGACACTATAAAAATCAATGTCCTACTCGTAAGACTCAGTCTACACCACCGGCGACAAAGGAAGTACCAGCACCCAGAGTCTGACGGGACAAAAGTTACATCAAATGTGAAAAGTACGGACACTACAAGAATCAGTATCCGGCAAAGGTACGAAAAATTTACGTTCGAAAAGATTTTCATATTCCTGCACTATCTTATGTAGATAACTTAGATAATTTTTTTGAAGAATTAAACTTTGTGAATAGTCAAATCAATATTTTGCATGACCAATTACAAAATGTAGATAATGATAAAATATCAAAAATTAACTTTTTAATCCTTAATATCAATTTAATAATTTCTAAAATAAATTCTGATAATATTAATTCTGAAAATTCTAATAATATTAATTCTGAAAATTCTGATAATATTAATTCTGAAAATTTTGAGGATAATCTTGAAAACAATTTTGAAATTATTGAACATATTTCTAAGGATAAGGATGATTTTTCTGAAAATATTTCTGAGGATAAGGATAATTTTATTGAAGATATTTCTGAGGATAAGGATAAAATTAACTCTGATATAAATAGATTAAAGGTTTCATCCTTAGTTTTTAGGAACCTAACCCAGGTAAATCTAGAGTAATCATTGATAATTACTAAGCAGTACTGATTCCCGCTTAGTGACTTGGCTCCATGTGAATCAAATAGGTGAAGGTGTAGAAGCTCAAGTGTGGTTTGGGTTAAGTTTGATTGAGTTGGTTTATGAGTAGACTTAGTTTGTTTACCTTGTTTACATGAATTACAGATTGTGTTTTCAAAATTCTTGATTTTTGGTACACCTTTAATTAAGCCAAGTTGAATAATTTTAGAAATTAGTTTAACATGAGTGTGACCTAATCTCCTATGCCAAAGGTTGGATTTTTCTAATTGAGACAAGAAGCATTTTGGTATTAAGAGTAGATTAATAGTGTAAACGTTATTTTTCCTAGAACCCTTAAGCATTATTTCTGAATCTTGGAGGTTCCTGTTGGATCGAGAAATGCGAGAGAGGGGGGGTGAATGTCGCAAATCATTCGGATTTAAAAAGAGTAAGTGCGCAGCGGAAATAAGACACAGAAACAATGCTAACACGGTCGTTTTACTTGGTTCGGAGCCTGTGTCGACTCCTACTCCAAGGCCCACGGTCGTTGACCGTTTTCTGCGGGCAATTCTATACGTTCGAGAAAGTTTACAATAAATAGTATTACAGAATTAGCCTAGTAAACTTAATTAAGCTCTTCGTTACTGACGTCCGGTGTAGATCGAAGTGTTGGAGCAGCAGGACGTCGTCAGCTCGAGTTGGAAGAGTTCTGGAGCGTGTCGTGGAAGCAGAAGAGCGTGGAAGCGTCGCAGTAATTGATGCTCTGAAGAAGGAGGTCGAGGGCCCTTTATATAGGGCCTGGGGGCGCCCTGGTCGACGGGGGCGCCCCCCCACGTGGCAGTAGATCCGGTTGTTGCTCGGTCGCCGTCTGATCCCCTTATCCTCGGGATCCGGTTTGACCGGGGCGCCCGGATGGCTCGGGGCGCCCGCATTGACCGGTCAAAGCCTCATCTCTTCGGCTTCGCAGGGATGTGCTTCGGCAGCTGGCAGTGGGGGCGCCCGCGACACGCGGGGCGCCCGCGACAAGCGGGGCGAAGCGCGTTCGCAGGGATGCGCTTCGGCAGCTGGCAGTGGGGGCGCCCGCGACACGCGGGGCGCCCGCGACAAGCGGGGCGAAGCGCGTTGAGGTTCTTACAGACTTGGGTTGACCTTGGGGGCGCCCGGATCGTCCGGGGCGCCCTGCTCAGCTTCTGCCTCACTCCTTTGAGGCTCTCTGAGCTGCAGATACTCAGTCCTTCGATCCTGCATCCAGGGTTAGTCCAAATAACAATTATATTATTATTTTATACAGCCTTAGCTGTCTTGGTTCTGACTTTGGTCTCCAAAATGGAGCCCTAGGTCGAACCGACGCCTAATGTTCCCTCAAGGGGAACGCGTCCTCACCTACTCCTCTCGGGAGAATTTACCTGGTGCCAACCGGATCCTCCAGTTGGACTTTTGCCCGGCAGTCCTTCGCCAGGTCTTGAGTTACCAAGCTGCCCTTCGCTTGGTGCCTAGCAGCCCTTTGCTAGGTCTTTTCTTCTGGCAGCCCTTTGCCAGGGCCTAGCATTCCTTCGCTAGGGTTTGTCCATTCTGGCAGTCCTTCGCCAGAGCCTAGCAGTCCTTTGCTAGGGCTTTTCCTGTCTGGCAGTCCTTCGCCAGTGCCTAGCATTCCTTCGCTAGGGCTTTTCCTGTCTGGCAGTCCTTCGCCAGTGCCTAGCATTCCTTCGCTAGGGCTTTTCCTGTACACTCAAGAAACTTGTTAAACAACAAGTAACCCTTAACTTTTGAACCCTTTTGCCAATATCAAAACACAGGTTTGACTTGGGTGCAATCTGCACCAACAATCTCCCCCTTTTTGATATATGGCAACCTAGTTCAAAAAGTTAAGGGAAAAAAATGCTGAAACTGAAATCCTAAGTTAGATTCCCTCCCCCTGGAAGAAATCTCCCCCTAGGTTTTTCAAAAATAGGTGATGTGAGTTAAGTACTTAGAAGATTTCATGTTTTGATAATAAGTTGGGAAATCTGCTAAGTTTTTCGAAAAGATGTTCTAAGTTTGGAAGGCTTAGAAAACTTTAGACAAATTTTCAGTTTTAGAACCATTTCAGACTTTGGAAAATTTTCAGTTTTGGAAAAACTTCAGACTTAGAAAATTTTCAGTTTTGGAAAAATTTCACACTTAGAAAATTTTCAGTTTTGGAAAAACTTCAGACTTAGAAAATTTTCAGTTTTGGAAAAATTTCAGACTTAGAAAATTTTCAGACTTTAGAAAGATTTTCAGATTTAGAAAAAAAATTTCAAAGAATAATTTGAGCAAAAATTAGTAACACTTCAGAGTTAGAAATTTTAAGCAAAAAAACTAAGCTTAGAAATAATTCAGAGTTTAGAAATTTTTACAGGATAAATTTAAGCTTCTAACTTTGAGGTTAAACTTTTTGAATAAAGGAAAAAATTTGAAAAAAAACTTTATTGAAAAAAAACTTTTTGGGTTTCCCTCTTTCCTTTCCAACTCTCCCCCTTTGTCATATATCAAAAAAAATCAGAAAAATATTTGCAATAATTAAATCATTTTGCTGTACTGAATCAAACTGGAACCTAAGTCTGGTTAACTCTTTAGGGACCTGTCTAACCCAATTAGCTACTTACTAACTGTTATAAACAGTAGCTTTTGCTAGGGTTAGTCAAGTTAAGTGAGCTGTTCAAGTTAGATTGTCTAAACTTGACACTTAACCTGATTGCTGTTCATTTAGTGCCCCAATTGCTGCCGATGCACTGACTTAAAGCATCTTGAATTGAGGCAAAGACCTAAGCATCTCAACCCTTTCTAGGTTATCAATCAAAAAGTATCCTTAGGTGCTTGTGAGATGCTGGCTTCTAAGTCTATAGGTGCATGCAGTTCTAGGGTTAGAGCCTAGGCTAAGTCCATTTCGAAGAAAACCCTAGTTTTGAAGGGGGTAGTTTTTGAAATAAAACTAAGTCAAAAAAGATTAAAAAGACTTTTAAAATCAAAGTAAACCATTTTTAACAAAGAAAACATTTTAAAATCAATTAAGACATTTTCATTTAAAGCAGAAGCCAAAAATGATTCTACTCTACTAAGCATAATCCTAACTTAATCAAGTCAGAAATAAACAAGCCAAGCTAAGATAAGCATAAGTCAAACAGAAGTCTAGTACAAGTCAACAGAAGTCAACCCTACTCAGTAGGGATAGTCAAATAGGTACACGTCCAAGTCATCTAGGAAGAGGGACCAGGCTGATCAGGGGAGCCTGGATGCCAGGATCTAAACATGGTCATCATCTCCTCATACTGGGCGTTTCTTTCCTCCCTCTCTGCTGCAAACGCGCTCATATACTCGGTATAGTAGCCCTGATTAGTTTCCAACTGCTCAAGGTGGTAAGCCTCCGATTCCTCCCGGAGGGACTGAACCTGTGTCTCGAGGAGGGATACTCGCTCGTAGAGTGTCGGAGGATCGGGCTGAGCTAACTCTGCTGCTAAGTCGGCAACGTCGACCTCAACCTCCTCGTCGGCAATGTCCTGTGCGGCTGGTCGGCGTCTCCAAGTCAGAACCCCGGTGCCCGAGATATCTATACCGGCTAAGGAAAAGTTCCTAAATCCTATCTCGTCGAAGTCGGTCATCGTGGTAATCTCGCCGTCAGCGATGTTTCGGCCATGATGGTGGAGGATCGAGGTGATGACGTGGCAGAAGGGGGTGCGGACCCGTCCCTGAGTGGACACACTAGAGGCATGTAGGATACAGTGGAAGAGGTGAAGGCCTATATCTATGTCCAGATGGTGGATAAAGGCATAGAGGAGAAAAGTGTGAAAGGGTCTCATGGTGGCTATGTCCCTAGTGGACAGAGGAAGGATGCAACGGACAATCACTCTATAGAGAGCGTAGTCCTGAATTGGGAGTCGGGTGGAGTTGAACTGTCCTCTTGCAGGGTCCATGGCCTCCCTAAAGAAATAGTTGTATAAGGTGTTCAGGTCAATATGAGAGTAGGGGGCATCGAAAGGCAGGTTCCTTGGAGGGTAGCAACAGAAGATGGACTGAGATGATCGGAGTCCAAGAAATCGGTTCAGTAGGGTAGGAGTGATGCTCAAGGGCATTCCTTGAACGGTAGTGACGAATCTCAATTGGTCTTGCCTAACTATGTTGTTATAGAATTCTGCACATAAGGTGTTGTTGATCGGATGTGTGCAGAATACGAGGTTATCCAGTTGATAGAAGTTAATTGCGGACATTGCAATTGGACAGGATTGGGTAAAGAATTGACGGTTAAGGTAACTCGTCTTAATCGGAACATAGGTGGTTCGGGCGAATTTGTTACAAAGTTCTAGGTTTGGAAACCTAGGGTCGCGACTGGGCTCGTTACCGAGGTTCGACTGAATTGCTCGGCGTTTTCTAGTTGAGAAGAAAGTAAGCAAATTGAGAATAAGAACTTAGATTATAGAAAGAGGCATGATTGACTTAGAATTTGCAATTAAGGGAAGAAAAATAACAAAAATTAAGTACCCAAAGTAAATTTCATACCTTGGAGGCATGGTTGAGGCAGGGGAAGCTTTAGGGTTCACTTGATCCACAAGAATGAGGCAAGGGGAAGAAGAAGTGTGAGATGTGGTGTGGGAGGAGAAGGAGACTCGGGTCCCTTTTATAGGGGTTTTATGGGGGGCGCCCGGGAGGTTCCGGGCGCCCTCAACAGGTCACGGGCTGCCTAGGGCAGTGAAAAAGTTCTGTGGGGGCGCCCGAGAGGTCACGGGCACCCTGATCAAGGCAGGTCAACTGTGGCTTTTGCTGCTTTGACTGGCGTGGACGACAGGTTTGTCGATGGGGGCGCCCGACAGGTCACGGGCGCCCTGGTCAAAAGTAGTTGATTGCAGCCTTTTGGCTGCTTTAATCAGCGTGGGGGACAGAAGCGCATAGGGGCGCCCGACAGGTCACGGGCGCCCTTGTCAAGTCGGTCAAAATGCAGCTTTTGCTGCTTTGACTGGAGCTGGTACGTTGTCAGTGTTGTCGGGGGCGCCCGACAGGTTACGGGCGCCCTCATGGACTGCTTTCGGCAGCCTTTGACTTTGTGCAGTTGGGGGCGCCCGAGACAGTCAGGGAGCCCTAGGTAGCAGCCTTTTGAACGTTTTGACCAGGTTTGACTGTTTGACTTCGTTTGACTGTGTTTGACTATGTTAATCATAGTTTGACTATGTTAATCATAGTTTGACTATGTTAACCATAGTTTGACCATGATTATGAAAGCGCAAGCAAGGTGGTTTAATTTGAACTTAATTTTCCTGTCTCACTGAATCTAGGGTTTTCAAACACGTTAACCTTAAGGTTTTTGTGAGACAGGTTTGAGGGTAAAAATTAGTTTTGAAAAGGAATTTCAATTTATTTTCGAAAAAGTTCTTTATTTTTGAAAATAGATTTTTAAACAAATAAGTTTAGAAATTTTGAAAAATAGATTAAGTGATTTTTGAAAAAGAAATGAGTTTAAGAAGTAGAAATTTTGAAAACAGATTAAGAGTTTTTCGAAAAAGAGATAGGTTTGAAAACAGATTAGAATCTATAATTATTTGAACTTTGAGTTAGATTCGAATTTGACAAAAGGTAATTTGAATTTGAATTTCAGAAATTGGCTTCCAGGTCTTGGCGAGGCACTAGGCCTTCTTTGGTCGTAGCCTTATGGGATCATCCACCCTTTCCTTGACAAAGCCTTTTAATGAAATTTCATTTTCAAATTAAATTAAGTCATTTTCTGGTCTAACTAGCTTGGGTCTTGGATCGGTAGCTTCGGCTGGTTTCACCAGTCTAAAGAGACCAAGTAGACTTGATCTTATTAGAGTTGGTTTCCCCAACGTACTATCATCTCACCTCCTCCCAATACTATGTTTTCAAGTTTCAAGTAATTTAGTCCTTAAATCTAAGTATTCCTTAAATCTAAGCATGGCAATTTGCAAAAAAAAATTAAATAAACAAACAATCAATCAATTAAAAAAAATTATCTAATTATAAAAATTGTTTTGATTTTGGCTCCCCCTGGACTAAAGCCTCTGTATGGGTTAGGCAAGATGTGAATCTTGTCCTTGGGGATCCAAAATTGATTTGAACCAGTTGGTTTAGTCAGGCACAGTTTTGGCACCCATGCCTGAACCTTAGGTCTTGACTGGTTCAGTACAGCAAAGTAAGATCTTTGCCGAGATTTGGTTCTATAGCCAAGTCCGGATCGGTTTAGAACAGACTTCTGTTTTCCCAGAATCAGATCAAGATTCTTGGAACCAGAAGTGAATCATTCTAAAGATGTTCTTAAGTCCTTAACTTGAGTTTTCAGGGAGGAATTCTCTGATTCAAGTTTTTCAACTTGATCAGGGGTTCCTTCCTGAAGTTTCTCAGTTAAGGATTTAGAATCAGCTCCCTCTTTCAGGAGTTTTACTTCCTGTCGGAGGGACTCGATTCGGAGTTTGGCTTTCGCCAAATCTCGGGATAGATAGGAAATAAGCGAATTCAATTGCAATTTTGAAAAACCCGTTACCCTTATTTCGCCGTCGTCGGAGAATGTCAGCTTGCCGTCGTCCTGGTCCGAGTCTGAGTCAGTCTCGATTTGATCCGAAGCGGTCAGGGCTAGAAGATCGGACTGGGGTGCTTCTTCTTCTTCTTCTGAGGAAGACTCGTCCCAGGTTGCCTGTAGTGCCTTCTTCTTTCTGGTCTTTTTGGACTCCTTTAGACTTGGACATTCAGTCTTGTAGTGGCCCTTCTTCTTGCATTCGTAGCAGGTTACGTTGGGCTTTTGTTTGTCAGTTGCCGGTTCAGCTTATCCGTCCTTTCTTCGGCTTGTTCTCCGTGTGTTGGTTTGGTTCTTCAACTTTTTGTAGTAGCTTCGAGCTAGCCGGACCAGTTCAGATTGATCTTCTTCTTGATCTTCTGTTTCTGAATCTGAGGTAGATTCAGGTTCAACTTGAGTTTTCTTCTTGGTCGTCTTTCCTGTTTTCCCTGCAAAGAAAGCTATACTTTTCTCGACCAGATTGCAGTTAGTCTGTTCATGCAGCTCAAGTTCAGAAAATAACTCATCTAACTTAATTTTTGAAAGATCCCTAGAGACCTTGTATGCATCTACCATAGATGCCCACAAGGTAGTCCTAGGGAACGCGTTTAGGGCATACCTTATAAGATCACGGTTTTGAACCTGGTGACCTATTGCGTGAAGGTCGTTCATCAGTTCCTGGATTCTGGCGTGGAGCTGGGCTGCTGTCTCGTTATCTGCCATTTTGATAGTGAAGAGCTTGTTCAGTAGCAGATCCCGTTTGCTGATCCTCATATCTGAAGTTCCTTCGTGGAGCTCGATCAGTTTAGCCCATAGCTCCTTGGCACTGTTGAATGGGCCTACGCGGTTCAGCTCCTCTTTTGTCAATCCGCATTGAAGGGTCTGAGTTGCTTTGGCGTCAGCTTCAATCTTGCGTTTAAGGGCAGTGTCCCACTCTGAGTAGTTTTGCGGTACTCCTTCAGCATTTGTGGGAATCATCAGTCCAGACTGGATGATTATCCACATATCCACCTGAGTTTTCAGGTGGACCTCCATTCGACTTTTCCAGTAAGGAAAGTCTTCTCCACTGAAAAGTGGAGGTCTGGCGGTGCTAAAACCTTCTTGGATGGCCATTTGTTAACTTCTGAAATAGCAAAAGAACAACAAAAATATTCCAAGACTTGGTCTTGGATTAGTAGTGCGGGAACAATAAATAAAAACAAATTTCAAGGGGTGTTGCACCAACCTTGAAATAAAAACTCGAACGTAAATATATAAAAAAAATTTATTTTAAAAAAATGAGAGAGAAAACAAAAGAAATCCGAAAAATTTTCAAACTGGTGGTTGCACCAAGTTTGAATTCCCCGCTCTGATACCACTTGTTGGATCGAGAAATGCGAGAGAGGGGGGGTGAATGTCGCAAATCGTTCGGATTTAAAAAGAGTAAGTGCGCAGCGGAAATAAGACACAGAAACAATGCTAACACGGTCGTTTTACTTGGTTCGGAGCCTGTGTCGACTCCTACTCCAAGGCCCACGGTCGTTGACCGTTTTCTGCGGGCAATTCTATACGTTCGAGAAAGTTTACAATAAACAGTATTACAGAATTAGCCTAGTAAACTTAATTAAGCTCTTCGTTACCGACGTCCGGTGTAGATCGAAGTGTTGGAGCAGCAGGACGTCGTCAGCTCGAGTTGGAAGAGTTCTGGAGCGTGTCGTGGAAGCAGAAGAGCGTGGAAGCGTCGCAGTAATTGATGCTCTGAAGAAGGAGGTCGAGGGCCCTTTATATAGGGCCTGGGGGCGCCCTGGTCGACGGGGGCGCCCCCCCACGTGGCAGCAGATCCGGTTGTTGCTCGGTCGCCGTCTGATCCCCTTATCCTCGGGATCCGGTTTGACCGGGGCGCCCGGATGGCTCGGGGCGCCCGCATTGACCGGTCAAAGCCTCATCTCTTCGGCTTCGCAGGGATGCGCTTCGGCAGCTGGCAGTGGGGGCGCCCGCGACACGCGGGGCGCCCGCGACAAGCGGGGCGAAGCGCGTTCGCAGGGATGCGCTTCGGCAGCTGGCAGTGGGGGCGCCCGCGACACGCGGGGCGCCCGCGACAAGCGGGGCGAAGCGCGTTGAGGTTCTTACAGACTTGGGTTGACCTTGGGGGCGCCCGGATCATCCGGGGCGCCCTGCTCAGCTTCTGCCTCACTCCTTTGAGGCTCTCTGAGCTGCAGATACTTAGTCCTTCGATCCTGCATCCAGGGTTAGTCCAAATAACAATTATATTATTATTTTATACAGCCTTAGCTATCTTGGTTCTAACTTTGGTCTCCAAAATGGAGCCCTAGGTCGAACCGACGCCTAATGTTCCCTCAAGGGGAACGCGTCCTCACCTACTCCTCTCGGGAGAATTTACCTGGTGCCAACCGGATCTTCCAGTTGGACTTTTGCCCGGCAGTCCTTCGCCAAGTCTTGAGTTACCAAGCTGCCCTTCGCTTGGTGCCTAGCAGCCCTTTGCTAGGTCTTTTCTTCTGGCAGTCCTTTGCCAGGGCCTAGCATTCCTTCGCTAGGGTTTGTCCATTCTGGCAGTCCTTCGCCAGAGCCTAGCAGTCCTTTGCTAGGGCTTTTCCTGTCTGGCAGTCCTTCGCCAGTGCCTAGCATTCCTTCGCTAGGGCTTTTCCTGTCTGGCAATCCTTCGCCAGTGCCTAGCATTCCTTCGCTAGGGCTTTTCCTGTACACTCAAGAAACTTGTTAAACAACAAGTAACCCTTAACTTTTGAACCCTTTTGCCAATATCAAAACACAGGTTTGACTTGGGTGCAATCTGCACCAACAGTTCCAAATCAGGCAGTCAGAGTTGGTAAAAGTAACTATGTAACCAGTATCACAGAGTTGACTAATACTAAGCAAATTGAACTTAAAATTTTCAACCAAGAGTACTTTCTTAATAACAAAGTCAGATTTAAGTTCAATGTTACTTGACCCAATTACTTTGAGTGTAGCATTGTTGCCAAATGCTACTGAGCCTAGGTTCTTGAACTTGATTTTGGTGAATTTCAATTTGTCTCCAGTCATGTGTCTGGAGCATCCGCTATCCAACATCCATTGGTCCAAATCTTTATGTTCCTACACATAAAGTATTTGTTGATTTGGATCCATTAGAGTTAGGAATAGCTTGAACTGAATTTCACAACCTAGTCTGTCTCACCCAATCTAGTATTATCAAACATGTTAACCTTATGGGTTTTGTGAGATAGGTTTTCAAAATAAAATTTTAATTTTGAAAAGCGGTTAATTTTGAAAGACAATGAATTAAAAAAACTTATGAGGTTAAATTTATTGATTTTTTTTTAAAAAAAATGTGTTGAATCTAAGATTAATTGAAATTTATGTTAGATTCAAATTTAACAAGTAGTAAAGTGAATTTGATTTTCAGTAATTGGCTTCCCGGTCTTGGCGAGGCACAAGGCCTTCTTTAGCCGTAGCCTTATTGAAGCATCAACCCTTTCCTTGACAAAGTCTTTTACTGAAAATTCATCTTCAAGTTACTTCTTGAAAGATTTTGGTCTAACTATTTTGGGTCTTGGATTGGTAGCTTCGGCTAGTTCCACCAGACTAAATAGACCAAGTAGGATATACTTGATCTTATTAGAAGGGCTTCCCTAACGTACTATCATCTCACCTCCACCCAATACTATGTTGTTCAAATTTTAGTTAAGTCTTTCGTCCTTAATCTAACCAATCCTAAGTCTAAGCATAAAAAAAATTACGGAAAGAAAATAGACAAGCAAGCAAGCAATTCAGTAAAATTATTTAACTATAAATATGATTTTTATATTGGCTCCCCCTAGACTATAGCCTCGATAAGGGTTAGGCAAGATGTGAATCTTGTCCTTGGGGATCCAATACTGGTTTGGTCTAACTTGTTTGTTTAAACAGAGCTTGGGGACCCATGCTTGGACTCGGGTTCTAGGTTGGTTCAATACAGAATAATATACACGTTATCTTGACTTGGTTCGATAACCGAGTCCGGATCGATTAAGTACGGATTTCTGCTTTCCAAGGATCATGTCAAGACCCTTGGAACCTGAAGTAAACCGAGTTTTCAGAGAGGAATTCTCTTTCTCAAGTTTTTGAACTTGAGTCGAGTTTCCTTCCTGATTTTGCTCGGTCAAGGACCTCGAGTTGACTTCCTCTTTCAGGAGTTTTACTTCCTGTCGGAGAGACTCAACCCGGATTTTGGCTTTCACCAAGTTATGAGACAAGTAAGAAATTAATTTCGACAATTCATATTCTGAGTAACCTCTTACAGTGATTTGCCCGTTCTTCGAGATTGTGAGTCTTCCGTCGTCTGGTTCCGATTCTGATCCGGAGTCGACGTCTTCTGAGATGGTTAGAGCGAGTAGATTCACGTGTGGGACTTCTTCTTCTTCTTCGGAAGATAATTTGTCCCAAGTGGCTTGAAGAACCTTCTTTCTGTGTGCCTTCTTGGTTTCTTTCAGGTTGGGGCACTCTACCTTGAAGTGTCCCTTTTTGTTGCATTCGTAGCAAGTAATGTTGGTCTTGCTCTTCGAGCTCGTTGAAGGTTCTGCTGGATCTTCCTTTCTTCGGCTTGATTTCTTCTTGCTCGATTGGTACTTTAGTTCTTTGTAATAATCCCGAGCTAGCCGAACCAATTTGGGTCAATCCCCTTCACTATCTTCTAATTCCGAGTCTGAGTTGGACTCGGGTACTAGTTAAGGCTTCTTTTTAGGAGCTTTTCCTTGAGATTTTCCTGCAACAAAAGCTATACCTTTCTCGATCAAGGTAGTGTTAGTCTGTTCGTACAGTTCTAATTCAGAAAATAGCTCATCTAGCTTAATTTCAGATAAATTCCTTGAAACTTTGTAGGCATCCACCATAGACGCCCACAGTGAGTTTCTAGGAAAAGAATTTAAAGTATACCTTATCAGGTCACGGTTTTCAACCTTGTGACATATCATGTGCAACCCGTTCATTAGCTCCTGAATTCTAGCGTGGAGTTGGGCTGCAGTCTCGCCGTCGTGCATCTT
The DNA here is from genome assembly GCA_024364735.1 of Boesenbergia rotunda. Lineage (NCBI taxonomy): Eukaryota > Viridiplantae > Streptophyta > Magnoliopsida > Zingiberales > Zingiberaceae > Boesenbergia > Boesenbergia rotunda. Next base: position 62,679 of record JAGFNQ010005678.1, read on the forward strand.
GATTGTGTAGAGTCTGTTAAGCAACAGATCTCTTTTGCTGATCCTCGTGTCAGAAGTACCTTCGTGCAACTCGATCAGCTTGTTCCAAAGCTCCTTCGCACTGTTGAAGGGTCCTACCTGGTTCAGCTCCTCTTTTGTTAAGCCGTATTGCAACGTTTGGGTCGCCTTTGTGTCGGCCTCAATTTTCTTCTTCAGTGTACCAACCCACTCGGTATAATATTGCACCACGTCTTGTGTATTTTTAGGAATTTCCAGCCCAGACTGGATAATTATCTACATGTCCACCTGAGTTTTCAGGTGGACTTCCATCCTGTTTTTCCAGTAGGAGAAATCTTCTCCACTGAAAAGCGGGGGTCTGGCGGTGCTGTATCCTTCTTGCATGGCCATTACACTTTTAACTAAAAAAGAAGAAAAATAAAACTCGTTCCAAGACTGAGTCTTGGATTAGTAGTGCTGGAAGAATAATAATCACGAAAAAAATCGAGTGGTGTTGCACCAACCTCGATTAACGAGAAAAATTTTAAAAAAAATAATTTTTAAAAATCCGAAAAAAAATCTCAAACTGGTGGTTGCACCAAGTTTGAGCCACCCACTTTGATACTACTTGTGGGATCGGATCGAATCGATAGAGGGGCGGGTGAATATCGATCGGAAACTTTTTCGGAAAGCGAAGAGTATTTGCACAGCGGAAAATGTAAACCAATTGCTAACACTATTTGTTTTTACTTGGTTCGGAGTCGCAGTCGGCTCCTACTCCAAGGCCCATGGTCCTTGACCATTTACTATGGGTAATTCTATATTCTCGTAAAAGATTACAATTTGAGAGTACAAATATAGAATTGAAAAGTAATTACAACACTTAACAAAATTAGATTTTACCGACGACCGGAGAGGTTGGAAGTTTCCGGAGCAGCGGGTCATCGTCAGTGCTTGAATCACGAGAATAGAACTTGTCAGAGTGGAGCGCTTGAGCGTAGCAGTTGGAAGCAATTGATATGGAAGCCTTGAGGGTGAACCTCCTTTTATAGTAGTCAGTGGGGCGCCTGTGTTGAAGGGGGCACCTGACACGTGGCCGCTCCTGCGTGAACTCTAATCCGCAAACTCAGCCAGCGCTTATCCCTTCAACTGGGGTGCCTGAGCTGACTGGGGCACCTGTGTTAACACAGGCGCCTAGCTTGACTTGGTCAGAAGGCTTGCATGGCAGTTTGCTTCGAATGCTTTGTTTAAGTCTTCACTGGGGCACCTGTCTCAATACAGGCGCCTAGCCCAGCTAGGGCGCCTCACTCAATTGAGGCGCCTGAGTGCAGAAAACTCCTTCCATTTGTTCCTGCAACCAGGGTTAGTTCCAAAGACATACAAAGCATACAATTGATAATATTAGAAAAATTTTTACAGCCTGAGCTGTCTTGGTTCTGACTTTGGGTCTCCCAAATGAAACCCTAGGTCGAACTGACGCCTAATGTTCCCTCCTACGGGGAATGCGTCCTCACCTACTCCTCTCAGGAGAATTTATATTTTTGCCAACCGGCTCCTCCAGTTGGACTATTGCCCAGCTTCACTTACCAGGTCTTCGTGCCCAATCCACGATCAAGTCTTCGTGCCCAGCTTCACTCACCAGGTCTTCGGTGTCCAGTCCTCGACCAGGTCTTCGTGCCCAGCTTCACTCCCAGATCTTCGGTCCCCAGTCCTCGACCAGGTCTTCATGCCTAATCCACAATCAGGTCTTCATGCCCAGTTTCACTCACCAGGTCTTCGTGCCCAACCTTACGTCAGGACTTAGTTGCCCAGCCGGTAGCCAGGACTTAGTGCCTAGTGTACCTAGTGATAGATTGCGTGCGTTGCTAGAGGGGGGTGAATAGCACTTTTTCTTGAATTCTCTACAAGATTGTTAGCGCAATACAAACAAAAATATATGAACAACAAAAGAACAATGCTAACTCAGAGTATTTTTACTTGGTATCCACCCCGAAAGGTGACTACTCTAAGGATCCACGCGGTTGCACACTCTCCACTATGAAACCCTCCTTCAAAGAGGAGAAAACCTTTACAATAGTCGTCTTCTTCCTCTTTACAAGATGCGATGAAGAGCGAGAGGAAGATCTGATCAATCGGGGCACGAGCAACATTTTTGTATAGTAAGAAACCGTACCAAAGTCGTGCCAAAAAGTCCCCTTTATATAAGAGAACATGACAACTTCGCAAGTCGTCCAGCCCCGCACCAGTCGACTGCCCCTGGGGGCAGTCGACTGGTCCGAGGCTGAAAACTCTCTATGAGTTTTGGCAGTCGACTGCCTTTCTACCAGTCGACTGCCCATCCTCTCCACTCACTTACATTCACTCCGAACACTCTCCTTCACGTATGCCTTCAGATATGCTCCCTTGGCTTGCCCCTTGAAGTCTTCTTCCTCTAGCTATCGTCCCTCAGATGCGCACACAAGCCTTCCCTTGGCTTGCCTCCATGCCACCCTTCACGTGTGCCCTTGAAGTCCACATCCCGGCTTGCCCTTGGAGTCCTCCTCCCTCGGCTCTCATCCCTCGGATATATTCTCCATGTGTGATTCTCCAAGTCCTGCAAACTCAATCACACATATCAAATACAACACAACACCCTAACCTTAAACATATTTTCACACACACATTAAAACCATGATCTTCCTGATCATTCTTGGGACAATTGCCTCAACAATCTCGTCCTTTTTGATGTTTGGTAATATGTTTAAGTTAGGGAATAAATCATAACCAACAACAGTAAATAACAGTAGCAATTGAAAAACAAGACATAGTAAAAATCAAGAGGAACCTCCCCCTTAACCCATGTCTTCTCCCATTTTCAATTCTTATCATAAACCAAAATTAAACCATAAGTTAAGTTGCAAACTTAACTTAACAACATACAATAGCAATTGAAAATATAAGACATAGCAAGATCCAAAAAGGTAACCTCCCCCTTAACCTATATCTTCTTCCCATTTTCAATTTTCATCATGATCCAAGATTAAGTCAAAAAAAAATTTTTTTTGCTAAAAATCTAACTTAAACCACCCATTCTCCCCCTTTGACACAATCAAAATGATTACCTACGGCAATATTACCCCATGGCATCAAACAAGAAAATTTTGGATTTCTGAAAAAAAAAATCAGACTACTGAAAACAGCCGTGCCAGTCGACTGCCCCAAGGGGCAGTCGACTGATACTCTGTCAGTCAGAAAACTGAGTTTCTGAGCCGAATTTCGGAATCCCTCTAGAAATTCCAGAAAATTTCAAAAATTGTAAAAAATTTGCAAATATATTTCATGGAAGATACTTTATCAGGGAAAAATATCATTTCGTGAAAAATCCAAACATGTTTGACTTTTTGATAAAATCTCAAAATCCTTGAAAACCACTAAGTTGTATCAAATTTTCAATCCATTTTTGCAATCATACATCTCTTAAGTTTATATCAAAACATATAATACATAAAATGGTTTTCAAATGTTTAAAATGTCCAACTATGATCTTTGGGCAAGATGTCCATTAATTAAACACATATCTTCCCCATGGTTGGTCTAGTTTTGATAATTTGATATTTCTAATGACCCAACACTATGCCACAAGCACAAGTGAGTCATTTGTATCATCCTAATGGATCAAGCACTACCTTCCTATTGTATTACCCCAAGATTCATCCTAGACTTCTACAAAACACATACCAAGGCCTCTTCTTAAGGATGTGAACTCCGATTCGGAAAGAGGCTTGGTAAAAATGTCAGCAAGGTTTGACTTGGACTCAACATAGTGTAATTCTATGTCTCCCCTTGCAACATGGTCCCTAATGAAGTAACGCTTCACTTCAATGTGTTTTGTTCTAGAATGGTGAACCGGATTCTTAGTCAAATTGATTGTACTTACATTATCACACAAGACTTTGACCTTAGAATAATGTAACTCATAATCCTCTAAGGTGTGCATGATCCAAAGTAGTTGGGAAACACAACCACTCATTGCCACATATTCAGCTTCCGTTGTTTATAGGGCAACACATAGTTGTTTCCTACTACTTCAACTAACTAAAGAAGACCCAAGGAATTGACATCCTCCACTTGTACTCTTCCTATCTAGTTTACACCCCACATAGTCCAAGTCGGTGTATCCAATAAGATCAACATTTGGGGTTCTAGGATACCAAAGTCCTACATTGAGAGTACCTTTAACATACCTTAGGATCCTCTTTACTACCACCAAATGGGACTCTTTGGCACATAATTGGTACCTTGCACACATACCTACCGCAAAAAGTATATCGGGTCTACTAGCGGTTAGGTACAATAGACTCCCAATCATGCTCCTATATTGTTTTGAGTCTACCATTTTCCCTTTAACATCACTATCCATTTTCACATTTGTTCCTATAGGGGTAGATGCTACCTTAGCATTTTCTAGGCCAAATTTCTTTAGCATTTCCCTAGCATATTTAGTTTGAAATACATGTGTCCCTTCACTTGTTTGTTTAACTTGGAGACCTAAAAAGAAAGTTAACTCTCCTACAAGACTCATTTCAAATTCATCTTCCATACACTTGATGAACTCATGTAGAAAATCACTATTTGTTGACCCAAATATAATATCATCTACATACACTTAGGCAACAAATATGTCATTATCCTTAGATTTTAGGAACAAAGTTGGGTCAATTGTTCCTCTCCTAAAACCCTTAGACACTAGAAATGAGGAAAGCCTTTCGTACCAAGCCCGGGGAGCTTGTTTCAATCCATACAAAGCTTTTCTCAATTTGTAAACATGTTTAGGATAGTTTGGGTCTTCAAACCCAGGGGGTTGTTCTACATAGACCTCTTCCTTAATGACCCCATTAAGGAATGCCGACTTCACATCCATTTGGTGAAGTGTGAAACCCATGTGAGCGGCATAGGCTAGTAGAATTATAATGGACTCTAACCTAGCTACGGGGGCATATGTTTCATCATAATCTAGCCCTTCAACTTGATTGAACCCCCTAGCTACCAATCTAGCTTTATTCCTAGTAATCTTGCCTTGATCATCTAGCTTGTTCCTAAAGACCCACCTAGTGGTGACAATGGTGCAATCATTGGACCTAGGAACCGACTCCCAAACTTCACTTCTTTCAAATTGATTTAATTCTTCTTGCATAGCTAAAACCCAATCTACATCACCTAATGCCTCATCAATAGATTTAGGTTCTAATTGAGAGATTAAGGCAATTTGATTACTTTGGTCTCTAAAATAGGACCTAGTCCTTACCCCTTGAGTGACATCACCCACTATTTGGTCAATGGGGTGATCTTGGTAATGCCTTAAGGGTCTAGAGGTTATGGGATCATTGACTACAATATCTTCATCCTCTAGTGTACTCCTCTCTCCCCCTTGATCATTGCCCCCTAAATTTAGGTCTTGCATTCCTTGGGCAAGGGGTTGGATTTCTTCCATGTCCTTATCAATTGAGGCTTTCCTAGGGTAAGTGTTTGTAGATTCATCAAAATCAACATTTGAAGATTCCTCAATTACTTTGGTCCTTCTGTTGTAAACTCTAAAACCCCTACTTGTGGATGAGTAACCAACTAAAATTCCCTCATCGGCTTTAGATTCAAACTTCCTTAGGTCATCCTTGGTGTTTAGAATGTAGACCTTACATCCAAAGACCCTAAAGTAATAGACTTGTGGAATTCTCCCATTCCACAACTCAAATGGGGTTTTACTTAAGAACCTATGTACTAAAACCCGGTTTTGAATGTAACAAGCGGTATTTACCGCTTCGGCCCAAAAATAGCTAGGAAGGGAATATGTATTAAGCATAGTCCTAGCGACCTCTTGTAGTGCCCTATTTTTCCTCTCTACTATCCCATTTTGTTGAGGAGTCCTTGGGCATGAGAACTCATGCTTATACCCATTTTCTATACAAAACTGTGAGAAGTTTGAATTTTGGAACTCCCCACCATGGTCACTCCTAATGCGGTTGATTTTGATATGTTTCTCATTTTCAACCCTCTTACTAAAGCCTATAAAGATCTCTAAGGTATCATCCTTATGTTTCATAAAGAACGCCCAAGTAAATCTAGAAAAATCGTCTACAATAACTAAACAATATTTACTCCCTACTAGAGAGGGAGTGCTATGACAATCAAAAAGATCAATGTGTAATAGCTTTAAAGGTAAAGTAGTGCTAGTTAAGGTTTTACCTTTGTGTGATGATTTTGATTGCTTACCCTCTTGGCATGCATCACACAACTTGGTCTTCTCATACTTGATCATAGGGAGCCCCTTCACCAACTCCTCCTTTGCCACTCTTATAATGCTCCTCATGTTGATGTGTCCAAGTTTCCGGTGCCACAACCATCCTTCTTCTTCTTTAGACATGAGATACTTAGGCAAATTGTTAGAAGCATAAGCAAGATCAAGATAGTAAAGGTTAGCCTCTTTTTTTTTTTTTTTTGACAAAAGGAAAGGATCTTATTTCAAGAAGTGGAAAACCCATTTTTAGAGGGGGGACAAAACCTAACCCTCTAAAAAGGGAGGAACAATTGATTACACATTGGGGATTAAAGAATTGAAATGCTTATTTACAAGGCAACCATTTAATCATTGATAACTATTTTGCCTTGATGTGTTCCCATGCTTTTCGGAGGAGATCTTTCAGAGCCACATAGCAAATGGCTCTAACTCTTCGCAGCTTCACAACAGGAATATATTTACCATATCAACAATTCATCTTTAAAGCCTCTTCAAGAAAATGGTCTAAACAAAACAGAGAAGACAAGCAAATTTCAGGACAGGTTTTATGGAAGTCTCTAATGGCTTCTCTGCACATAGATTCTTCTATAAAGCCTCTTCAAGAAAGGTATCTAAACTGTCATACAACTTAGAATCAACCAACATTCAAGAATGCTTATCAAAAATCAGAAATGGCTTCAAAACAGCAAATCGATTTAGTTAGCAACTTATGTATCAGATAGAGTATCAATCCAATAGCTAGTATATGATAAAGCCTCACCAGATAAAACTATTATGTTTCAGGATTTGGCACTAAATCCTTCGCAATCTTTGTGTTACAAATCAAGGAAAAACAACCGAAAGGCTTTTAACTCTTCTGCACACGTATTTTGGCTGTCAGCCAACTGCTGAGCAATTTTTAAAGCCGTGCTGCAGCTAAAACCGAGATTCTTCCGAAGCAAATTCATAAACTATATAACCAAGGATACCACCACATATAAAGAACACTGAAAATATGATGAACAGACTTCAGAAAATAGTTTTACTATCTTACAAAGTATCAGGAAGTGCTGGACCACAAATTACAGGAAACAATCAGGTTTTCAGAGGACATAACAAGACTAAGTATCATTGCACTGTGTATCATGCTTCCAAAACAATTCTGAACATATATAAGGTATATAGCAATCCCGATCAAGGGCTAGCATCAAATCTTTCAGAAAGTTTATGATAGAAACAATATTATCAAAACTGACCAGTAATTTCCACAAACATAATTCCAAAGAAGACCACACAAATAAAAGAGAGTTGTGAATAACAAGAGCATATCTTCCAGTACTCTCTGCACGATACATGAAACCAAGCTAGAACTTTAGAACCTGAAACCGCAGCCTTAGCCAACATCATAATCTACAGCCTTTTTGATAGAGCGAATATATGGCATATTTAATCTGTCTAATTTGCAAATACCAAAAAGCTACTTATCTATCTCATCAATGCCCAAAATCCTATCTGCGGGACAGCTATATGCTTGATTTGCAAGATAATCAGTAGCAGAGTTTGCCTCCCTATAAATATGTGAGAGCCAAATCTGATGTTGGCTCAATATTATTTTTATTTTAGTGATCAATTTGCGGTGATTCCATGGAATCAGAGACGATTGCAGCATTTTTAAAGCTACTAAGGAATCTGTTTCTAGCCAGATGGGGGAGTAGTTGCAGAACAAGCATAATTCCAGCCCTTTCAATATTGCACTTAGCTCCACCTTAACATTAGAAGCTATACCAATAGTTCCAGATCTTGCTGATATAATCCGCCCTTCATGATTCCTAATAATAGCACCATATGATGCAGGACCTGGGTTACCCTTTGAAGACCCATCTGTATTAACTTTATAGACTCCAAATTTCGGCGCTTTCCAGAGCACTAATGAGAAGTTGGTAATAATCCTGTTGTCCAATTGAAAACCCATATCTCTCAATGCCTTAGTGCAACCTTTCCACTGGTTTTTCTTGATCAGGCCTGTTGTCATAGCTAATTGTATATAAGAGGAGACCTTCCATATGATTCTGCTAGCCGATTGTGTAATACCGCGATGTTTAGCATTGTTCCTAGCACTCCACAAGTGCCAAAATATTAATAGAGGGATTGCTTCTTTTATATGTCCAATTCTTGACCAAGTTTGTCCAAATCTCCAATTCTCTAAAATCTGGTACCTATCTACCCCAAATAATTGAGAAAAGTATCTCCAAACCTTCTTGGCAATCAGCCCCGAAAAGAAACAATGATCCCAAGATTCAACATCATTACAACATAGGCATTTAGAAGCTAATTCCACTCCTCTTTGTTGCAATATTTCATCTAGAGGTAACCTTCTTTTTAGGAAACGCCAAATGAAAACAGATGTGCTTGGAAAAAGAACCTTACTCCAACAAGCTCTCCAGATACCACTCGGCTGTATCTCATTTCTGATGTTGTTCCAATCTGACTTTAATGTAAATTTACCATTCAATGTTGGAATCCAAAGAATTGAGTCTCGGCAGTCCAAATGTTTCGTAACTGTTTCTGAATCAGTCTTCCATCTCGGCACATCAAATTCCAGAATTTCCTCCATAATTCTAGCTGGCACTAAGGACTGCAATTTAGAAGAGTTCCAACCTTGGTTGCTAATAAGGTCCAGCACTTTACAATTTGGGTTCCCCACTACCTCACACGTTTGGGAGATTGGACCTTGATCAAGCCACTTGTCATACCAAAAGTTTATCTCACCCTTGGCAACAAACCAACCAATATTGACCTCTGCTAAGCTTCTAATTTTAATCAGACGGCTCCAACAAGGAGAGGCTCTCCAATTAGCCGAGACCACAATTGCGGAGGTAGATCGGCAATACATTTTTGATAAAAAAATTGCCCATGGGGTGCCTTGTTCCCGAAATCTGAACCAAAGTTTCATAGCTGACGCTGTAGCAATATCTGATAACTTCCTGATGCCCAAGCCCCCTTCTAACTTAGGTCTACATATTTCAGACCAAGCTATCCAATGAGTTTTCTTTTTTGAATTAGACATACCCCAGAAAAAGTTAGCAAAAATCATTTCTATATGATGTTGAATCACCAAAGGAGAGAGGAGAACCTGCAAGGTGTAAAATGGAATTGAAGTTAAAACACTTTGGATAAGAAGCAAACGACCTCCATATGATAGTCTTTGGATATTCCAACCCATTAGTCTCTTGTTGATTTTTCCGATTATTGAATGAAAATGACTGGATTTCCTATTCCCTGCAGTAATGGGGACCCCCAAGTACATCATAGGGAGTTAACCTTCCAGAAAACCAGTAATAGAAGCAATTAGATCTTTTCTGGAACTTGAAATACTTTTGGCTAGATAAAATAGACTTTTGCCTTCATTAATAGATTGACCTGAGCAAATCTCATATTCTACTAAGAACTTCTTAATACGCTTAACATTATTAATTGAACCATTCATAAAGAGCACAATATCGTCAGCATATGCTAAATGAGATAGCCTGAAATCACAACCCAAAGTAAAATATAATTGAGAATGTTTATTAAACAACGAATCTAGACCTCTTGATAAGAATTCCGCTGCAATGATAAAAAGAAGGGGGGATATAGGATCACCCTGTCTCAAACCTCTTTTAGAATGAAAGAAACCTGACAAATGTCCATTGATTTTAACAGAGAACCAGCATTCTGTAATACAACGTTTGATAAGGCCAATGCAAACCGCCGAAAAACCAAAAGCCTCCATGACTTTAAAAAGAAAAGACCATTGAATTCTATCAAAAGCTTTCGCCATATCTAACTTCAATATTAAATTGCCACCCCGGACATGTTAATTCAATTTATGATTTACCTCTTGAGCCAATAGTATATTATCTGAGATCAATCTGCCTGATACAAAACTACTCTGTGAAGGCGAAATAATTTTATTCATGATTTTACTTAATCTTGCAGCTAATAACTTGGAGATAATCTTGTTTGAAACATTACACAGACTAATTGGTCTGAAATCTTTCCACTGCTGTGCATTATCTATTTTTGGGATTAAAATAATTGTAGTAGCCGCCATACCCTTAGGCATGAAGCTAGCCTTATTTGCATCCCATTTAGAGCTCAAACTTGGGGGTACTTTGATGTTTGTAATGGGACTAGCTTGAATACCTTATTCAGCTGCCAAATATTCCATTTAACAATTGTCTTAATTGTCATGGAATCAAGAGGGTTTAGTATTTGTGTCCATGAGTAATTGACCGGCCTGCACATGAGGCATAAAAGAGTTCATAGAAAGCACGATGGAGGTGGCAGAAATAAATTCGAAAACTTTTGGACGAGGGATTAACTTGATGCCATTGCCATCAATGTGTCTAGGTTGAGTTTCCCATGTCCCTAATAAGATTGAAGATCCAGACAAACAAATGTATCATTTCCAATTTTCTAGAAAAAAGATGGCTACTAACAAAAATAAATAAATAAATTAGCAAATCTCAAGTATATCACATAGGCAGAACAACTTAAGCTTCTAAAACTAGAGTAAAAAGATTTGATAAGAGAATTCAAACAAAACTCACCTATTTTCTTCCGAGGAAAATAATTTTCTACTGTGTTCAAATCTCACAAATGAAAAAAAAAAACACTTACACACAATATCATTTGAATTTTCAATCTTAAATGACAAGAGTAACAAGATCTTTTATCATTAAAATAGATACTAGATATGAACTATCAAATGAATACATAATCGTTATAATCTTAGGCACTTTACTTTCATTATAACCCTTCTGTCATTGTCTTACTTTACATGATTCATGATATTATTTTTCTAATTAATCTTAAACAACATCCATTGGTTTTTCTATAATAGATCTTATCTAGTAAAAAGCTCATCCTTTTCTTTTCTTAAGCAACAATGGAAGAATAGCTGACTACTCTCAACTGAGAGTATCTCTTTGAGGGGAAATCACACCCAGTCTTTTGAACAGAAGGATGGAAATATTAGTGGATGTCTTCGCATACTAAACATTAATGAAGATGTATCCTCCACTATGCAAAAATATCTAGTCATGCCAGTAAATAAGAGAAATTCCTTTTTCTGCCTCCTTTAGCAACCAAAGTTTTATGAGAAAACAAAGTTTGTTTCAGAGTTGGCAACACCATGCATAACAGCAGTTTCTTAGTGTACCTTAGAAATTGCATAATTTCATGAATGTATCTCTTGGAAGGAAGTATTGGGACAAGGTAGTGAGGAACATTGGACCAGAAAATTAGTAAGTCATACAATTATCATTGAAAAAGCTTATGGGGAACCATGGGGACAAGATTTTCATCTTATCTGATCATAAAAGTTAATCTAGGGGCAACGCTCATGAAATAGTTCCACAGCACAATACATATGGAATATATTTGCTCATGAAAACTTATTACAAGTTTTGCATGTGACCATTATAGCCATATAACAAATATTTAAGATTTAAGACATCACGATTTGCCTATCAGTTTATATCCCAAAAGGCACTAGGTATCTTCATATAATTGGAACAGACATTCATCATATCAACTAGTTCAATGGTTTGCCTTACAATTTCGACTTCCAAAAAAGGAGGTAGTAAGTATACCAGATTTTCATGACATGGAATTGGTGTGGATGCAAAAGATGCAGGTTACTTTGCAAAGAAATTTGAACACTGACAAAATATTAACTTTACTGAACTCATAAGTTGTTTACTAAGAAAAAGAATTAATTGGGTAGTGATTTATGCAGGTGGCATGTTTCTTTATCTTAGTTCATAAAAATTATCAAACTATATTCAGAAATTAAGAAAGTTTTAGAAACAATTAAAAAGACAAACCATAACTAGATGCCCATAGTATATTAGACAATTTTCAAAATGGAAAATATCTGGAATTATATAATCAAATGTTCTTCTAGATGATTATTCAGATAAATATGACAGTGTGGCATCCAAAACTTACATTAACTGTCTACCAGCTTGGCTTATCTCGGAGCATTGAGACTGCCGCTTTATAAGTAAACCATGTTAACTCTCCATTTTCAAGGGAAACCATCTCAATAGGCAGCAAATTAGCAGTTTTCTCATTGCCTAGAGCTTTGCTAACGTCACTAGCTTTCCCAGCTCTAGCAACCACCATTGCAACATCAGTTTGTGAATTGATTACAGGTAAAGTGAATATAATCCTTTGTGGTGGTGGCTTTGGAGAATCCTCTATGAAGGTAACCCACTTATCTGTCACATTAACGAGGGGTTGGCTAGGAAAGAGGGAAGCAATATGACCATCAGGCCCCATTCCTAATAACATGAGATCAAATCTAGGATAACCAGTTGCTGATTTGACAAGCACGCCGATGTTGACCAGATGATTCAGAGCAATCTTGTAGTCTTCAGCAGCACCTTGGGCTGATAAGGCACCATGATTCCAATGCAACACTTACAGGTAAAATAATAGGTTCAGTTGTCACACGATCTTGATATGCAAGAACAATAACAAAGATATAATTGCAAATGAACTATTCCCACAGGAAATATTTCAAATTAAACAAGAAAAATAGAAATATTTAAGTTCTACACATGGACTTAGAAACTTCGTGTATACCAAAGATAAGGAAAATACAAATAGTTTGGCGTATCAACCGTGGTGAAGAAAGTGAGGGGAAAAAAACAAATAAAGCTTATGATTTGGAACTTTCGCCAACATAAATTTACAAACTATTACTTAATTTAATCTCCAAGATATTTCTAGGCAGCATGAAACTTTGATCCAACAATTCAAGCAACAACCATGAAAATGAAGATGGAAACCTTAACGGTGAAGCATTTCCTCCCTGACAGTTACTCCTCGATAAGATAAATGATTAATGTAGAAGTTGTTTTTTGTATGAATCAATATGAAGGAGAGACTTTTGTTAGAATTCTGGTACCTTAGACAAAAATCCATCAAATGCTAACTTATAATTTATGTCTTCGTGATCCTTTGGAACCACCCTCTCATCCACCCAGAAAATGTGCCATTTTGCCCAATTTATTGTTTCCGAGTAAGGCGACTCCGTCAATTTCCTAGAGAAGAGTCCCTTTTTTTTTAAACTAATCTAACCCATCTAACCCTAAAAATCCGAATCCATAACGAACTGAGCTCCGTACCTGGAGGACTTGATGATTGATCTGCCAGAGAGAACAATAGTGAAGGAGCCTCTCTCGCAAATGAACTTCTCCGACAGCTCTGATGCATACTTCGTAAGAGACACAGAGAGATCCGCCTCGGTGACTAAGACCAGCAACCCCATCTTGTCCTTCGGCGGAAGAGTCTTGTTGGAAGCCATGGCAGAAGGTGAAGGCAACGGTCTGCGATCAGATCGTAGCAAAGTGGACCAGACAGCAGAGAGAGATATCCTCTTCAAATTATCTAGGGCTGCCAATGAGAAAGGACGAGAGAAGGTCGCCCAAACCCTACAGATCAGTGACAGCTGCCAGTGGAGCATTGTTGTAAAAGTCGGTGTCTAGGCCCGCCTAGGTGCCGCTTAGGCGTTAGGCAGTATCCCACCGTGGTGCCGCCTAATGCTGTCTAGCGCCGCTTAGCACCGCCTAGGCGCCGATTAGATACCGACTAGGCGCTAGGCGGTAGTCCTCCGTCCGACTACCGTCTAGCGATTTTTATAACCTTGCAGTGGAGGAGGCTATTGCTCGGTGCAGCAAGCGAGCAGGAGGCAGCGCAAAGTCCTCTCCCTCTAGGGTTTCAAGAAGAGGGGCAAGAAGAGAAAAGCCAAAAAGTAAGGAAGAGAGAAAGCAAGTAAGCAGTAGAGGGATGACGAACACATGATAGTGCGAGATTTTACTTTCCTTCATTCGATAGATGAAAGGGGTTGAAATGGAGAAGATGAAGTTAGAGAGCAAGCGACGTGAGAGCAAAGCACTAGCCACACCATGTAGAAGATGAAGAAGATAAGGCTTTGGGATCACACCGGCAGAGGAAGAGTTTTTGGATCGCATCGACGAAGATGAAAACTTTGTGGCTTTTAGTTATCGAGTGTGAAAATAGAGTTTTCGCACTTATGCCTGAATTTCTGCTCAATTTCTGGTGCGATTTCTCAACAGGAAAAAAAAAATTAACACTCCAATTTTTATTTACAATAATTTAAAATCGTTATCATATTATCAAAATAACAACGATTTTATGCATCGTTTTTTCAACCATTGTTAAAGATAAAAAAAAATCTCTCTGAAAGACAATAATTTGTAAAATCGTTGTGAAATCTGTTATTATTTATAAAAATCATTGTGTTAAATACAACGAATAGTGTAAAATTATTGTCTTTGTTGCTAAGTGTTTGCTAATAGATAAAGATTTTGACAAAAATCATTATTTTTTACAAAATTCACAATAGTTTAGTCCAAAAACTATTGTACACATACCATTGTTAAAGCTTATTTTTCTTATAGTGTTGGTTTCTTGTCTCTTTGATTTATGACTAGGAAATCAATCCCAGTAGCCAATTTTGAGATTAAATGTACAGAAACTTATTTCTAGAATGTAATCCAAGTAACTGAAAACTTGTTATAATGGGGAAGATTTAATTGATACATGATTTCTAACATGTCAATTATCAAGTTTACACATCTACATGGATATATTGACCCTTCATTATCGTGAGATGTGCTATCTTCCTCAAGTTTCATGGTTAAAAGTGTGCAGTTTTAATGGATTAAAATTTTGGAACTCTAAATGGCAGAGCTTAATGGCATCTACTTCTAAACTGAATTATAGTATATTTTATAGCCTCATTCCTAGCTCTTCTGTAATCTTATCAGAATATCAGAGTTTTAGCGAACCTCTTAAACTTCCTGATCAATGTGGGCTTGAAGGCTGCTCAGTTTGAGATTCTGGACTGCGAACAGTTCTTTGAACACTATTTTATGCCAAGGTTTTTGGGTAGTTATTAATTCAGAGAAGAGTCAAGCTCAATCTTTTAGGTTGTCGTAGATGATTGGTATTCTTTATTCCCCATGATATAGTCGTTGATACATCTCAAATTGGATAACTTGTCATGTTTATTTTTCCAAACTCTCACTATTCTAGTGGTTCTTTTCCCTTCACCCCTTTTAGTTGTTCTACTGCATTCCAATTCTTAATAAACCCTTTTGATCCATGGACGCTATGCACTTACAGTGGTACAGAAGAGAAAATGAACAAGTTTATGATAGTGAATTGTTATGAGTAGTCTTTGTGTGAAACTCTACCTTTACACATGCCTTGAGAGAAAGAGATAAAGTATTACCTTGTGAGGTGTCTTATGCTTAATCCACTCGAGTATCTGATATCACCATAGTTGTTGATTAGTGTAATGATGGATTCATAAATGTGTGACTCTTGTAAATTTGGTGGGCTTAGGTAACTATCTTTTTCCATCTTTCAAAGCACGGCAAGGAATTGGTTTGAGAATTGTTAATTGATCTCTAGCTTTATTTGTTTGCTCGAGATGTGCAAAAATAAGTGTGAGGGAATTAATAACGATCATACTCATATAATGTTTTAGGCTTCAAAATTGTTGATTTGGACTTCTTTATAGGAGTAATTAAAGGGAATTAAGAAGTCTTGCAAGTGAAGTTTAATTTGTAGAGTGGAATCGAATTCTTTCTATATTTGTGGATGTATATTTAATTGGTTCAAATATTATTTCTTTTCGGGGTTTGGGTGAAATCTGAGTCGTTGACCTCAACTGGGAGCTCTGAAATCTGGTTGTTCCATTTAAAGGAGACCTGATCTGAGCAATCCAATTAGATGAAGATAATCTGGAGCCACCTTTGGATGGGATCTAAGGGAGAAGTATAAAAGAGGATTGGAGGAAGAACAGAAGGGGAGGCGGATCGAGCTCGCACTTTATCTTCTATACTAGGTGTTTTCATGGGGGGAAGGCTAACTTCATCTCCTTCAACCGTCGGCCATCTTTTCTTCTTCACATCACCTCTCCTGATTGGGGAGAAGATTCTACCTCTTGCCGATCTTCCCACTTGCATGTTCCACAGATCCAAATATGGATAGAGCATTCACCTTTGTCAGCTGAACCACCTTCATTTTGAAGCTTCTAATCTAGAAGCCATCTCACAACAATTTTCCTATAGCAACCCATCGTTCCTCCTTCATCTTCAATTCCTGCCACTGCTTGCAGTTATCAGATCTGTCGAAGGAGGCCTCTATCCTACTCAGTAAGCATTCGACTCTCATTAATTCTTTCGCGTGGATGGCCTTGTAGGTTGAATTTGGGAATAAGTTGATGAATTGAGATCAATTTCCCTGATGTGCTATTGCATGCTAGTGCCATTGTTATGTGCCAATATTTCGTTAGATGATGTTAGGCATTAGATTTACTATTTCCTTGTGTTCATTTCATTGCGATTTAATTAGTCAAGTTTCTCTTTATTGCTTTGGATTTATATCCGATCCTAGCATAGCATTCAATTCTTGCAGTATCTATTTGATAGTGTTAGAACTTAACTAGAAAAGAAAACAACCCTCATCAACCTGATATAATAATCAATAGCAACTGCAATGGTCTTGGGCGAACGACTCGAGTTATCCTACACTTCATAGTAGGGGGTTTGATTACTTTGTAATTGACACTCAATTCATAACAGGATTGGGTGTATCACAAGTCCTGTATGACTGACAACTCATCTCAACCATAAGGGAGCCAACAGTTGGCAGCTAATGCAACCGTACAAGGATGATGTATGACACTAATCAATGCAACACCCACCAATCTGTTGGGACCGGGTGCATGTTGACATGGATTCAGGTTCGTAATTTTAAAATTAATTACGTGCAGCGGAAGGTTTAGCATAAATAATTTCTCAAATTATTTAACCACACATCTAAGCATGCAACTTTATCTTGTGTAGACATGATCATATATTTAAAATTTTACAGAAACGTAAAATAATTTACGTATTACCTCGCGTAACTCGAAGGAAGGGACGAGATCCAACCGTAAGCGTCCCTCAGAAGCTCCGTCTCTATTCGCGTCCACGCCGAGTATCTTCGGGATGACTTCGCAAAACCACGAGTTTCGTGTTCTCGAGAATTACTAGATTCTCCGAGAACGCGACAAGAAAACCAAGAGAGAAGTAATCACATCGGGAAAATTCACTACCAAGGTTGGCCGGAATCACAATTCCGGCGAGAAGGAGAAAGATGACTTGCGCCCAATCCCAAGGTGATAATGGCCGGAGAGGAAGATCGTCCCAACGGAAGAACTTTGTCACCTCGGTGCTTCTCCTTGTGCTCACGGCAAGAAGAAGGGAGAAGAGCCTTGTGGCCGGCCAAGAGAAAGAAGGGAGGAGAGGGAGAGAGCCCAATCGAGAATACTTCGATTGATTTCCAAGCCTTGCCTTGGGTCCTTTATATAGTGGTCTCTCAACCGCCAAGTCTCTATTTTCTTATGGAATAAATTTTCTATGACTTATTCCATCATGCCAAGTTTTATCATATTTTAATTCATGATAAAAAACTGACCAAGTCTCCTTTTTTCTTATGGAATAAATTTTCTTATCATGGTAAATCAATCCTTGATTGATTTTATAAAATAAAATAAACCAATCTATGGTTCATTTTAATTTCCATGAAAAATAAACCAAACCTTGGTTTATTATATAAAAATTTATATCATCCATAATTTTATAAAACAAACCACACTTAGTTTATTTTATAAATTGAACCAAAAATTTGGTTCTCTCCCTTTGTTGTGGCCGGCCAAGCAAAGAGGATGGAGACCCTCTTTAGCCGGCCCATCCAAGCCACGCCCCAATGAATTAAACTTATTTAATTCATCTATTAAGTCTTCAAAAGACTTAGTCATTTTACGCTTCCGATGCATCTCTGAAAAATTCAGATTCGACTTATCGTTTGGCTCAACCAAACTTAATCTCTCTTGATTGGAAAATCTAATTTTCAACTCGTTTTAAATCCCTCGGATTACTCGTAGTGCGTGTGACTAAATAGGCTTTCGATTTATGTTGGCCGTCTATAATTAATCAATTATAGAACGATCATGAGTGACACCTAGTAGTACATCATGATCCCCAATTAATTGAAAGATCAACGGTTGACCTCAGAAACAATTCTGAAACCCTTCAGCGGCTATAATGAATCGTGCCTCATTCCCTTCACCATCTTATACCCACTTGGTTCAGGACATGGTCTATGTGTGTCAATCCCCACTAGGCTGACTACGTCACACCTAGCCCAAGTAACGTTTTATCGTCCTACGGATTCTAATTACTCTCATATATTTAAGAGATTCATACTCTGAACATGTCATGCTCTGGCCAGAGGCTTCGAGCAACAATCCGACGATAGGCCTCGGGTATACATCTCCTCGCAAGGAGTGGTGAATCCTTTGTAGGCTGTTTAAACATCTTCGGGCACTTCGGCTTATACCCAATCATCCTAGGTCCACACCTCCTTGGAGATGCTTGCTTAAGATGTCAAAGTATAAGTCTCCATGACCAAGATGACTTGAACACCGCAAGTCAAAGGAACATCGCACTGAAGCTGCAATAAGAACTTCACTGACATATCTATATGTAGACTACCATATGAAGTTTTACAGCCAGTCACTCCAATAAACTAGTTCCCTTAACTAGCATTCATGTTCAATCCGGACATCTCAATGTCACCAGCCAGGGAGAATCAGCTGATTAGAGAATAACCCATGCTAGTCTCAACAGAATTGATAGTGTCTGTATTTATCAATTCTTCGACTAGGGACAATTTCAATACTTCACAATTGCACATGTAGAGATAATCACTAGTTGTGAATTCATCACAAATTCTCTCATGCTGTGAATTGTATTGCGGACATTCAGTAAATGAGTTTAAGATCTCAATCAAATATATAAACATGTATACTCAAATAGTGAATATTTATTTATTAAAATAAATGATTACAATCATAAGGCGATTGTCTTAGGACACTTTTCTCATATCACTAACAAACTCCCACTTGGCCTAATGTCAATCGCTACGGTATCCAATATCACAGGCTCTAATATGACCCTCAAACTTGCTTTGAGGCAAGGCCTTAGTTAAAGGATCCCTAAATTCCTTTCAGTGGGAATTTTCTCAATTTGTATATCATTCCTACTTATAATCTCTCTGATCAGATGATAGCGGCGAAGCACATGTTTGGATCGCTGATGAGACCTTGGTTCCTTCGCTTGTGCAATAGCTCCATTGTTGTCGCAATAAACCGGTATTGCTTCATCAATGGTTGGAACCACACCAAGTTCTGAGACAAACTTCTTGATCCAGACTGCTTCCTTTGCTGCTTCCGAAGCTGTAATATATTCCGCTTCCGTGGTAGAATCCGCTACGGTGTCTTGCTTAGAACTCTTCCAACTTATTGCGCCTCCAATCAAAATAAATACGTATCCGGACTGAGATTTGGAGTCATCCTTATCTGACTGGAAACTGGCATCTGTATGCCCACGTATTATCATATCACCTTCTCCATATATTAGGAACACATCCTTAGTTCTTCTCAAGTACTTGAGGATTGTCTTGACAGCCGCCCAATGATCCATTCCTAGATCAGACTGGTATCTTCTTGTGACTCTCAGAGCATACGATACATCGGGCCTAGTACATAGCATACATGATAGATCCTATCGCGGATGCATAAGGAATCTTATTCATGCAAATCCTCTCGTCTTCTGTGCGCGGACACATAGACTTCGAAAGGTTGATCCCATGCCTGATGGGAAGGTAACCTTTCTTGGATTCCGACATGCTAAACCTTTCTAGCACTCGGTCTATATATGTAGACTGTGAAAGACCAAGCAACCGTTTTGATCTATCTCTATAGATTCTAATCCCAAGGATATAGGTTGCTTCTCCCAGGTCTTTCATGGAGAAAGTTTTGGACAACCAAATTTTAACTGACTGTAAGACTGATATATCGTTTCCTATAAGTAATATGTCATCGACATATAACACTAGGAATACGACTGCACTCCCACTAACCTTCTTGTACACACAAGGTTCGTCAGGATTTTGTGAGAAATCAAACTCTTTGATTGTCTCATCAAAACGGATGTTCCAGCTCCTGGATGCTTGCTTTAATCCATATATGGATCGTCGAAGCTTGCATACTTTGGTTTTATTAACCGATGTGAAACCTTCAGGTTGTACCATGTATATATCCTCAAGCAGGTTTCCATTAAGGAAAATTGTTTTCACATCCATTTGTCATATCTCATAATCATAATGAGCTGCTATGGCCAGGAGCATCCGAATGGATTTAAGCATAGCTACTAGCGAATAGGTTTCGTCATAATCAATTCCTTGTTTCTGACGATATCCTTTTGCGACTAATCTAGCCTTAAAGGTAACAACATTACCTTCGATGTCGGTTTTCTTCTTGAAAACCCACTTGCACCCTATGGGCTTAATCCCTTCAGGTGGGTTAACCAAGTCCCATACTTGATTTTTGTACATGGAATCTATTTCCGACTACATGGCTTCAAGCCACTTATCCCTTTCTGAATTTTTCAGAACATCTTCATAACTGATAGGTTCGTCATTGTTAATGAGTAACACGTCGTTCGATTCACTTATGAGAAATCCGTATCTCTCTGGAATATTGCGTGTCCTATCAGACCTACGAAGAAGTGGTGTCGTTTTAGGTTCAACTGATAGCTCATCATTATGAGTTATTGGTTGTGGGTCTAGACTAGGTGTCTCTGTAATGTCTATTGGAGTTTCTTGAACTTCTTCAAGTTCAATGCTACTCCCACTGTTTTCTTGTAAAAGAAATTCTTTTTCTAGAAATACAGCATGCCTTGAAACAAACACCTTTTGTTCCAAGGGATGATAGAATTGGTAACCCTTCGTTTCCTTAGGGTATCCAATAAATAGACATTTATCAGACTTAGCATCCAATTTGTCTGATACAGTCCGCTTTACATAAGCAGGACAACCCCATATCTTTAGGTGAGATAAATGAGGTTTCTTACTATTCCACGTCTCATATGGAGTAGTAGAGACTACCTTGGTCGGGTCTCTGTTTAGCAAGTAAACAGCTGTCTTAAGCGCATAGCCCCAAAAGGATTTTGGAAGAGTTGCATGATTCATCATAGATCTAACCATGTCCATCAAGGTTCGGTTACGCCTCTCAGATACACCATTATGCTGTGGTGTATATGGCGGAGTCCATTGAGACAATATCTCATTGTCCCTAAGATAATCTTAAAACTCTTGACTTAAGTATTCACCATCCCGATCGGATCGAAGTATCTTAATACTTTTGCCAAGCTGTTTCTCTACTTCACTTCTGAACTCTTTGAATTTCTCAAAAGCTTCAGATTTGTGTTTCATTAAGAACACATACCCGAATCGTGAGTGATCATCGATAAAGGTAATGAAGTAGCTATAGCCTCCTTGTGCAAGAGTTGACATTGGTCCACATACATCAGTATGTATTAGACCAAGCAATTCTCCCACTGGTTTACCATTTTCGGTAAAGGGTAATTTGGTCATCTTGCCTTTTAAGCATGATTCGCATGTATCAAATGAACCAGGTTCAAATGATTCCAGAATTCCACATCGGTGTAATTTGGTCATGCGTTTCTTGCTTACATGGCCAAGACGACAATGTCACGTATAGGAGTCTATTTGATTATCTATTCGAGCACGTTTGTTGCTAACTTCGATATTGAAAACGTCACCGGATAAATCTAACGTGTAGATACCATTGCATAAAGTTCCGGTCCCATAAAGAACACCATTTAAAGTTATGTAACAGCAATTGTTACTAAAAGTTAAATGGTAACCCTTTTCATTCAAGCATGAAATAGATACAATGTTTTTTATTAACGAAGGAACAAAATAACAATTATCCAATTCTAAGACAAGTCCAGTAGGGAGCTTTAGCAAATATGTTCCGATGGCAATAGCAGCAATCTTTGCTCCATTTCCAACTCGCAAATTCGCTTCTCCCTTGACGAGTCTTCTTCTATTCCTTAGCCCGTGTATGTCATTACATATATGTGAGCTACACCCAGTATCAAGTACCCAGGTGTACGAGGAAATAGAGTGACATTCAATAACGAAGATGCCTGAAGAGGATGGGGCATCGGATGCCTTCTTCTTCAAGGACTCAAGATAAACCTTGCAGTTTCTTCGCCAGTGGCCCTCCTTGCCGCAGTGATGGCAAGTGCCTTTTGGTGCCTTTTCAATCCTTTTGGCCTTAGTTAACTTATTGGTGTCCAAAATGGAACGCAAATTCAGAGAAGACATGATCAGGTGATTATCCTAGAAATACAAATTGAGGTTATGTGATGAGAATGATAAAGAATGCATCAATATACATTAATTAAATCCTATTTATTTTTCGAATTGAATAACCCTTTTTATCAATTCGGGAGATCGTAGGAACATCTCCAAATAGGTTGATATCCAACCATAGATAAGAACAACCATGGCTGGAGTCCATCAAGTTATTCTTAGCTATGAAGGTAGGTAATTATACCGATTACATATTACACATATGTAACTATCACATTATGCTATCAACTAATTGAATGTTTGCATATATCATTGGGTTGTTAACTCATTAACAAGTATGCAACAATATACATAGCACCCAACTGCACCTCTCTTTACATCGACCTTGGCTGTGGCACAACAAATCGATGCTCCAAGCTTAAGGCTGACCCATTAATCAAGAAATAGTTTTAATATGGTTGGAGCTCATTCAACCGTTTAGTCAGGCTTGGATGTGTCCAACAACCAAAACTAAGGATTGACCTCTGACTCCAACTATATTAATCATAAACTAATTCCATGGTTTGAACATGTTGAGGTTCAAGCCGGGAATGGATGTGTCCATCAACCCAAACGAGAAACAAAACTCCGGTTCTAACCATATTAATGGAAGGTGTTGGCCTTAATATTTTGTAAGGGGTTTTGGGTCTCATCTTTTTCTTTTAAGCACATTCATGACATATAATTATGTCATGTACTAACGATTTCCTTAATAAAGTATGTATGTGACTTAATTTATCAAGTCTCATTAATTGAATTAGGAACCGGATTTCCTAATTCTAATTTCATACTTTATTCAAGGAATTGTTTTGGGAAACAATTTCCTAAATTATTATAATCAATTTCGGAAATAATATGTTTAAGACTTTGATTTCTCTAAATCAAATCTTATTAAATTAAGAGACAGATTCCCTTAATTCAACCACATATTATTTTTATGAAAATCTTATTTAAGGAAATATACTCTATAGGAAATAATTTTCCTAATTAATTTTGGAGACAATAATATGTAAGAGCATCACCTCATAAATCAAATAAGGAAATTATCGTTTGAGAATCACCTCAAAAATTTCCAAGATTTGATCACATATTCTATTTATGGAAAATTAATATCAATAACTTAATTTGGACGGCTCTCCGAGGCTCAATCCAAAATAAGAATTTATTGATAATATAATTTGGACGGCTCCCCGAGGCTCAATCCAAATTAAACATTTGACAGTTTAAATTCAATTTAGGAAATTTAATTATAACAACTAACTTTAAATTGGACGGCTCCCCGAGACTCAATCCAAAATAAAGAATTTTGTAAATAATTTAATTTCCAATTATGAATTTAAATGTCAATTAATATTCCCATAATTTGTCTAGACTTTCTTGAAAGAAAGTGCCCAAAATTGCGAGCTTTCCATAAATGGAAAGTTTCCAAAATAAAAGGTTTTCAGAATAATTGTAAGTTTCTGGTACAAAGAAAACTTACGTTTTCCAAAATTGGAAATTTCAAAATGAAATTCAAAATTGGAAAGTTTCCAAAAATGGAAAGTTTTCACAATTATCATAAAATTTCAGAAACAGGGATATTTCAAAAGTTTGCAAATTTTATGATGATTTCCAAACTTTGAAATTCCTAAATCGAAAATTTACCATAATTGGAATGTTTCCATAATTGGAAAATTTTCCAAAATTGAGATCATGACAAAGTTTTCCGCAAAACAATTATATGATTATGTCGAACACTAACTGGCTCTGATACCACTATTGGGACCGGGTGCATGTTGACATGAATGCGGGTTCGTAATTTTAAAATTAATTACGTGCAGCGGAAGGTTTAGCATAAATAATTTCTCAAATTATTTAACCACACATCTAAGCATGCAACTTTATCTTGTGTAGACATGATCATATATTTAAAATTTTGCAGAAACGTAAACTAATTTACGTATTACCTCGCGTAACTCGAAGAAGGGACGAGATCCAACCGTAAGCGTCCCTCGGAAGCTCCGCCTCTATTCGCGTCCACGCGAGTATCTTCGGGATGACTTCCAAAGCCACGAGTTTCGTGTTCTCGAGAATTACTAGATTCTCCGAGAACGCGACAAGAAAACCAAGAGAGAAGTAATCACATCGGAAAAATCACTACCAAGGTTGGCCGGAATCACAATCCGGCGAGAAGGAGGAAGATGACTTGCGCCCAATCCCAAGGTGATAATGGCCGGAGAGGAAGATCGTCCCAACGAAGAACTTGTCGCCTCGGTGCTTCTCCTTGTGCTCACGGCAAGAAGAAGGGAGAAGAGCCTTGTGGCCGCCAAGAGAAAGAAGGGAGGAGAGGGAGAGAGCCCAGGCAAGATACTTCGATTGATTTCCAACCTTGCCTTGGGTCCTTTATATAGTGGCCTCTCAACCGCCAAGTCTCTTTTTCTTATGGAATAAATTTTCTATGACTTATTCCATCATGCCAAGTTTTATCATATTTTAATTCATGATAAAAAACCGACCAAGTCTCCTTTTTTCTTATGGAATAAATTTTTTATCATGGTAAATCAATCCTTGATTGATTTTATAAAATAAAATAAACCAATCCATGGTTCATTTTAATTTCCATGAAAAATAAACCAAACCTTGGTTTATTATATAAAAATTTATATCATCCATAATTTTAAAAACAAACCACACTTGGTTTATTTTATAAATTGAACCAAAAATTGGTTCTCTCCCTTTGTTGTGGGCCAAGCAAAGAGGATGGAGACCCTCTTTGGCCGGCCCATCCAAGCCACGCCCCAATGAATTAAACTTATTTAATTCATCTATT
>JAGFNQ010005679.1:0-134648 GCA_024364735.1 Boesenbergia rotunda
AATTCAAAATTAAAATTAAATTCAAATTATAAAATTCAATATTCAAATTAAATTAAAAATTAAAATTCAAAATTAAATTAAAATTCAAATTAAAATTCAAATTCAAAATTAAAATTCAAATTCAATTAAAATTAAAATTCAAATTAAAATAAAAATTCAAATTAAAATTAAAATTCATTAATTTCAATTAAATAAAATTCAAATTCAAAAATAAATTCATATTAAAATATAAATTAAATTCAAATTCAAATTAAAATTAAAATTCAAAGCTCAAATTAAACCACCTTGCTTGTGCTTTCATAATCATGGTCAAACCATGATTAACAACATGATCAAACACAGTCAAACGGAGTCAAACAGTCAAACCTGGTCAAAACAGTCAAAGTCTGGTACCTAGGGCGCCCGTACTGTCGGGTGCCTGACAACACTGAAAGGTAACCTCCAGTCAAAGCAGCAAAGCTGCATTTGACCGACTCGAGAAGGGCGCCGTAACCTGTCGGGCGCCCTATAACGCTCCTGTCCCACGCTGATTAAAGCAGTCAAAAGCTGCAGTCAACGCCTTTGAGAAGGGCCCGTGACATGTCGGGCGCCCCCATCAAAACCTGTCTCCCACGCTGATTAAAGCAGTCAAAAGCTGCTGACAAACAGCTTTTGAGGAGGGACCCGTGACCTGTCGGGCGCCCCTGCAGACCTTTTCCCTGCCCGAGGCAAAACCAACCCGTAAAGGGCGCCCGTGACCGTGGGCGCCCCCCCATCAACCTCTATAAAGGGACCCGAGACTCCCTCATTTCCACACCACATCTCACACTCCTTCTTCCCTTTGCCTCATTCTTGTGGATCAAGTGAACCTAAGCCTTCCCTTGCCTCAACCATGCCTCCAAGGTATGAAATTTAGTTGTGCAATTAATTTTTCTTAAATTACAAATTTTTTTTTGCACACTCCTTCTTTATCTTTAATCACTTATTTTTTCTACACTTAGAAAACGCCGAGCAGTTCAGTCGAACCCCGGTAATGAGCCCAGTCCCGACCCTAGATTTCCTAACCTAGCACTTTGTAACAAGTTCGCACAAACCACTACATTCCGATTTAAAACAAGCTACCTTAACCGTCATTTCTTCTCCCCAATCCTGTCCAGTCGCAATGTCCGCAATTAACTTCTATCAACTAGATAACCTCGTATTCTGCACACATTCGATCAACAACACCCTATGTGCAGAATTCTATAACAACATAATTAGGCAAGACCACTTGAGCTTCGTCACTACCGTTCAAGGAATACCCTTGAGCATCACTCCTACCCTACTGAACCGATTTTTGGGACTCCGACCATCTCAGTCCATCTTCTGTTGCTACCCTCCAAGGAACCGCCTTTCGACGCCCCCTACTCTCATATTGACCTGAACACCTTATACAACTATTTCTTTGGGGAAGCCATGGACCCTGCAGGAGGGCAGTTCCACTCCACCTGACTCCCGATTCAGGACTACGCTCTCTACAGAGTAATTGTCCGTTGCATCCTTCCTTTGTCCACTAGGGACACAGCCACCATGAAACCTTTTACACTTTTCTTCTCTATGCCCTTATCCACCATCTGGACATAGATATAGGCCTTCACCTCTTCCACTGTATCCTACATGCCTCTAGTGTATCCACTAAGGGGCGGATCGCACTCCCTACTGCCATGTCATCACCTCTATCCTCCACCACCACGGCCGAAATATCGCTGACGGCGAGATTACCACAATGACCGAATTCGACGAGATAGGATTTAGAAACTTTTCTTTAGCCGGTATAGACGTCTCGGGCACCGGGGTTCTGATTGGCGACGCCGACCAGCCGCACAGGACATTGCCGACGAGGAGGTCGAGGTCGACATTGCCGACTTAGCAGCAGAGGTAGATCAGCCCGCTCCACCGACCTTGTACGAGAGAGTTAACGACTCGAGACGCACGTCCAGAGCCTCAGAGAAGAAGTGGAAGCGTACCATATTGAAGACCAAGAGACAAACTTAGGCTATACAACAACATTATGAGTACCCTCACAGCTGATAGAGAAGCCTGGAATGCACAGTACCATGAGATCATGGCACGATTTGATGCATGGCAGCCGGGCCCATTTGATCCTCCTGGTCCCTCCTCTTAGATGACTTGGACATGTACCCATTTGACTACCCCTACTGAATAGGGTTGACTTCTGTTGATTTGTACTAGACTTCTACTTGAACTATGCTAATCTTAGCTTGGCTTGTTTATTTTTTTCTAAATTAAATTAGGGTTAGGCTTAGTAGAATAGAATCATTTAGTCTTTTGGATTTTCAATTTTAAATTGAACTTAAAATGTCTTTTAAAATGTTTTTTTTAAATATTACTTTAACTTTGAAAAGTTTTTTTACTTAGTTTGATCTCAAAAACTACCCCTTTCAAAACTAGGGCTTTTTCGAAAATGGACTTAGCCTAGGCTCTGACCCCTAGAATTGCATGAACCTATAGTTTTAGGTAGCCGCATCTCACAAAACACATTAAGATCAACTTGTTTGTGCTTGCAAAAACATAGAACGGTTGTGAGATGCATAGGACTCTGCCTGGACTTCCGAATGCTTAAAGTCAGTGCATCACAATAAGTCTGGGCGTAAAATACCAACGTTACAGTGATCATGTCAAGTAGTCTTGCCTTAAAAGCTGAGCTAGACATTATTACTTGACTAACTCAGTGAACACTACTATCATCTAGATAGTTAGTCAGTAACTAGAGTTAGACATATGAAAAGGGACCACAATCATTACTTGGTCCAGGGGGAGTTGAGGTCAAAATACTTTTGCAAAATAAATAGTTCCTTGCAATTCCTATTTAATATTGAACAATCCGTATTTTTGGGTCTTGCAAATCTCCTTTTTAAAACTTTGAAAATATTTCAAATTCATTTAAAAATAATGTTGTTGAAAACTATCTGTTAGTTTTGAAAAATTAATTTAGGGGGAGTTTTTTTTCACTTAGGCTATTTTATCTTACTTAATCTATTTTGCCTAAGTCTAGTATTCCCTATCACTTAACTTTGAATCCGACTCTCCGTAACTTAATATAAGTATGTTTTTTGATGAATGACAAAGGGGGAGAGTAGGGTTAAAGCTTAGAAAATTCTGTTTGCTACTTAATTCTGTGTGCTACTTAATTCTGTTTGATACTTAATTTTGCACCATGTACCTTCATGCTTATTTACTTCCATGTATCTGCTAGTTTTTCTCTAACTTTAACCTAGGTTGTCATTACATCAAAAAGGGGGAGATTGTTGGTGCAGTTTGCACTGACGGTCAAACTCGGGTTTTGATGTATGACAAAGTGGTTAAAGTTAGGGTTGTGTGTGTTTAACCTCTTTACCAAGTGTGCAGAGTTGAAAGACTTAGGACCAGACACCAGGCTGAAGTCCAGGATGGTTGAGTCCTGGCGGAAAGTCCAGTTGGGTCCGCGGGACCTGACAACTGGCTGAAGACCAAGTTGGTTGAGACTTGGCAGGAAGACCAAGGTGGTTGAGCCTTGGCAGGAAGTCCTGGTAGGGTCAAGAAGTCAAGCAGAGCTGCATAATGGGTAAGTAAGGTAAGTCACTGGAGGAGCGACCCAGTGAGGACGAGTCCAATCTTGGACTTTAGGCGCGGTCCAACTTAGACCCATTTAGGTGATCTAAGTTGAGTCCTGGTTAGATCCTGGTCTGGGAGACAGGATCTAATTAACTTAGAATTGTATCTTATTTTAGTCCATATAAAATTGTGCTAGCCTTGTTTTGGACTAACCCTGGATGCAGGACCAAAGGACTATGATTCTGCAGCTCAGAGAGCCTCAAAGGAGTGAGGCCGTAGCTGAGCAGGGCGCCCCGGATGTGTCGGGCGCCCCAGAGTCAACCCAAAGTCAGCAGAGAGGTAAACGCCCCGACAGCCGCGCGCGTCGGGCGCCCCGCATGTCTCGGGCGCCCCCTGTGCCACCTCACTGCCAACTGCCGAAGCTCACCCTCGCGAAGCCAAGGAGATGTGGCTTTGACCGGTCAAATCGGGCGCCCCGCGCGCGTCGGGCGCCCCAGTCAAAGGTGATCCCGAAGATAAAGAGATCAAGTGCTTGACCGAGAGGGCTGCGGATCGGCAGCCACGCAGAGGGGCGCCCCGGACGTTTCGGGCGCCCCCAGGGCTATAAATAGAGCCCCTCGACCAAGGTTCAAAGACAACACTTCTTCCAAAGCTTTCAAGTTCTTCTACGCTCGCGCCTTGCTCCGGAAACGCTACACTTCGAGCCGACGACGTCCCGCTGCCCTGAAAGAGTCGACCTACTCCGGACGTCGGTAAAAAGAAGAATTTCTTTTAATACTTTATTGCACTTAATTACTTGAAAGTGTGGGGTTGTCACACTTTCAATTCATTTGTACTCGCCTACTCTATCGGGGTTGACCGATAGAGAGTTTTAGTAGATTGCCCAATGGAAAGGTCCGAGGGACCTGGGCCTTCGAGTAGGAGTCGCCGAAGGCTCCG
Source organism: Boesenbergia rotunda (assembly GCA_024364735.1). NCBI lineage: Eukaryota > Viridiplantae > Streptophyta > Magnoliopsida > Zingiberales > Zingiberaceae > Boesenbergia > Boesenbergia rotunda. Next base: position 4,513 of record JAGFNQ010005679.1, read on the forward strand.
AACGAAGTAAAAATCGTTCGTGTTTGTGTGTTTGTTTTTCGTCTCTTTCATTTCCGCTGTGCACGCTTTTTAAAGCACTCTGATTTAATTTAATTTTTTAAAAAGTCACGTGATTCACCCCCCCTCTCACGTGCATCGATCCTACAATATGTGTATATGAGTGTGCAGGTTTGCAGGATACACTTAGACTTAGCTGGACGGTTTCGGGTCCGGTGAAGGATGGCATGAGGAGACGAGCCGTGGGCTTGTATGCATCCGAGGGATCGTGGACAAAGCAGGAACGATGAGCTGAGGGAAGTGCATTTCGAGGCATACTCGAAGGATGACATGAGGACGAGTCGCGAGTTTGTATGCATCCGAGGGGCGAGAGCCAAAGTCGAAGAAGGCTTGAAGGCAATAGGTTGAAACTGCTAAAGAAGAGTCAGCTAAGTCGTGAGGGTCCGAGTGTGAGAGAATTGTACTCGAGAAGGAAAACCCTAGGTTTAGGGTTTGATCAGTCGACTGATGTAAGGTACAGAAAGATCAGTCGACTGATCTTCTGTGCAATCGACTGGTGTCGACTGGAATTCGAACGTTGGGGTTGTAATGTTCGAATCCAAGTGGACCAGTCAACTGGTGTTGGCACCAGTCAACTGGTAACGACTGTTTCAGCTGTGAGCTCTATTTAAAAGAGCTTGGTTTGGTTGGGCAAAGGTTGACGAAATAAGCTTGGGTAAAGCTTATTAGTAGTCTCCAAGTGCTCAGGTGCTATCGGGAGTTTGTGGTGAGGTTTCTCCACCCACAAGGAGCGACACGAGTTAGTCGAAGGTCTTCCATGGACTAATCGACCAACGGATAGGGATCGCCCACCTTACGGACAGCCGTGGAGTAGGTGTATCATCTCCGAATCACGTAAAAGTTTGGTGTTAGCATTGATTTAGCTTGTAGTTTAAGTTTTCGCTTGCGCTTGCTAACACGTGTAGGAGGAAATTGGCGAATCAAAGTGGGTGATCAACTATTCACCCCCTCTAGCCGTACGTACCGGTCCCAACAGCTACTATTGCTATAATATTGTAGCAGTTGCTTACTATTAAGCAGCTGCTACAACTATTACATAGTAGTTGCTATAATTATTGCAAGAGTGATGATAGGGAGAGTGAATTTGAGAGAGTGAATGGGAGAGTGAATGACGTGGCAGTTATTGCATACACGTCCAATCGACGATCGGACACCACCGGCGGCCTTCGGTCGCCGCCCCGAACCAAACTATACCCTGGGGGCATAGTGAACCCGTCGGGGATCGCCACAATTGCGATCTCGCATCATTGACCGTCGATTTCGATGGGTTCACCGTTGCCGGCCATCCTGACGAGTTCACCATCCTCCCAAGGTATAGTTTGATTCGGGATGACAATCAGAGGCCGCCGGTGGTGTCCGATCGTCGATCGAACATGTACACATTAGCTGGACGTCATTCACTCTCCCATTCACTCTCCCAAATTCACTCTACCAATCATCACTCTTATTGCAACTACTTAATTATCTACTAGTAGTTGCTACAATTACAGATGTTACTGTGTAGTAGCCTATATGTTATAGTAGCTGCTATAACGTATAGCAACTATCCCATTTTGGTGTTGATTTTTAAAAATCATACCATAGTGATTATTATATGTAATTAAATGAGAGATAATAGAGAATTTTAGAGGAAACAGAAAGAAATAAATTTTTCAGTTTGTCTATTCATTCTGTAAAAATAATAGTGACATAAATAAGTTGGATAGGTGGTAAAAGAATGTTGTCTCGCGGTAGCATCCCGTCAACCTATTCTAATAAAATGTTAGATCATATAGCAGATTTATAAATTTGGGATGATCGACTTGACCCAATGAAAATTTTTTATCGGTCACCAGGGTAAATCGAAAAGCACTCGTGATGGGCAGTCTAGAAGCTCAACGTCCCAGGGTTCGTACCCTATTTGGAAGAAAAATTTCTGTAAAATATGTCGTAACTAGGTATCGAACCGTGGATGTCTGGGATAGCGACTAGTCGCCTTACTGCTGCACCATAGTCCCGGGGGCCCATCAACCTATTCTAAGATTATACGGAAGAAGTAAATCATGAAAATTATTAATCCGGATACTGTAGCTAACGTATGAGGAAGATAGACACTTTACTAAATTTTGACTCCAGATCAAATTATTTATTTATCTATTTTCTAAATAATTTGAATTGAGCTGCCAAACTGTTCTAAGACTAACACGGAAAAGATAAATCACAGAGGTTACTAATCCTGATATTCAAATTTTAAATTTTAAGATGATAATTAATACTTATGTATTATCTATTAGGGTATCCCATGAAGATTCTAAATAATTTGAACAGGAAATGTACGTCTGCTATCTATGAAATAATTGATCGAATTAAATCAATTCATAAGTTCGATTCCATTTATTCCAAAGTTCATTTTAAAAAAGATCAATTATTTCAATTTAATTGGTATAGTTTCGATTTTAAATTTTTAAAATTAATTAAAATTGTTTATTAAATAATTGATCACTTGCGCGGTCATGTTTTTACTTTTTATTTTTTTCTCTTTACTTTTATTTTCGTTCGAGAAATTTTTTTCACTTTCTTTTTTCTAATCTTTCTCTGACCATTTTTGTTGCCATTGGATTCCTTAACTTTTTATCTTTCGGAGTAATGGAGTAAATGGAGGTAAATTCTTTTTTTAATAACTATGACTAATGTTATTTAAAGAGCCTGTTGTCCTCCCCTGCTATTTGTGAGAGGTCTCAAATAAAATTTTATCCGTGTTGATTTTAAAATGGATTGTTGAAGATATTAAGAATGAGCTATTCGTTTTTTTGCCACCAAATAAAATTCTATCACTGACTAACATAGTCAAAATTATCAAATATTTAAATCACATAAATAAATTTTAAGATTATCAAATCATATACGCAATTTCATTTTTATCCTTCCAAAAAGTATTTTAATATAATAATTTATTTAAGATATTACTGTATTAATGAATAATATTCGAATCAATGATTATTAGCAATCGGTTTGGAAAGGCAAAAAAATATAATTAAATACATAATTTAATAATTTTAAAACTTATAATTTTAAATACATGATTCAATAAATTGCCATAGTTCTAAATTTTACGCTTGCTCTTAATTGTCGAGTGGAGTAGACTATTGAGCTCTATTGCTAATGATCGCGCCCCCACGGGCTGGCTCGGTTAATAAGATGTCTGACCGTTTGTTTCGGAGGTCTCAGGTTCGAGGATCGCTAGTCGTACACGGGGGTAAAAACCTGATCTGCTGGCTTAAATTCTCTTGGCCCCAGGCGCCTTATCCGACCAGTAAACCGTGTTTGCCTCCCTTTGGACACCCGTGGGGCAGGGATCAAGGGCCGCTAAGATTGCGGTTCCACCTTTTTGTTCTATTGCTAATGATCGCCTTCAAATTCTATCGCTAAGATGCTTATTGATCCGTCGATAAGTGAGGAGTACGATCGATTGATGACGAGATTTAGAATTTGATTGAAGATTCACTGCTGACTAGTTGGACGGATGCTCGGGAGAGCGGCCGAATGCTCGAGAGAGAGATGACGTACGCCTGTGAACTGTAAGAAAAAGGATCGTTAGCGGCTAACCAAAGAGGTCCCTCGTGCAAGCACTCTGATGATCAATTCAATACTTCGGCGAAGAAAAACGAGAATGCAAACAGTAGAAAAACTGTAAAGCATACCTGCGCATGAAGAAATGAGAACCCTTGTATAGGCGTGGGCGGCAGATTAAAACTTATCAAGGTATCTTGTCCGGCTTAAATGCTCAAATTTGGGGGTAGGATTTGTTGGCAAAAACGAGACGAGGTTATCACTCTATTGACTACCTATCATGTATAATTGTATAATCACCCCCTTTCTTAATTTCCTGACTCATTGGTCTACGTGCGCCGACTTGCTGCCCCATCGAAATACTTTACAAATCCAAGGAATCCATTCGTACGCCTTTGATCCCGACCTAGTCTAGGTGTAGCCTAGTCGGCCTACATGGCGTTGCATGGAGACAGGTCATTGCCAGGAAGGCTCCGATAGCTCGACGTGGCAGGGCATGAAACGAGTATTAATTGGGTCGAGACGCTCAATTAGAAGGTTAACCAGAAATAGTCTAAATTAGCTCCAGCGAGAGATATTGAGTGCTCGGCTTAAGGTTGCCGGGTCAACACTAGGTCAGCACCTGGTCGGTGTCCTCCCTGTGTTGCAGTCGTATCCGACGAAGGATGAATCGGGCTGGTCGAGTCCGAATACCCCAAGACTCGATGTATTGCCTATTCTAATCCGTATGACATTGGTTGCATAGCATGATCTTACTCAAGGTAGCCGGTCGGCACTCCGACTCGGGAGTTGTCGTTATCCGAGGCATTACCTACCCCCGGACACCATGCTGATAAAGGTGATACGAGAGTCGGCACAGATCGGCTCCGACCTGACATTGCTCGTGTCCGAATCATGGATATCCCACTGATACATTACTTGCCTGACAAACTTCGACAACCCGTACCACAACGCTCCTTGCCCAACCGGCCGGATGTAGGTGCAGTCGACCAGATGGTCAGACAATTTGGGGCTATCTAACTTAGGCCGACCAGTTGAATGATTATCCTATCATCTTTCCGACTATTCGGCTTGCAAGGCCAAGTTTATCACATGGCCAACTGACCGATCGACGAAGCACCTGTGGGCCATCTATCCAACCGTTCACTGTCATAGGCGGGTGTGCTTTATGACTCTTCCCTCGACCTTTCGAAATTTAATCAGCCATAAAAAAGGATTAATTAATCGTAAATATCCTGTCGGATCACTTACTTTAGTTGGGCTCTGTCATTCAATCTGACCAGTTGACTAGAGGTGATGGTGACCTTAAACATATACTGGCGCAGGAGACTAGCCACAGATGCAAGTGTTGTAAATCAAAGTCACAAAATTACATATCTCTCGCATGATAAATTGAGAATCGGAAAGATGAAACAAAACCACGAAAGCATACCTGAATCCATAACTTTAACCACGGAAGCGTACCTGAATCCATAACTTTAATCTGAATAACTTGGTATAATCTTCCAAGCATTCGGTTCTCCCTCTTTTCCTTTCGTTCTGTAGAGAGAATACAGAAAGCCTCTGATAGAACCATCATTTGGGGACCATACCCCTATTTAATAAAATAAATGCTTTATATTCAATTTAGTCCCTCAATAAATTGAAAATTACTTTATGGTATCTACACATCAATTCCATGATATTTTAATATCCTATTTTAGTCCAACCTTTAAATCTTAGTAGATCACTTTAATTGGGCTACCGGAAGATAACTATGCATATTTAATATCAAATATGTAAGTCCAAATGTTGAATTTTTCCAACAATCTCTCACTTGGACTACAAATATCGCCGGATAAATATGCATTACCTTATGAGCTCAAATTTTACTGTCATAAATAAGGATATCCCTTAAACAATCTCGTCCATTAATTATACTGATATAGGACTAAAGAGATTTTCATCACTTTAAGCGTGACTAAACCCATCAATAATCACATATACCGATACAACCAAATGACATAGATCAATCATAGATGCATAGCATGGAAATTGCATACAATGTGATCTGTACATGTCTATTTTCAACTGGTCCAATCTTATTCCTTAGTGAGATCAACCACAACCATATATAACAGAGTGGAATAAAATTGAATGCCTTATATCTATACAGAAATATCCAAATTACACAATAAATGTGTCCATAACATAGTATAGAGCAATAAGAAGTATATATATATATACAGACTCCCACTAAACCAAAGAATCCTAAAACAATACAACACCCATATGAGCAGTATGCTCATGAAAGACCTTGAGTGGTAACCCTTTAGTCAGCGGATCCGCTATCATTGAGTCTGTCCCTATATGCTCTATCGCAATCTGTCCACTCTGTACTCTTTCCTTCACAACCAGGAACTTTATGTCAATGTGCTTTGACTTAGTAGAACTCCTGTTGTTATTGGAATATAGCACTGTTGAGTTATTGTCACAATATTGTTGGTGCAGGAAGCACCATATCGAACCTGGTTTTGATATTGGCAAAGGATTCAAAGTTAAGTTTATTTGTGATCTAACGTTGTTCACTGAGTGTGCAGAAAAAGCCCTAGCGAAGGACTGCTAGGCACTGGTAAAGGAATGCCAGGAAAGAAAGCCCTAGCGAAGGAATGCTAGGCACTGGCGAAGGACTGCCAGACAGGAAAAGCCCTAGCGAAGGAATGCTAGGCACTGGCGAAGGACTGCCAGAATGGACAAAGCCCTAGCGAAGGAATACTAGGCACTGGCGAAGGACTGCCAGAATGGAAAAGCCCTAGCGAAGGAATGCTAGGCACTGGCGAAGGACTGCCAGAAGAAAAGACCTAGCAAAGGGCTGCTAGGCACCAAGCGAAGGGCAGCTTGGTACCTCAAGACCTGGCGAAGGACTGCTGGGCAAAAGTCCAACTGGAGGATCCGGTTGGCACCAGGTAAAACTCTCCCGAGAGGAGTAGGTGAGGACGCGTTCCCCTTGAGGGAACATTAGGCGTCGGTTCGACCTAGGGCTCCATTTTGGAGATCCAAAGTCAGAACCAAGACAGCTAAGGCTGTTTTAACTAACTTATTATTTGCTGTTTTGGACTAACCCTGGATGCAGGACCGAAGGACTGTGTTTCTGCAGCTCAGAGAGCCTCAAAGGAGTGAGGCCGTAGCTGAGTAGGGCGCCCCGGATGTGTCGGGCGCCCCAGAGTCAACCCAAAGTCAGCAGAGAGGTAAACGCCCCGACAGCAGCGCAATTGGGGGCGCCCCGCGCGTGTCGGGCGCCCCGCATGTCGGGCGCCCCGCGTGTCTCGGGCGCCCACTGTGCCACGCCACTGGCAGCTGCAGCTCACCCTCGCGAAACCAAATGGATGAAGCTTTGACCGGTCAACCGGGCGCCCCGCGCGCGTCGGGCGCCCCAGTCAACTGTTATCCCGAAGTCGAAGCGATCAGTCACGACCGAGAGCATGCCGGATCAGAAGCCACGTGGGGGGCGCCCCGAGCATCCCGGGCGCCCCCAGCCCTATATAAAGGGCCCTCGACCCCAGGTTTAAATAATCAATTCCATTGAACGCAATCACGCTCTTCTGCTCCCGCGCTCTGCTCCAGAACCCTCCAGACTCGAGATACAAGCGCCGGCGACGTCCAACTGCTCTGGAACTTCGATTTACACCGGACGTCGGTAACAAAGAAAAGCTGTCTTTTTCCTTACTGCAATTTACTGTAATCAATCTTTGTAAAATTGTTTTGCGCGATTATAGTATTGCCCATAGTAAACGGTCAACGACCGTGGGCCTTGGAGTAGGAGTCGACCCAGGCTCCGAACCAAGTAAAAATCTTGGTGTTCGCATTGTCTGATTTTGATTATTCCGCTACGCAATTGCTCTTTACGAAATCCGAACGAATTGCGACATTCACCCCCCCTCTCTCGCATTTCTCGATCCAACAAGTGGTATCAGAGCGGGGTAGTTCAAACTTGGTGCAACCACCAATTTGAAAGTTTTTTCGGATTTACGAATTTTTTTATTTCTTTTTGTTAATCAACGCAACTCAATCTCGTTCGCTTTTTATTTTATATAAATAATATCTGTAGGTGGATTTAAAAAATCCTTACGCCTTTTTCAATTTTGAATTTTTATATTTTCACCATAAGTCTGAATTGATAAAACAAACAATTTTTGAAATTTTGTCATAAATTTTTTTTATTATTATTTTAATATTTTTCTCGAAATTCGTGCTACTTTAGTTTGAGAAATTTTTTTTCTAAACATTAAATTCCTACTTTTTTATCATTAACCAGAATTGACAAAATCAACATTTTCAGAAATTTATCATAAATTCTCTTTATTATTTTATTATTATTTCGCCTCGAAATTCGTGCAATTTTGTTTGGTTATTTTTTTTCCGCACTACTAATCCAAGACCAAGTCTTGGTACATTCTGTTAATTCTTTTCTATACGAGGTTAAACTAAATGGCCAACCAAGAGTGGAACAGTGTCCGTCCACCGCTATTCTCCGGCGAGAACTTCAATCATTGGAGAAGTCAAATGGAGTTCCATCTGAAGGCCCATATGGACATATGGATGATCGTTCAAACAGGGTTCTACCTCCCTACAGAAGAGGGACTATCATTTACGTGGGACCAACTGGATGAATCAACCCTGAGGAAGATCGAGACGGATGCAAGGGCAACTTCAATCCTACAATGTGGCCTAACCAAGGAGCAACTCGAGCTAGTAGGTCCATGCAGTTGTGCTAGAGAAATATGGGAAAAATTGGTTAACCTTCATCAAGAAATCTCAGATGAAGAAGAAGTAAATTATCTTGCCCTTTCAGTCCAAGCACAATCAGCCGAGTCAGAGTCTGAACCCGAATCCAAAATCGAACCAGAATTAGACGACGAATTGACTGAGACGGTAACCGATTTCGAATTCTTTTCAAATTTAGAATTAAATAATCAAACAGATACTATAATGGTCGAGGAAGGTGTAAATTTTATTGCAGGGAAAACTCCTAAAGAACCACCACAGAAGGAACTTCAACCAGTACCCGAGTCCGACACACAGAATCAGAAGATGAGCCTAGATCCGAGGCGGCAATGATCAAGGGGGAGATTCCCAATAAAGAACCAAAAGGTAAAAGTGTAAATTCAAATTTTAATCATGTAATTTGTTACACATGCAGGGAGAGAGGGCACTACCAAAATCAGTGCCCTACTCGTAAGACTCGGTCTACACCATCGGCGACAAAGGAATCAGTTCCAAAAGCACGAAAGCACAAAAGTCGCATTCAATGCTTCAAGTGCCAGGAGTTCGGGCATTGCAAAAGTGAATGCACAGATAAAAGAGCTACCAAGAATGCCGGACAAACAATCAACGAAGGTAAATTTACAGTATTTGAAAATCCGTTATTTACCTTGAATAATGTGATTGATTCATGTAACTTAATTAAAACAAATTTCAAAAAATTGAAACAAGAAAATGAAACCCTAAAACATAAGGTCAATAAGTTAGAAAATTTAATTCATAATCTTGCTGATTTCGAAAATCCGGAGTATTACTCCAATTGTGACCTTACTTAGACAATTGTTTATTTTAATTATGTGTTTTTTTTTCTTAGAATTAGGATTGGGACTAAATCAGTTAATTGAAAATTGAACAACATAGTATTGGGTGGAGGTGAGATGATAGTACGTTAGGGAAGCCAATTTGGTGGAACTAGCCGAAGCTACCGATCCAAGACCCAAACTAGTTAGACCAGAAATTTTTCAAAGAATAATTTTGAAAATGAAATTTCATTAAAAGGCTTTGTCAAGGAAAGGGTGGATGATCCCATAAGGCTACGGCCAAAGAAGGCCTAGTGCCTCGCCAAGACCTGGAAGCCAATTTTTGAAATTCAAATTCAAATTATTTTTTGTTAAATTCGAATCTAACACAAATTTTCAGTTAATTTTAGATTCAAATACCTCTTTTCAAAATAAATTTAAATTGGGTTTAAAAAATTAATTTAACTTTTCAAAATTAATCATGGCCTTTTCAAAATAAATCTTTCTATTAAAATATGCATCTCACAAAACAGTTAAGGATATCCTGTTTTGCCACTTAGAAATGGGTGAGATGCTTAGGACCTAAAAGTTGAGTCCAACCCAACCAACTAAATCGAATTCAAACTCAAATTAATTCAAACTCAAATTAATTCAATTCAATCAAATTCAAATTAATTCAATTAAATAAAATTCAACTGAATTATTCTAAACTTAATTATCCTCAAATTCAAATTAATTATTCTCAAAATTCAATTTAATCATTTATTTTCAAAATTAAAATATTTGTCTCACACAACCCATAAGGTTAACATGTTTGACCACGTAGAACTGGGTGAGATATCTAGGACCTAAAAGCACAAATCAATATCCTTTCAAAAAAAATAAATATTTTCAAAAGTTATTCAAAATCATCTCTATTTTTTTAATTCAGTCTGCTGTACCCTATATTTTCATTTCTAACATTTTTTTTAATATAAAATTTCATGTTAAAAATCTCAATAGACTTGTTTTAAATATAATCTAGGGCTTGTTTTGTGTTAGTCATTGATTGATCAAACTTGGTCAAAACAGTCAACCCTAGTCAACATAGTCAAACATAGATAACACTGAAGTCCCCTAGGACATTAGATTGAGTTAAATAGTAAGGGAGAATGGTTTATCCTTTTTAATTTTCTTTCAAAATATCTTTGAAAAATTATTATCATTTCAAAATAGTTTTCGAAAACTGTGTTATCATACCAAATTATGTTTTCAAAAATCTATCTCCTAAAAAATTATCATACTCAAAAGGCATGTTCAAAATTGTTCCTTTAATTTTGACAAACCCTAAGACTAAGAGGAGGATTAACTTGTGGTCAACAAGCCTCCCAGGACTGTGTCAGATTTAAGGGAAGTTCAAATTAAAAGAAGAAGTTTTATGCCTTCAAATAATCACTATATTTTTCAAAATTATGCTTTACAAAAATCATTTTAAAATGTTTTTCGAAAAAGAGGCTTATGTTTGAAAATTATCTTCAATTCAAATTGAATTTCCTAAAATTTTATTACCGTGCTGATATTCAAAACTATTCTTTTGATTTTAATAAACCCTAAAGACACAGAGGAAGGTCCACTTCATGATCGATAAGGACTCCTAGGATGTGTCAAATTTAGGGGGAGTTTGAGTCAAGAGAAGAATTTCTGAAATGTGTTTATTAATTATTTTAAATCAAACCTTAAGACTCAGAGGAAGATCGCCTGTAGTCAACAAGCTTCCTAGGACTGGGTCAAGTTTAGGGGGAGATTAAATTAAAAGAATTATTGAATTATATGTTTTCATGCACTGCACGTTTAAAATCCTTTTGAAAACTTAAATAATTTTTTTTTAAAATACTATTATTTTTTTCAAAATTCTTTTGGAAATAGTATTTACTTGAGTTGGAGAATTTCCAGGACACTTAGGAAACTATCCTTGTAGTTAACAAGGTTTCCTAGGATTGTGTCAGACTGGAAAAGTAACCAAAGCAAGTAAAATGTTATGCGTTAAAAACAATACTTTTGTAAGTGCTTTCAAAGGATAATTTTCTCTAATATTATAAAAGCACTTATAGTTTTTAATGCATAATCTTCTTATATCTTCAAAAATGCACAATATCTTTCAAAAATACTTCTACTTTTCAAAATATAATGTTTCAAAAGTACTAATATTTTCAAGGCAATAATGTTCTAAGTGAATTTTCTACAAGACTTGCCTACAAAAATAATTTTTTTTAAAAAAAATGCCTTTCAAAGTGGAGTTTTGGTGCATGTTAAGCTTTTGCTATGCTTTCAAAAATTATGCTAAGTATTTTTATATTTTCAAAACTCATAGGCTCTGATACACAAATTTTAAAATTTTTTAAAACATATATAATTTTTTAAAAAAAAATTTCCTTATTGATATATGTTCTAAGGAAAATTCTCTATGAGTGCAAAAGTTGAAACTTTTTAAAGAAAACTTGTTTTCAAAATGTCTTAACCGTAAGTAAGTTACGGTTAAGTTTTTCTTGAAAACTATGTTACAAGTTTTTGCAAGCTTTTTCTAAAATATCGGTTAAGTGTTTCTTGAAAACTATGTTACAAGTTTTTGCAAGCTTTTTCTAAAATATCGGTTAAGTTTTTCTTGAAAACTATGTTACAAGTTTTTGCAAGCTTTTTCTAAAATATAAGTAGAAGAGTTATCACATTAAGGGGGAGCCTCAAAACATCCATTACCTTGAAAATTATGAAATTCATTACTTAAAGCTTCTTTTGAAAACTATGCTTTTGAACTCCTTTACTTAAATTTCTTTTGGTAAAACTCAAACCTCCCTATTAGATACCTTGTTCACCCATGTTTATTTTTGATATATGTCAAAGGGGGAGGAAAGGTCAAAGTTAAGTATTATAACACAAGTACTCAGGGTTTTAGGGGGAGTAAAGGTTTTTTATGAGAGATAAAGGTTACCTTGTGTTAGTAAATGTTATAAAGTTTTTACTTAACATTGAATTGTGTAAAATTGCTATACTTCATTTTTACATTATGTTCTTAACAGTTATAAAGTTTTTTACTTAACTTTGAATTGTGTTGCCATAATCAAAAAGGGGGAGATTGTTGGTGCAGGAAGCACCATATCGAACCTGGTTTTGATATTGGCAAAGGATTCAAAGTTAAGTTTATTTGTGATCTAACGTTGTTCACTGAGTGTGCAGAAAAAGCCCTAGCGAAGGACTGCTAGGCACTGGTAAAGGAATGCCAGGAAAGAAAGCCCTAGCGAAGGAATGCTAGGCACTGGCGAAGGACTGCCAGACAGGAAAAGCCCTAGCGAAGGAATGCTAGGCACTGGCGAAGGACTGCCAGAATGGACAAAGCCCTAGCGAAGGAATACTAGGCACTGGCGAAGGACTGCCAGAATGGAAAAGCCCTAGCGAAGGAATGCTAGGCACTGGCGAAGGACTGCCAGAAGAAAAGATCTAGCAAAGGGCTGCTAGGCACCAAGCGAAGGGCAGCTTGGTACCTCAAGACCTAGCGAAGGACTGCTGGGCAAAAGTCCAACTGGAGGATCCGGTTGGCACCAGGTAAAACTCTCCCGAGAGGAGTAGGTGAGGACGCGTTCCCCTTGAGGGAACATTAGGCGTCGGTTCGACCTAGGGCTCCATTTTGGAGATCCAAAGTCAGAACCAAGACAGCTAAGGCTGTTTTAACTAACTTATTATTTGCTGTTTTGGACTAACCCTGGATGCAGGACCGAAGGACTGTGTTTCTGCAGCTCAGAGAGCCTCAAAGGAGTGAGGCCGTAGCTGAGTAGGGCGCCCCGGATGTGTCGGGCGCCCCAGAGTCAACCCAAAGTCAGCAGAGAGGTAAACGCCCCGACAGCAGCGCAATTGGGGGCGCCCCGCGCGTGTCGGGCGCCCCGCATGTCGGGCGCCCCGCGTGTCTCGGGCGCCCACTGTGCCACGCCACTGGCAGCTGCAGCTCACCCTCGCGAAACCAAATGGATGAAGCTTTGACCGGTCAACCGGGCGCCCCGCGCGCGTCGGGCGCCCCAGTCAACTGTTATCCCGAAGTCGAAGCGATCAGTCACGACCGAGAGCATGCCGGATCAGAAGCCACGTGGGGGGCGCCCCGAGCATCCCGGGCGCCCCCAGCCCTATATAAAGGGCCCTCGACCCCAGGTTTAAATAATCAATTCCATTGAACGCAATCACGCTCTTCTGCTCCCGCGCTCTGCTCCAGAACCCTCCAGACTCGAGATACAAGCGCCGGCGACGTCCAACTGCTCTGGAACTTCGATTTACACCGGACGTCGGTAACAAAGAAAAGCTGTCTTTTTCCTTACTGCAATTTACTGTAATCAATCTTTGTAAAATTGTTTTGCGCGATTATAGTATTGCCCATAGTAAACGGTCAACGACCGTGGGCCTTGGAGTAGGAGTCGACCCAGGCTCCGAACCAAGTAAAAATCTTGGTGTTCGCATTGTCTGATTTTGATTATTCCGCTACGCAATTGCTCTTTACGAAATCCGAACGAATTGCGACATTCACCCCCCCCCCCTCTCTCGCATTTCTCGATCCAACAAATATAACTTTAGTGGTCTTCCAATACCTCCAACTATGCACAGCCCAGCGACAAAGTTTAATGGTCATATTCCGTGATTGGATGCCTCGTAACATGCTACAAATTCTGCTGCCATGGTAGAAGGTGTTACTAGTGTCTGCTTAGCACTTCTCCATGAAATAGCTCCCCTAGCCAACAGAAAAATGTAGCTCGAGGTGGATCTTCTAGTATCTTGGCATCCAGCGAAATCAGAATCAGAATACCCTATGATCTCCAACTGATCTGATTTCCTATATGTGAGCATGTAATCCTTAGTCCTCTGTAGGTACCTCATAACCCGTTTGACTGCTTTCCAGTGATCCATACCAGGGTTACTTAAATATCTACCTAACATACCAACAATAAACGCTATGTCAGGTCGTGTGCAAACCTGAGCATACATCAGACTTCCAATAGCTGAAGCATATGGAATCTTCTGCATTTCCTTAACCTCAAGATCATTTTTAGGGCAGTCACCTTAACCTCAAGATCATTTTTAGGGCACTGACTGAGACTTAACTTGTCTCCCTTAGCCACAAGGGAATCTCCTGGTTTGCAATTATGCATGCCAAACCTTTGCAACACTTTTTCTATATAGCCCTTTTGTGATAATCCAAGAATACCCTGAGAATGATCCCGGTGTATCTGGATTCCCAGAACAAAAGAGGCTTCCCCAAGATCTTTCATTTCAAATCTCTTTGAAAGAAAGCTCTCGGTGTCGTGCAACAATCCTGAATCATTGGTGGCAAGCAGTATGTCATCAACATACAACACCAGAAGTATACATTTACTCCCACTGAACTTGTGATACACACAATCATCAACGAAATTTGTCTCAAAACCGAACGAGACAACTTCTTGGTGAAATTTATAGTACCACTGACGGGAAGCCTGTTTGAGCCCATAGATGGATTTCTTTAATTTGCAAACCATAGTCTTTGGGTCTCCAGACACAAAGTTGTTTGGTTACACCATATAAATTGTCTCATCAATGTCTCCATTAAGAAACGTTGTCTTTACATCCATCTGATGTAACTCAAGGTCAAAATGTGCAACTAAAGCCATTATTATCCTAAAAGAGTCTTTCGTAGAAACCGGAGAGAAAGTCTCTTTAAAATCAATGCCTTCACGTTGAGTAAAACCTTTAGATACAAGACGAGCCTTATATCTTTCCACATTCCCCTTCGAGTCCCTCTTGGTTTTAAATATCCATTTACAACCAATGGGCTTCGCACCTGCAGGTAATGTGACAAGATTCCAAACTTGATTGTCTTGCATTGATTTATACTCTTCGTTCATAGCTTCAATCCACTTTTGAGAGTTTGTACCCTGCATGGCTTGACAAAAGTCAATAGGATCATCTTCTATCAAACCATTATTTTCCTCATTTTCTTAAAGAAACACTACATAATCATCCGGAATAGCATTTCTCCTCACTCTCGTGGATTTCCTTAATGGCATTAGTTCTTGAGGTTGTTGAGTTTGTTCATCCTGAATGGGGAGTTGTTTAATATTTTCATGTACATTATCCTGTTGAGGTATCGGATCTGTTTCTTGATCAATGATAGGAATAAAAACCTGCACATTATCAAGGGCAGTGGTCGGCATTGAAATCGACTCCTCTTCAAAGATAATGTCTCTAACCTTATTTCTCCCCCCAAACTCAACATCCTCAAAGAATACCGCATTTTCCGTTTCAAAAATAGACCTTTTAGTGGGATCATAAAACTTGAAACCCCTGGATTTTTCAGAATAACCAATAAAGTAGCCGCTCACTGTTTTGGAGTCAAGTTTCTTTTCATTTGGCCTATAAGGCCTAGCCTCAGCTGGACATCCCAAAATGTGAAAGTGCTTTAAACTAGGCTTTTGCCCAGTCCAAAGCTCAAAAGGTGTTTTGGCGACTGCTTTAGTTGGTACCCTGTTGAGAATATAAGCTGCAATCTTTAGTGCTTCTCCCCAGAGTGATTCTGGTAAGGAGGAATGACTAATCATACTTCTCATCATATCCTCCAGAGTTCTGTTTCGTCTTTCAGCTACACCATTCATGCTAGGCGAACTCGACATAGTGTATTGTGGGACGATTCCATATTCCTCTAGGAAGATAGCAAAAGGACCTGGACGTTGTTCTCCTGAACCATCATATCTGCCGTAGTACTCACCACCACGATCAGATCTGACACTTTTAATTCTGTTGTTGAGTTGATTTTCAACCTCAGCCTTAAATACCTTGAACATGTCCAGTGCCTCTGATTTTTTGTGAATTAGATATAGGTACCCATATCGTGAGTAATCGTCTATGAATGACACAAAGTATTATTGACCATTCCAAGAAGCCATAGGGAATGATCCACAAATGTTCGTATGTATCAATTGCAAGACGTTTGTAGTTCTGTTGGCACCTAATCTCTTTATTTTGGTCTGTTTTCCATTTATACTCTCAACACAAACATCAAGTTCGGAAAAGTCAAGTGTATCTAAAATACCGTCTGACACAAATCTCTCAATTCTGGTTTTTGAGATATGACCTAAATGCTTGTGCCACAATTTAGCTGAATTTTCTTTATTTAATTTACGTTTAGTACCTCTTGATTCAACATGCAAGGATTCATTATATGAAGCAATAGTGTCAAGCAAATATAGATTGTCAAATGCACTTAATGTACCAGTGCCCACAATACTGGAATTAATTGAAAGACTAAATTGACAATTTCCAAATGAACAAGAAAAACCATATTTGTCCAAAGTGGAAATAGAAACCAAATTTTGTCTAAAAGACGGTACAACAAAAGTGTCTTTCAAATCAAAAAACAATCCAGTTCTTAATAACAATCTAAAATGCCCTATAGCCTCAACTTCTACCGACTTGCCATCGCCTACAAAAATGTATCTTTCACCATCATTTTGCTTTCGGCAGCTCAGGCATCCCTGCATCGAAACTCTTATGTGAGTAGTAGCACCAGAGTCTAACCACCATGTGTTTCTAGGTACTGAAGCTAAATTAACTTCAGAACAGACCAAAGTAAGAAATGTACCATTCTTGGCACGCCAAGCATGATACTTAGTACAATCCTTCTTCATGTGTCCAGGTTTGCCACAAAAGAAACATCCCTCATTATCATTCTGTTTCTTTTGTGCTGGACCTTTTTCCTTAGCAGCATTCTCAATAGCTTTTCTTTTCATGTCCTTGCCCTTATCCTTAGTAACACTAGTCAGTTGAGCAACCTCAGTCCTTTCTTGCTTCAACCTTTCTTCCTCTTGCACACAGTATGAAATGAGCTCATTAAGAGTCCACTTCTCCTTTTGACAGTTATAACTGACCTTAAATTGACTGAACTGTGTGGGAAGCGATATCAACACTAAATGCACGAGTAAGTCATCAGACACCTCAAGCTTTAGTGCCCTTAATTTTGAAGCAACATGAGATATCTGCATGATGTACTCCCTTATGTTTCCCTTGCCCTTATACTTCATGGAGATCAAGCTCGCTGGAAGCGTACTTGTCTCTGCCTTATCGTTTTTGACAAAACACTTTTCAATCTCAGCAAGGTATACTCACTGGACTTAGTGATTTCATCAGAAGCTGTGCCTCGAAAGGCTTCCGGAATGTCGCGCTTAATGATCATCAGACTTACGCATTTTGAGTGCCCCCACTTCTCAAAGTTCTTCCTTGCATCAAGAGAACTTGCATCCGTAAGAGAAGGGGGTTGCTCAACCCTTAGCGCATAGTTTAGATCCATGCAGCCCAAAATAATCAGAATGTTTTCTTTCCAATCCTTAAAGTTTGACCCATTAAGCATGGATATATTGTTGGTGTTGGCAGAAATTGAAGTAGCAGACATCATAACTGAACAAAGAACAAAATCAAATAATTGCCATGCTCACATTATAACCAAATAAACAATCATTAAATTCAAATAAGGTAGCAACATCTCGAGACACCTAGCACAATATTAATATCAAGTCTTTGGACAGTAATATTAACTTATAAGTGGTCACCTCTGTGCAGTAATCAAATACTGACAATAAGTTCGGTCAAGCAATAGCCTTCCTTTGAGCTGACATATTGCTCACATGGATAACTTGATAATTGTCACATATTTACCACCACAGGTATATATGCATTTCGGGCCAAACATTAACCTTCCTTTGGGTCGGCTAATACCCGCATGAAATTACACATACACAACCATCTTAATATTATTAACGAATAAATCTATACAAGAGAGATCACTTTGGCGACTTCTTGTTTAAATAAATTCATTTTGAATATCAGACAAATCATATAGGAACATGAGATGTGCCAAATTATTTGAAACAGAATGATTGAAAAACATGATTGAAAACATGCTTTTTAAAAGTATATATTAAGTATGCACATGATTAATCGATGATTGAAAACATGTCTTTTAAAAGCAATGCTTTTTAAACGCAATATATTAAGTCTGTACATGATTAATCGATGATTGAAAATATGCCTTTTAAAGGTAATATTTTTTAAAGGCAATATATTAAGCCTGTACATGATTAATCGATGATTGCCTCAAATCATAGTCTTACGAACAATCGTAAATTACATGGAATCCATGAGAGTAAATTCTCAAATTATGAGACCACTGTAAATCCACGAGAGGGAATTCTCAAATCATGAAAAATAAAACCAAATTCATAATTTCTTAAAATACGTAAATTCTCAAATCATGATGCAGCCGTAATTTTACCAAAATTTAAGAAAATTGAAACCCTAATTTCACATTAATGAAGAAAAGAGAAAATTCTTCTCAATTCTCAGAGTATCATGCATAGAGTCGCTCTGATACCAATTGTTGTAAATCAAAGTCACAAAATTACAGATCTCTCGCATGATAAATCGAGAATCGGAAAAATAAAACAAAACCACGGAAGCATACCTGAATCCATAACTTTAATCACGGAAGCGTATCTGAATCCATAACTTTAATTTGAATAACTTGGTATGATCTTCCAAGCGTTCAGTTCTCCCTCTTTTCCTTTCGTTCTGTAGAGAGAATACAAAAAGCCTCTGATAGAACCGTCGTTTGGGGACCATAATCCTATTTAATAAAATAAATGCTTTATTTTCAATTTAGTCCCTTAATAAATTAAAAATTACTTTATGATTTCGACACATCAAATCCATGATATTTTAATATCTTATTTTAGTTCAAACTTTAAATCTTAGTAGATCATTTTAATTGAATTATCGAAAAATAATTATGCATATTTAATATCAAATATGTAAGTTTAAATGTTGGATTTTTCCAACAGCAAGGGCTGGTCCACCTGGAAGGTGTTGCATTCAGAATCGTACATGTGTTAGAGGCGATTTAAATGAATAATAAAAAATAATCTAGTGGGAGTTGAAGGCATCTAAGAGTTTTACAATCTAGTGGGAGATTGATTGCCTTATGGATGAAGTCAAGTTATAAAAGTAAACTGTTAAATGAGTTATGGAAATCAAGTGATGTACTTTGAGGTTCAAAGTATGTTTTGGAGTTATTAGTCGATAATCCAATCGATGATTGGTACATTTAGTCAACAAAGAGTCGTCCAAGAGTCGTCTCAATTTGGACTGCTAATGAATAAAATATTTCTAATCAAAATTGAGTAAACTAAGCAATCAATTATAGCGGATTGACAAGAGTGGACAACTAATTAGATTCTCATTTAAATTCAAAATAAGATAATCTTATCATATTTAGGACTTAAAAACATATAACTTTAAGTATCTTTTTATATACAAATGTTGAGTTTCATAGTTTGGATTGTAAAAATAAATTTGTATTATGTTTCTACACTTTTAGTAAGGATGAAAATAAATTATCAGTGCCACGCCATTACTTAATAATATTAAATTAACAGAAATCACCCTAAGTAATAGATTTATTTCAGTTTATAATATATTTCTTAATTTTAAAAATTCATAATAGATTTATTAAACGTGCTAAATTCATACTATTGGTCTTTGTTCCTTAGTAACCCAATTTGTTCTGTATGATTCTCACAAGGAAAATGCCTATTATTATTAATGTTAACATCGAAACCCTTTGTTTGAGGAACAATTATCACTTTGTCCAAATAATCTTGTTTAGGATCAAAATGTTCCCACACATTTCATTTGCACTAATAATTCGTTTAGCCTAGTAATAAACAAACAATTCTAAAAGACTTCACGCTAAAAGTCAAAATTTCACACACACGCACACAAGCTTAAGTCTTATGTTAATTGTGGCATAAAGACGACTAGTGAATTGGACAAAACCATTTCTGAACTCATACTCTCTAGCACTCGCACAAGATTAAACACCTACGCGCGCACGCACACACAAGCTTAAGTCTTATGTTAATTGTGGCATAAAGAGGACTAGTGAATTGGACAAAACCATTTCTGAACTCATACTCTCTAGCATTCGAACAAGATAAAACACCTACGCAATTATATTTCCCAGGATACACACATAAGCTTAAGCATTATTGGAAAGAGACTCAATTTATCACTCCCATCTTAAACAGAAGTCACACATAAGCTTAAGTCTTATGTTAATTGTGGCATAAAGACGACTAGTGAATTGGACAAAACCATTTCTGAACTCATACTCTCTAGCATTCGCACAAGATAAAACACCTACGCAATTATATTTCCCAGGATACACACATAAGCTTAAGCATTATTGGAAAGAGACTCAATTTATCACTCCCATCTTAAACAGAAGTCACACATAAGCTTAAGTCTTATGTTAATTGTGGCATAAAGACGACTAGTGAATTGGACAAAACCATTTCTGAACTCATACTCTCTAGCATTCGCACAAGATAAAACACCTACGCAATTATATTTCCCAGGATACACACATAAGCTTAAGCATTATTGGAAAGAGACTCAATTTATCACTCACATCTTAAACAGAAGTCTTATGCTAATTGTGGCATAAAGACGACTAGTGAATTGGACAAAACCATTTCTGAACTCATACTCTCTAGCATTCGCACAAGATAAAACACCTACGCAATTATATTTCCCAGGATGAGAAGCATACAAAGTGGAGGATGCATACGGCCAGGAAGCTGGGCTACCTAGCACAATTTCTCAAGAACTAAAAGTTTTTATTGGAGCACAATCCTTTTGGAACCCGAAGAAATATATTTGAGATACAGAAGGCAAAAAGACGAAACCTTCCCTGCTCAAATCACATCACCATGCCACCATCAACGGTAAATACCTGCAATAGGTCGCAGCC
The DNA here is from genome assembly GCA_024364735.1 of Boesenbergia rotunda. Classification (NCBI taxonomy): domain Eukaryota; kingdom Viridiplantae; phylum Streptophyta; class Magnoliopsida; order Zingiberales; family Zingiberaceae; genus Boesenbergia; species Boesenbergia rotunda. Next base: position 25,507 of record JAGFNQ010005679.1, read on the forward strand.
AGTAAATATATGCATGTGGAGAAATGGTACCCTAAAGAAATAGCAGATGTTAACGATGAAAGATAAGGGTGATGTAGAACTTGAAGAGCAAAGTTATAATTTTTAAGGGTCAATTGACGCTGCCTCTTCAATAGTCGAGTGTACTTTTCTCCTAGCAAGCATGAATAGAAGATTGAAATCTACTTCACTGGTCCACTAGTAATAGGTTTCATTAAACAGACTCAAAGTAAACGAATTCATAGATAAACATTTTCAATCCATAATTGAAAACTTAATTAACTAGCCCTTTGTGATGTTTGCCCTTTTTCAAACATTTTTAAAGATAAAAGGTAACTGGGGTTAGAAGATCACAATCCCGATCTTATGAACCTCTCCATATTATTACCTGCCCAGTAATGTAACTCGATGCAGGGCTAAGGGCCAAGAACTCCACAAGGCCTGCGACTTCTTCCGGTCGCCCATACCTCCCTGAAAAGAAAATCAAATAGTAAACACACTTTTTTTTTTGGTCTCACGAACATGCAGAAACCATTCTGTATTTAAATCTAGTAAGTGTATTTTCTCGGTTGACTTATGCCATAGTGAAGGAATACATATTTCAAAACATACATACCCATTGGAATAGTTTCCAAAATTTTTTTCTCGATATCTTCTCCTAGTTTAGCTGTCATATCAGATGCAATGAACCCCGGCGCAACAGCATTCACCTGTTAATTATCACCAAGTTAGAATGCACCTGATAATTATAAGTAACACAATTCAGCATGTATTTAAATCTAGTAAGTGGATTTTGTATTGGCTACTTCAAGTTTCACAACACATTTCCATACAAAGTTTTTGAACTTGCATTTGCAAATATGACCTGTAATTAAGATAAATTTCAACTGACAATGATACTTAACAGGTAACAAATTAAATTTTTATATCCATTAGAAAAAAAAACAAACACTTAAGCATTTAATACAATATTTTATATTTTAAAGATCTAACTGATATTAAATCTTTAATATGATATATGAAAATCATGGAAGCAGAATCTAAGTGTGCTATATAAAGATTTATACAAATTGAAGGAATTTTCATTTTTGCCCATATAGCTTTATTGCTTTTACAAAATTGGCCCCTTAGTTTCATAATTCTTGTCTTATTTTGCCTCCTACAGTTTGGTCATCACAATGCTCCCTTCACTGTTAACAGTAACCGAGGGGACATTTCCTTATCACATACAGCAAACACAATCAAGCATATGAACACTTCTTGCTAGGTGAAAGGGGTTTTGAACAACCATCTTCCACAATGCCTTTGTGCTTGAGTTAGGGTCATTGAATGACGCATCAAAAAGCAGCACATATGCTTGATTAGATTCACCTTCAATCTAATGACTATAAAACTTCAATAGCTAGACAAAGGTAGCATCCCCATTTTAGCCTTGTTCTTTGGGCCCAACTGTGACCACATTGAGTATCCTCGGATCTCTGATTTGAAGCTTTCCGCTGCTGCAATCCATCCCTTCATTATCGGGGCAAATAAATTTTGGTGTCGTCAAAGCAATGCTTCCTTCCGAGGGCAATGGATGCAAATTTATATGATGCGGGCACCTCAAGCAATGGGACAAAGCAAAACACTTTGGTAGCTACAGAGGAGTGGTGTGTGTAACGATGGCCGGAAGAAGAGGAACAATTGAGATGAGCCACAAAACCACATTGAGGTGGAGTAGCAACAGAGGCCAAAGCTGAACCAGAAATACCCCCTTTGTTACTATTAATAATGGAGGCATCTAAAAAATGGATTCTTCCTACCATATTGATTCATGTTGAAAACTAAGTTACTTATGTTACAGGGTGATATATGCAATCAAAGTTTTGATCTCAAACATTAAATTTCTCAATTAGTTACTATACATGGTAAAAGCCCCATGAGACATACATTAAGTCGCAGTTAGGGAATCAACAAAGAAAACACTTACGTTGATATTTCTGCTTGCGTATTCTTTTGCAACTGCCTTGGTGAGACCAATCACTCCTGCCTTTGCAGCACTGTAATTAGCTTGGCCTAGGTTACCCACTAAACCAACAACGGATGCTATGTTGATGATCCTTCCCTGATCAATTGAATGATATTTCAATATCTCAAAAAAGCCTAAAGCATAAATATGCTTCAGCAACAAGATTAATATTTACATCTACAGAAACCTTATGAGCAAATTACCCCTCTAAACAAAGACATCTACATCATAAAATTGAGATCCAAATAGTTTGTTATGTAAACCAAAATACAGTATAAATATGTGTTCTATTAGAATTTGGAATACTAGTATTTATTTGACTCTTTATCATTTTAAACATTTTCCCAAAAAATTGTGGTTCCAATGTGATTAAGGCTAATCACTTATGATATTTGACAAAGGATTAAGTTATCGGTTTGTATTTGATGTTGGTGCATTAAGTGTGCAGTTTAGTTATGCCGATTGGATTTGGTAATTGGACTCAGAGACAGATATCTCTAAATTAAGTGCAATCGAGTATAAGCAGCATGCATTGAGTGGACTCAAGGGCAAATAACCCAGATTGAGAGGACTCAAGGGTAGGTGACTTGGATCAAGGATGCACTCAAAGGACTCGAGGACAGGTAACCCAGATCAAGGAGGAGTTGAACATGTGAACCTACCTGAATTGTGATTATATGAATGTAAATGTTGAATTTATTTCAGGTAGTGATGAGTTTTTAAAATGGTATATCAAGACCTAGTATCTAAGGGCTCTAGAGTGGACTGTGAGGTTTTAAGGTCACCTTTTGGTTATCTTAGTTGACCAAGGCATTTTGCTTTTTCGACCTAATTTGGAAAACCAGCTTCCAACAGCTAGTTTGGTTGCTTTAGTTGATCATAGTAGAACGTTTGGTTAACCAACTTCCAACATCTAGTTTGGTTGCTTTAGTTGACCAAAAAGGAACCTTTGGTTAAGCATTAGAGCCTTGGTTTACAAGGCATTGTGGTTACTTTGGACACTACATCTTGGATACATCAAACTCTATTATGCCCTTATTCATACTCTAGTGTTTAAAGCAACCAAAGAGCTCATTCTCGTCGATTGAGATCTCACCCTTAACCTAAAACCTCTCTTGGTAACATCTTTCACACCTAGAGCTTATATTTTTTTATTTATAGGGTGATAGTTTTATTCATTTATGTATTTTATATCTTCTTGAGAGATTTAGAAATCTCACTTGAGAGTTTTGCGAGAATTTAGAGGATAATTTATCCACCCTCCTCTAGCCAATCTTTCTTATCCTATATATTAACATTGTTAATTTTGACTTATGTTTTCACATGCATTTTTTGTATCACTCCAGATATCACAATTATATTATCTATGGTTTAAAATATCATAACGACTGAGTTGAAATGTATTGTTCTGATAAATTATCAAAACTGAATATTATAAATATTGTTCTAATAAAATATTGTACCAATGGCGGACAACAAGCAATGTATCCTATGTCGTTGTGTCAATCATGTTGATAAGTATCGTGCCTTACTGACATTTGAAACTTCTTGACACACTACAAAACACTTCAAGATGAATTAATAATGTTTGTTATTCTTTTGTACCTTGTATTCATATAATACAATGTCAACTATGTACCATTAGAGATGGGACACAAAGTTTGAAGTTAGGGGCACAAAGATCAAAGTTAGATATAGTTGTGTTCTCTTCTTTTTTATCTCCTTCCTCTCCAACTCTACACCAACACCACACTATGAAACACAAAATTGTATCATTTCAGTCAAAGTCTAAAACTTTAACATGGTTTGAGATTTTGAACTTTGATATTATCACACACGCACATTTGCTACTAATTAATTTGATTTATGTTTAATCAAAAACTTCGCGTCATTTATTCATCCCATCCACCTAAACCATCAATGTTCCAACAATTTTGGCACCATTATTTACCGGTATTTAGGTATATCATACACTTGATTGGTCTTGGTAGTATTGGAACCAAAGGGGACAGTTGATCTTAGCTAATGCTAAGGATCAACAAAGTAAAAGAACAATCCCATCAAATGATTTCCCCATCTTTCTTTCCCTAAGAAATCACAAACTGAGAAATCTTTTTCTAATCGTTTCCTCCAAATTCTTTTCTAGCTCTTACGGTAGCTTTTTCCCTTGTAATAATCAATTTTAATGATATGGTTTAATTAGAAGCAACATTTTGACAACTCAATAACAAGATTTACTTCTGGAAATCCACAATGTTTGTGCTAATAACAAATGACTTATCATAAATAAGGTTTTACCAAGCCAACAGCTCATATAGATATAAATCCTCCAGGTTAAATACTATTTAATGACTTAGCTAATTGGTACCAACTGCAAAAAATATATATATAAAGAGAATACCTTTTTCTTCTTCATCATAATTTTTGCTGCTGCCTGCAGGAGAAATGTCATAATGGTGAAGTATTCATCATAAAAGATTGCAAGATAATAAGATATGAAAATGCATGCCTGTGTGCAAAGGAAGACACCAGTAAGATTCAGGTCAATGACTTCCTGCCATTGTGATTTTTTCATTCTCATCAACAGTGTGTCTCGTGTAATACCTGAAAATATTTGGTCTCCGTCAGCTTACATTACAACAAAACAAAATGAAAATAAGTACAATTCCAAATACCTGCATTGTTAATTAAAATGTCAACTGTTCCCCAAGCATCTACTGCCTAGAAAAATTGCATATGCAATAAAATCAGTCAAAGATGAAATTGTAAGAAGCCAGATCTATCCAATCTTCATTACTAACAGTTTTGATCATGGATTCCACATCCTCTTCTTTTGAAACATCTCCTCCATAAGTGAGAGCTTGACCTCCTGAATCCTCAATCTTCATAAATCATTATAAGTTAACTCCTTGTCTAGGATTTGTCAAAATAGAAAATAATGCAAACGAACAAACTGACATAATTTTTTACAATATGCCATAAAACTAGGTCACTTGAAGGTTTATAAAGATTGTATTTAGGCAAGAGCATAATGGCTGTGCAGCTGTCCCTAATCACAGAAAGGAGTTTCCAAGGGACTCCACTATCATATTTTACAGATCGTATTGATCTATAGTTACCAGTCAGATTCCTTCTGGCATATTTCCTACATGATAAGCCAACTATAAAAAATAAAATTTTCCCATTGGTGTTCCATACTATGCTTTGCTATAGTATAGTGTGGTACATGGTGTTAGAATGGTTTGTGAATTCTCTTTAGGGCATCCATAATGGGGGATATTTGGAGAGGATATTTCTCCAAATATCCCCAACCTCAAATCTCCACCATTGGAGAGAATAGAGATGGGGATATTAGAAATCACCAGGCAAAAAGTTTTGCCCGGTGATTTCTATTTTTTTAAAACAAAAAATTAAAAAAAAAATCTGAGCTGCGGGGCCCACCTGTGCTGCTACAGCTCTCTTTTTTTTTGTCATTTTTTAAAAACAATTGAATGTAAACATTTGGCAATAGTTATTAATTTGATTGTGAACGTTGTCAACATTCAATTTTTGCCAACGTTAATTTTTGAAATGTTAGGCAACGTTCATTTTTTTCTTCTATATATACAATATTTTTTCATCCATCTTTCACCACAGAAAAACCACTACATACCAAAAATTTGGAAAGAAATGGATAGAAATTCCGGTCATTATTTTGGAGATTTGTTGAATTAACCAAATATTGACGAAAATTCAAGTAGCGAAAATTCTCAAGTTCATCCTAATCTACAACCTCCTCAATTTCATTTCCCACACAACACCACATGATTCCAACCTTTTTTATACCCACCATCATATTATCATAATTTCCAAAGTTATCCAAAATTTTCGACTAGTGACCCTCGAGCTCTGTTTTATACATATCCTCCGGAATATTTGTAGAATAGCCAATATTTCATGCAAACTCCATCTCATGAAATTAATCCATTTCAATCATTGGGAATTCAATCAAATGAATCGAGAAGAGCTAGTGTTGATGCAAGTAACAATGATAAAGGTATAGAAGCACATCATGCAGTCCCCGATTCACAAGTTTCTTCATTCTCATTTGAAATAGGGCTTGCCAATATTAGTCTCGATCAAACAACTAAGACAAGCAACTAATGATGAAGATCATAACAAGAGAACGGTGTGGATAGTAGCAGATGATAAGTTCCTTGCAGCAACCTACACAATCATGGATGAAGATTCAATAGTTGGTAATGCCAGAAGAGTGAATCTTTTTGGAAACGGGTGGTGGCATACCACAATACCAATCAAGATAGGGGAGCTAAAAAGAGAATCGCGGACCAAGAAAAATCACATTGCGCTTTGGTGAAAAAGATCATGAATAGATATAATGGAATCTACAACAAATGGTAAAATAATCGACCAAGTGGATGGAGCGACAAGGATTTGATAGTGCGGGCTCATGAAGAATACAAGAATTTTTAAATCTACTTTCTAATATTAATATATGTGGAGGATTGTCAAAAATAGTCTGATGTATGCTCCTCAATCCTCAAGGCGATGGACTGCAAAGAAAGCAAGAACATCAGAATCATTAAGTGTACATACTGACTCTTCTAATCCTAAGACAACTATTGATGTGGATGATAGAGAAACCCAATCTCGTCCAATGGGACAGAAGGCAGTGAAGAGGAAAGACAAAGAAAGAGTATGCCTAATTGATGAATTGAATAAGGTTGTGCAACAGTCAGTAGCACATTTGGAGGAGTATAATAACAATAAGAAAGTGGATCAATTCATCCAAGCACATCAACTCCTTGTAATGGACACACGAGGCATGAGAGAGATAATATGTGAGCAGTTGAAGAAAAAATTAAACATATAATGAATTTGTTTATTTTATTAACTAATTATGGTTTGTAATTTCTATGATTTATCATTCTGTGTTTTATTAACGTGGTTTGTACGTTGTATTTCAATTTTGAATTTGTGAAATATTTATATTCGTGTATGTAAACTATTTTTTTAAAAATTCGTATGTCTTATATTGTACTACTTCTATTTAAATAAATTATTATTATTAAATTAATTATATTTAATAATTATCAAAATATGTAAATAAATATTAAGTAAAAAATATTTATGAAAATATAGACGAAATATATTAAATTGAAATTTTGATAAATTTAATTAATTTTATTTAAATGTAAAATTAGATGTAAATTAATAAAATGAAAGTGGGATCCATAAATATTTAGTTGGTAAGATATTTGATTATGGAATTTGGGATATTTGAGAGTGGGATATTTGATAGGTGGAGTAATAAATATTTGGTTTGTGGAATATTTGATTGTGGGATTTGGGATATTTGAAGAGTGAGATATTTGATTGATGATGTGGACATGGGGACCGCAAATATTTTGGAGAAATATTCGGTATTATTGTAGATGCTCTTAGACTATCACATCACTTTTAGTGTTGTGAGATTCAAATAAAAAAAGATTTATGGTTACATAATCTTTAGATATAAATTATGATCTAGAACAGAATCAAAATATTTAAGCATTTTTTGGAAAGGCATTCCAATCTCTTAAGAAATTTTCTTTCTAGCTAAAAGAAAATTGAGGTAATGTTTTTGCAAATTTTAGTGAACCTCTCAAAATATTATGTGCCTTGAATGGAGAGGTCAATTTTGCATCTTGCAAGGGCACAAGGCTCCCCCATCCATAGCAAATTTGGGATTACACTTGCATTCAAGATGATGGCCCGCTTATTTAACTAGTTCCTTTTTCACCGTTGATTTACAAGCAAGCTGCCAAGATATTGTCTGCTTTGGTTGAGGGAACTAACCGTTTTCACTTTTTCCCTTTTCTAGAATGAAAAGTTTTGCCTTTGAACCTAACAAAGGTATGTGGTTCTTCAAACCCAACATTGACAAAGGCCATCTCAAACACAACAAAGAAAGATAAAATAGAAAAACCTAGCTCACTGATCCTGTAACTTCACTAAGAAAAGATATGCTTAAGAAAAGCACAAATAGAAACATGAAAATGTAAATAATTTTGGGCATACTTCTTTGGAGACTTCTTCAGCTTCCTTGGACGATCTTGCATAATTCACCAGAACCTGAAATGCCATGTGAGGCTTAAAGGTGATTAAAATTCAGGATAGCTCTATAGAAGTAGAGCTACAATATGGCTTTGTGCATACAACAACAACCAAGCTTTATCCCACTAGGTGGGGTCGGCATATGACCTTGTGCATATTTCAAAATAATTAGACACTTATCGCAATGGTAACTCAGATATTCTAAGTGAAACCCACTAATGTAACAAGTGAGTTGAATAAAAGAGGAACCAATTTCCAAATGAATAGACAAGAGACCATTCGTGTTTATCAATACTCAATCAAGTTATTGGCTACAGATGATTACTCCCAAATGTTGAGAGTGTTGCAAATTTAAATCAAGTGAAATTCTAAAGTACAGAAAGATTTCACCGAGCATCAAACTTAGCTGAGGCTCAGGAAGTCATAGATTTAATTGATTAATTGCCTCATTTATAAGTACATGTATTCTCTCTTATTACTATAGTTTAAATTTTTACAAAAAAAAAAAAAATGGAATTCCGTTGAAATGCACAGTGGTGAAAGCTTAGTTCAAATATACCCATAAACAACTTTTAAGGACCATAAAAATGCTCATTCATTGTGATGCTTCCTGAACTTATAAATCATGAAAATGGCCATGAAATTATGTTGCGAATTTGTACATGTATCTAGAATTATTTTTTTAAGAAAAGTAAAAGCAAGGTTTTAACTATTCGTTTTCCCATCCTTATTTCAGCTCCAAGCAATATTTGTTGGAATTATGTTGGAATCAGGGATCCTAGTATCTGTTGCTCCCCAATATATGTTGACTCGCATTAAAAGAGGAAAAAGGAAAGCAAGCATAATGATTGGATCATTTTCTACTACAGAAGAACGTTTGTCTTTGTTCTCAAATTATGCACATCCTATATCAACAGACCTTGCAACCAGCCTTGCCCAGAGCTAAGGCTATCGCTTTTCCTATACCCCTAGAAGCTCCCGTAACAATAACAACAGGTGCCTCCACTTTCTGAGCCTCTTCAGTAATTGGTTGTTCAATAGCTGCGACCTGAGTTCTTAAACCTGTGAATGTAATAAACGGGTGAACCAAAGATACAAACATGTTTGGTGCCAAGAAAAGAAAATAAGACTTTAATGGAGAAACTTAACATGATTAATAAACCTATTAGTATTTACCAGCAAACAAACACTTGAGATGAGAAACAAAACTCTTACGTGATGACAATAGTGCTCTGATGGGAGATTTATGAATGTTGAAACCGTATCAACAAAGTACCTAAAATCGCTTAACAGATGACAATGGAATTCTAATGGGAGAATGTAACGGGAGACATAAGAATGCTAAAATCGTACCAACAAAGAAACTAGTTGCAGTTCTTTATTAAAAGAAAAAATAACAGATGAGAATGCAATGCAGGAACCACAATTTGTTGCAAGCAAGGAAAGTTCAAACTCTCAATTTCCATGGTTCGACCTATTGAAGCTTTAAGAAACATTTAATTGTGAACTAATCATCAATACCTTACATTGCCAAAATCATCCATACTATATGTCACACAGTTATGCTAAAAATAGTAAGCAATTTCAACATATAAGCTCAATATCTTGGTTCTATACATTAAGGTAATGGTCTCTTAAGTACGACAAAAATCAGTCTGTAGGTGTTTGCCCCAAATAGATCAGGGGATGCTTCAGCTCTTTTGATAATTGGATGGGGCTAGCGCAAGCTCGAATAAGTAACAGATAAGATGGCTACCTAGTTGGGAAACAGTGATATAGTTTACTCAGCTGCATGCAACACAAGGAATGACCTAGTGTTGTTTAAGGTCTTTCCAAAATCATTTGGCTTGTTCACATAATTACATGATTGGAATGAAAGTAACAGGAAATGATGAAATTACTTGGACACAGATGGAGTTGGTTGAGGAATGAGAACAAGAGGCAATAAAAACACATCAATAAAGACACAAGTATCCGCAAGCTTAAATGTAAAAGAAAAAAGGAAGCCGGTGTAATTATGCTACAGAGGGGCTTATTGAAAAAATTGCATTTATTCCCTACATTGTTTATTTCTTCACTGCTTACCAAATGTAATGTAATTACAGGCTAGAACAAATGACACACCATAAGGATAGCACTATAGCAGGAAGTTCTTGCCATATGGTTTGAGATTAACCCAAGATCATTTTTTTTCACAACTACATATTCTTCAGTTGCACAAATAATTTGAGAAGTGTTGAAGCCTTAAAATAGCGTATAATCATCTTTAAAGTTGCAGTTTTACCATTATGTACTTATGAGTAATATGCTAACTTGACTTGCCAACTAGTAGTGTACCATCTCTGGAAATTCCACAACGACAAAAAATAAGATGTTTAAATGTCGTGGTCGCATGTAGACAAGCAGGGTAACCAAAGCAACATACTACCACCAACCCCGTCTAGTTGTAAGCGCTGAAAATCGGAAATTTTCCAGATAATGGTTCAAATGACATACAATCGGTAGCACATTACCATCGGCCAGTACCAATATAGTAGTAGTAACTTACACCAATAATAACATAGAGCCTTCCCGTGCCTCTTCCATGACACTAATCTAGTCGTTCAAACATGCTGTTCTTTGGATCAATCCGTCTTGCTAACCAAATAATTTAAAGGCCCAAGCGAATTACCAGAGAAGGGGACGACGCCATCAGATCTGATCCCGGAGTTGAGTATAAGTGGTCTGGAGATGGAGCGGCGCCCGACGGCCGTGAAGAAGCTCTGGAGCGGTGCGCACGGCCGAGGGGATGCGGATTTGACGGGGATCAAAGCAGGGCCGGTGAAAGCAATGGAAGAAGACGCCATTGTGAATCTGGAGCAGGAGAAGGGCAGAAGAGGAGGAGAGGTTGGAGTCGCCGGTAGGTCGCTTCGAGCTGGGCAATGATCGAATAAATAGGAGAGATTTGGCGTTCTTGGAAACTCCGAAGACGAGAGGGGCGGCGAAATCGAAGCAATGAGAGATAAATTCAACTTTAAAAATCTTACATATTAAAATATTAAAATATAAAAAATTAAATATCTTACATATGACAGATATTAAAATATTAAACGTTTCGTTTTTATTATCTATTTTCATTTTTTACTTTCATTTTCTGAAAAAAAAATATAATTTTTTAAAAATATGTTTGATTTATATTTCCACTTCTAAAAAATATAATATTATTTGAAAAAATTAGAAAAAGAAATAAAATAATTTTCTATGAAATAAAAAATATATAATTTAAAAAAATAAAAAAATCAAACGCAATATCTTACTTATGACAAATATTAAAATATTAATATAACATATTTGCAAATAACGTAATTATAAGATTCAACTTAGAACCTCTCGCAAAGACCTTTTGTAATTAATTTTATTTAATGCGATGAACATACGGGTCCTCTTTTCATTTTAGGGAAAATCAATAGGTGTGTGACTGAATTCGTTCGATCGATCTTATATGTAAGGGCAATGCCGTAATATTTTTTAATGTGTGTTTTTTTAATTTTTTGGTTTACGTGTATATCATTTAGGATTTTATTTAAAAATTAGATTATAATATTAAATATGATAAACTTTTCAAAATGAAAAAAATTTAAATGCTTAAGAAATATACGGGTAAGTGGAGCAAAACTACGTCTGTGAGTTTTTTTTTAATTTTTTTTTACCTAATACTATAATCACCCCTAAATCTTAAAATAAAACCCTAACTGATACCGGAACTAAAAAAAAATTTAAAAAAAACACATGAAAAAAGGGTTGGGGTATTGCCCTTGTAAGCAGGATCAACGAACCATAGGAATGTATCTGTTATAATATTGGAGTAATTATGATTTTATGGATGCTATAGTACAAATTTATCCTATTCAATAATATTTATGTTATAATAGTTATGATTTTATTTATTTTGTTTAGCAATATTTAGATTATAGTAATTATGAATGATAGTTGTTATAACGATTTTAGTTAGCATCACGATTATTTTTTAATATCAAATATTCAACTATTATGAATGATAGTTGTTATAACGACTTTAGTTAGCATCACGATTTTTTTTAATATCAAATACTCAAATTTACAATGCAATTAATTTTAGAGTTGAAGGTCTAGTTCTATATTTTGCCAATCAAATAAATTCAAAATGCATAATGGCTTTTGATGTAGTCTCTCAACTTCACTAATACTTCAATTATCATTTATAACTATGTGAGAATTAAAATCTAGTTGCTTGAGAAATATAACATGCCTCTTATTGTATGCCTCTTGTGGTATATTGGAGGGTAGTTGAATAATAATATAGAGGCGCTAAGATGGGATGCTCTTTTTGATTAAACAAAAATAGATGTGGATTTTTGTCCTTCAATTTTTACTTTTTTTAATGTAAATATCTAACTCTTATGATCTAATTAATCCTGGAAATAATCAGCACAACTTCGTCAAATTTTTTCATCACTCATCAATTCGGTTCCATTGAAATTTTCATTGATTATCAAGATAAATTGAGAATCTCTAACATATAACCTAATGTTATAAATTTTTATAAATTTCTCAAGTGTAATGTATCCTAGATAAAACTTGAACTCATATTATCTATGAACCTATTCTATCTTTTACCTTTGCATCATAATCCCAATAGAGGTTGAATCGAGCAAAGCTAAATGGTAAGAGGCTTGAACTTGACTTAGTTCATTTTCTCCTAAGCTGAAGCTCAGCTTAAGTTCAATTTTAATTTTAACTCTTAAGCTCGAGTTTAATTCGTAATGAAATTAAATAGCTCGCGATCAATGCGAGTTTGATTCGAAAATAATTCGTTTAATAAATTTAATTATAATAATTATTAAAATATTATGATATTTGTAATTCCGATGACATATATGCCTCAATATGCTCGCGAGCCTTTAATTAATATATAAATCTCTCCGCGAATATGCTCATGAGCCTTTAATAAATACGTTCGTAAATATTTAAATAAAGATATTCATAGATTCACAAATCAAAATTTGTTAAACGAATGACGAGCCTGTCGATTGCCGTAGGCTTTCGGTCCAATTTTTAGACGAATGACGAGGCTGGTAAATTTTGGTTGGGCCGAATGTGGATGATTTCTGCCTCGGCTATGGCTGAGGAATTTTCTCACTTAGGTCGTGGGAGCATTTTTCGGGTCGCTCAATCTCATTCAAAACCGATGCTTCTCGGGGCCAAGGTACCCTACCTTTTGCTCCCTTTCCGCGACGTCTAGCTGCTCGATTTCTTCGCGTTGCGACAGAAGATTGCTCCTTTTGTTTATGTTCTAGTTGTTCGATCGGGAAATTTTTCTCCTTTTGGCTGATTCTTTGCTGTCGGAGTTCTTATACTTGGATCTTCTCGTTATCTGCCTGATACCTCTCTTCCGAATCCCGGGTTCATTTTCTTCTCTCTCTATCGGATTGAAGGCGCCTTCGGAGATAGCTTTGGGTTTCGATCGGAATGTTTTCGCCTTTTCAGGATCATTTAGTTTCCGAGGATAACAAAACAATGCCCAAGCTTCGGTAAGTTCTCACGCATTCGCCAAAGGAGGAGAAATAATTGCCCGAGGAGATACCAAAATTGAATCTCCCTTTCAGCTGGATTGTGGGATTATTGGGAAATTTCGACATTTGCACCAGAAGAATTCCAAGAGCTGGCTATGGAGGCTGCGATCCCTGGGTTCTGGCTACTTCCTTATTTTTTTGCAACCTTTTCTATGCTATATCTGTTTGGTTACTTCCTGATCTTTCGCAAATGGAATCGAAAGTACCGTCCTGAAGCATCAAGTTGCTTCATTTCCCTGTTCCATGGTACCCCGGCTGTGTTCATGGCAGTTTTGTCACTTCTAAACGAACCTATTCAAGGATTTGCCTCCGCCAATACCAATTTCCAGAACGTCATCCTCGACTTCAGCATTGGTTACTTCCAAGTTGATCTCCTTCACTACCTGATACTTCTCCCAGGGGACTATCTCTTCATTGCCCATCACTTGGCAACACTCTTCGTCTTCGTTACATGTCGTTACCTCGTCGCTCATGGTGCTTTCTCACTCTAGTCCTTCTTGTGCTCGCGGAGGTTACTAGTGCCTGCCAAAACGTGTGGACACTGGCTGGACTGAGGAAAGAAGAGTCGGTCAGTGCAGCAAAGATATACAAAATTTTGTCTCCTCCTTTCTATACTCTGTACACACTAATGAGGGGATTAGTTGGGCCAGTTTTCTTCTGCAGGATGAGCATGTATTACTTGAGTGGGAAGGCTACTGGTGTGATTCCCATCTGGGTTTCTGCTTCATGGATTATTGTGGTTGGTGCTGCCATTTTAGTTAGTATTTTGTGGATATTCAACTTATGGTTAGAGTTCTTCAGAATGAAGGACAATGGTGAGAAAAAGAACAGCTAGCTGCATGTTACCCTATCAACGGCAATAATAAAGCTTGAGCTACAATGAATTCCTTGCTGGATGTCACATTGTCTCCCTGACCACTGTACTTGAAAACTAAAACTAATATAACCTAAAGCTTCTAGTTGCGCAAGTTGAATCACAGTCAATAACGCATCTGAATATATATTACACTAGAAAGTAGTCTTGATGGTTCTAGTTAATTTCTTGTGTTAGCCTTCTTATAATAAAAATTTGACATGCACATATTACATACAATATTTTTACTTCCCAGAATATTTTTATCTTTTTGAATGTTTGATTTAGGGGAACAAGTTAATTGCAATAAGTGTAGCTTTCCCTTGCTCAAGTGACATTTTCTTGTGGTTTGTCTCATTATTAATATATTGGCTGGTGAAGATGATCTTTGCTTTTGGGAGGTTATGATTTTGCCTTAATCAGGATTCTGGAAGAGTAACAGGATCTATAAGGTATGTGGATTAGATGCACCTTTCTTATTGATGTAATGGCGTTTGCTTTCAAACTGAACTTTTGGCAGTTACTTGCTCATATAAAAAAGGAAATTCACATTAGTTGTTAGTAAATCCTTTCTGTTTGTTAAAATTATAGCATTAAGAAACCATGTCCATGCCATTTTTTTTCTCATTTAACTTGAGCAACAAGCCTTCACAGAAAACCCATTTTTCATCTACATTGCCCGAGAAACTCCAACAATATGGAGAGAGTAGCTTGTTGCATATCAACGAAACGATAGGAGAGAATTCCAGCCTTTTATGGTTTCTCAATAAGTTTATCTAAATTTTCTCCATTCAGATCGCCAACTCATTTTGAGAGTCTTCAACCTACATTTTTCTTCCACTGTTTACATTAGGGCATGCTTTAAGGAAATTCTCATTGTTTGAGTATGTTAACTGAGTTTTCTCTGTCACAAAATTTTACTTTCGTATTTCTTTTCCCGGACTTGACTTCGAACTGATATGGCTTCTGTGCATTATCAGATTCTTCTACTTCCTTTTCTTTTCATTCTCTTTTTTTTCCTTTACTTTGAAGTGGGCATGGTCAGTCAAAATGATTTAGCAGATCTTTTCGGTTGAGTATGGAAAACCGGAATGTGTTTTTACCATGATAGTTTCTCATGTCATTCGGTCCTATACTTTTGTTCCCTTTATCAAATGCAATCCTTTGCTCATGGAATATGGTTGACAGTTCAAGCTTTGCAAAACTATGACTAATTATGTTAAATTGTCATTGAAAAGGGAATGAATTTGCTAGTTCTTGAGCCAGCAAGTGTTTAATGTTCGTATGTAGTTTGCCAATTCCAGCAACTGTGTTAATGCATCTTCATCTTGCTCTACCTTAGAAAACAACCTTCATGTTAGACAATAACTTTCACCTATAACTTCATTTCTGTTTTTTGCTAAAACCTTCTAACTTATGCTGTCATAGGCTACATTTTAAGGCTAAATAACTCTTCCTATCATGTTTTTCTTATAAAAGATTTGTTGTTGTATATTTTTATTATTTTTTAAAAATGAAATTATTGAGTGAACCATAGCTATGAACTGAACAAGAGATGACAGCTAGAATAAGAAAATTGTGTTCCATCAACATCCAAACAATAACATTCACTTATTGTTTCTTTGTCAGAAGAATCCAGTTGGGCCAGTTGATGGATGGAGTGAGCATTTCATTGTCGAGCTTACAAGACTACAAGGTATGCAACTTTGCAAGACTGTCGTATGCGAAGAGCAAGATAGGAAATTAAGGAAAAACAAAAAGATCTTGCTAACCATAACCATGATGTTGCATCAGATCATCTCAAGAAGGTCAAGTCCATAGCTACTTGATTTGAAAGAGATGCCCAAACTTGTGCAAACTAATCTATCTAAATAATGGAATCTGACTATTTTGAGGTAAGGGTTGCTAATCATAGCCTATGCGAGTGGAAATCTTAGATTGAAAGATTAATGCTCAATACCTAGCTCCTCCCATGAATTTTGTGTCAAAAGATCCTCAAAACATAATTCAAGGTCAAATATCTCACCCAAATATTGGCTCAATCGACCTCCCAGCGAGTTGACTAATCTTATTGTGTATAGTATGCCCAAATCAAACTTGGTCTGTGAACGGATCTTTGGAGATGCCTAGTGAATGAGTTAAGGTGCCCACTCCCTACTCCACCCAAGGTTCGGTATGGAAATAGATCATCAGGAGGATAATCGTACGCCAATGTCATCTATTTTGTTCTTGCGCCACTATGGAGTTTGCAACAAACAATGCCCACTATAGGCACACACTTTTTTGTTCTCCCCCTTTTATATCATAGCAATTTAGTCATAGACAACACCCTATATTTTTCAGTCATATTTTTATCAAAGGTTCCTCTTCCCTCCTTGGGCATATATGTCTTCAAATCCTACTCCTTAGAGAAAGTGCTTTTGTAGCTTTGGTCAAGGCCATTTTGCTAAGCACCAACAACTTTTATGTGTTTTTCTTGACTTCATTCAACTCATTGAGCAAATCATTATCTCAAAGAGTTGTAGAGGGCACTTTTGAAGGTGTTCGGTCTTCTTGTTTCTTGCCTATCACTTCAACAATGAAAGCATGTCTTTATAATTTGAATCATGACTATTTGTTAGAATCCATAGGATATGTATCGGAAGCTAGAGGGGGTGAATAGCATTTGATTTGAAATTAAGATCTTTAACTCTTACTAATACTTAGCAAGGTCACACAATTGAATTAGTATAACGGAAATATAAATCATAAACAAACAAGTGCTAATACATAGGATTTACATGATTTGGAACCACTGTTTTCTACTCCATGACCTATAATTCTTGAAGTGGGTTACTCCTGAATCATACTAACTTTTTCCTTCTTGGAGGTGTAGAATCCTCTTACAAAAATCTTACTAGAATGAGTATAAGTAAGACAACTATAATGCTAGAACTACAAATTAAACAATGAGAGCACAAGGAAGTAGGAAGTTAAGCTTAGTTAACCATTGATTTGACAGTCTGGCAAAGTTCCCCTTGGTCCTCTATCTATAGCATCCAAGTTGTCTTCAAATAATATTTACTTCATGTTCTATAGCTGTATAGCACCTCAATTAACTCAACCATTTCAGTTAGCATTTTCACAATCGCTTCAACTTTCTACTTGGCAACAAATCTCTCAATTGACTTACCCTGATTTCAATCTAGTACTTTGCTTTGTAACAACTCCTTTAGTCGACTCACTCTGATTTCAATTGATTGAACCACTTTATTGTGTAAGGTATCGAAAACCACAACTTTCCTTTGCCTGATCAAAACAACAACAACAACAACCAAGCCTTATCCCACTAGGTGGGGTTGGCTAGATGGATCCTTCTACGACATTGGGGTTGGCTAGATGAATCCTTCCACGACATTGGCTCTGTCCCCTATTATATCATCATCTATATTTAAATAAAATTTATCTTGTTTTATTGTTGTCAACCAAGTCTTTTTTGGCCTTCCTTTGCTTGATCAATGATCATATTTTTTTACTCTTATTAGGGATTTAGTTGATTGCCTAATGGACTCAACTGAGTTAGTTGATTGCCTAGCTGACTCCAGTCTGAACAAAAATATTTTTTTCATGAGAAGATCATCTTAAGTTGACTCCATAATCAACTCAGCACATCACTCGACTAAGATCAACCTCCAATCGTCTAAAACGTTTAAATACAACCAAATTATTTGAGTCATCATCAAAGTAAAAACTGCCTTAATTCAAATTATAAGTCAATTGACCCTCACAACTAACTTAAGAGTACTTGTTGCAACTTACTTTGCCCATTCGGTCACTCCCATCAAGTTGTTAGTCTTTTGGATGCATTGAGCCCTCTGCGTTCTATGTACCATTCTTCACTTGTTCACTTATGCAGTTTGCTTTTTTGGCTCCATCAAAGCTGCCAACTCAATTGTCCTTGGCCTGCTCTACCATCCTTCTTTGATGTTTAATGGACCTTTGAGTTATTGAGTCAACACCAACTTGGTCGCACTAGTCAAACTTTTTGTGTACATTCTACCAAAAATCTATACAATTTCATGCAAACATTATAATCACAAGCAAATTTAACTTAAATCCTTTGACTAACACATCAAAACACCTTGGTCGAGCATGATCACGTTGGGCATGATTACATTATACATTATATTCTCTCTTATACTAGTTGCATGTCTCCTTTTTTCTTGTTTAATATGAGGGCCCTTCACCATTTATATTGTCATTCCCATTTGATCTACCTTCAATTATGTTGTGGCTATCCCTATGGAGGACTACGAAATATTTACATGGGTGACTATAAGATATTGGTTATTTGCTTACTTTGTCTTCTCGTTAATGAACTCCTAAAATTTGAGGTTTCTTTGTTGAACATAACTACTTTTTGGGTCTCTAGGTGGAGCTAGGTGAGGTTCCATTGGAGGAGGGAGTACCTTCATTAGGACTCGTCTAATTAGGCTTTCATTGTTTTACTGATAAGTCTATGTCTTCCATCATCTAATGGGAAGATGGTGCACACTTTTTTGAATGAGAAAATCCTTCAGTGCTTAGTTTTATCTATATTGTCATTGATGATATCTTTTTTTGTTGTTGAAGTTAAGCAACCATTGTGAATCTATTGCCTTTCTCTACCTTCTTTAAGTTTGTTCTCACTTGGGGAAGCCAATAATGATTCTCCAAAGAACTCTCTAATCAACATCTCTACTAGCAAACTTTGGGTGGTTGTTTCTATGCCTTTGTTGAGCTCTTCCTCGCATAACAAGGAGCTAATAATTACTCCATATATGAACTACCATGTTGGCAAGGTCTTGGACAAGGTTCAGACAACTATTTTGTACTATGGTGATCAAACAAGAGCATGTTTCATGTACTAGAATTGTAGAGAGGTTCATCTAATGAGTTCGGAGATGAATGAAATCTCAACTCTTAGATTGACACATTAAGATTGAGTTACATGCAAGTAACATGTGAGATAAATATGTTCAAGAGGTATGGAATTGTATGAGATACCAAATAAAGGAATTGTATGAGATACCAAATAACCTAATGCAATGAGTGCATTTTAGTTTTGGTTTGATATATACATTGAACGGGAGCGAAAACTAGGACTTTTGATTAAGATTTAATTGAACTATTTAGTTAATTTTGCGTTAAACTGATTGGTAAGGATTTTTAAAGAATTTTTTTTCAAGTAGATATGGGTTAGACATATCTCTATGCAAAATTTGAATTTTTTAAAAGTTTATAGGATTTTTGAAGAGTTTCTAAAATTAACTCAAATTTTCAGAAACACTAGTTGATTGTTTTAGAATTACTAGTCAACTAATACTAGCAGTGATTGATTGATTAGGGGTTCAGTCGATTGGTAATTAGAAAGTTAAAATGGGGTTTTAGCTTTGGGGTAATGACCATAGGATTTAGAATTCATATGTGGAATCCATTTAAGAATTTAGATACAAGTAGATGGTCATTAAAGATGCATGAGACTGATAATTGAGATATTATTGAAATATCTTTTTATGTATGATAAAGAGGGAGAGTAGAGAAAAACTGTGCGAAACCTTGTTCTACTCTTGGGAGGTTTTTTCAATGTTGGGTTTAGGAGAAGCCTTATTTGAAATTAGAGGGAGGAGAGAGAAAAGATTATGGAACTTTTCCTCTTATGGTGATCTAGCTTTAAGGGGAGCTTAGGTGAAGAGAAAGCCTAAGATTGGGTTTTGTTGCATTATATTGCATTTGATGCATGAGCATTTTATTTCTATTATGGTTTCCTTAAATTAAACGCATTGTCAAATATCACAAAGGGAAAGATTATCCCAAGTGGTTTGATGTGATTTTTGATTTATGATGTTTAGGCAAGAGATTTAAGTTAGGCCTTGATGTTGTATTCGATATGTATTTTTTAGTGTGTAGAAATTTACAGGAACACATATGGAGCATAGTGAGCTTGTATGAATGTGTGTTTGGAGTGGTTAAAGTGCATGCTTGGTGGTTTGGATGTTCAATGAGTTCAAAGAAATTTTTTATGATATCTTAAGGACCATTAAACAAGGAAAACTAAGGTGGTTCTGGAACAGTTCTGAAGCGTTGACCTAGTGGAACCCGGTTAACATCCCGATGGCTAAGGTCTATAGAGATTGAGAAGGTTGCATGAGGTAGATCGAAAGACCACAGGATGAGGAACATTAAGGCTACCAGGACGACAATCAATGGAGGCAAACTTTGTAGGTGAAGGGGTGAAGGATGATGTGTGGAAGAGTCAATTGCTCATGTGAATCTTAGAGACTGAGTAACCTAATGGGAGATGGTTGAGAGGCGAAGACAAACTGCAGTAGTAAGATTCTAGTGAGCCGAGTGTTAAATGCCCTGTATCGATGGGATAAGGGTGTAACTTAATATGGACAAACACAACCTTAGAACTAATCTTAGTCAAAGTCAATAGTTGACTAATGATGCATGATAGTCAACTTGTGAGTGGAAACCTAATACCCCAAATGAATTTGGAGTATAAGGGTTGACTAATCGACTAGTATATAATTCAATTGGTTGATGGTTGAGTCAACTTATGAAATAGGAAGTCGACTAAAAAACTAAAATCCTAAAGTTATGGTAAACTAGGATTTGTAGTTTGGATTAATCCCTGTTGGGATTTTAGACTAAAAGAAGAGTCGACTGGGTAGTTGATTGGGCTTGAGGAGCTAGTGAACAAAAATTGTTTTGTTCATGTATGAGTCGACATGATAAGTGAACAGTCAACTACTTGCCAACGTGAAAAGCATAAAGTGAGTCGTTGCTATGCGATAACAGTTGAGGACTAGTCAACCAATAGCGGCAAACTAATTGAATGGTAGGTAGACTTGTAGACAAAATAGAATCGGTTAAACCCCATTAGAAGTCTTGTATTCTCAAAGCTTTCCTTCTCTTGTAATCTTGTAATCCTTTGATCTTGTTTCAATTTTTTCACCTCTAGTAGTTGACCTAGAAGAGAAAGATAATAGAGCTTTCTGGAAGCGATCCTTCGATGGATTATAAGCTACGGAGTAGGAACCTGAGTGTTCTTGGACCATGTTTTAAAATGTGTTTGTAATTTGGTAAGTGTGATTGTTTGTTTATGATTATTCTATTATGCTAATTGTTGTTGTGACCTTCCTATCAAGAGCAAGAGTAGATAGCACTACTTTTACAGGTTGAATGATCGTCATTCACTCACCCTCTAGCTCAGTCATCCAATCCTAATAGCTAGACCTTCAGTCTCTTAGATGCATCAAGTTCTGTCATCCTTCACACTGCCTTTGTTCGACTACTCAAGAAAATGTTATTGTTGAACCACCAATTCCTATATCGATAATGAACTATAAGCACAATCTAGTCGAGTGGTAAAGCCTCCAATCAACTAGCTTGAACATCTAATCAGTTGTTGCTCAAGCATAACTTTTTTCATTCACCAAACCCTTACGTTTAGTCAGACTGACCAGTTGATTGGAGCTAGCACTTGATAGACAAAACTTCTTTAATTATTATCGTTCAGTCGATTAATGGTATTTTGAGTCAACTGAAATTAAACATAATAGTTAGTTGGAGTTTATCAAGGTCATTTCTTCAAGTTAGATTTCTACCTAAAAAAGAAACCCAAGATTACATTCCCTTGTAATCCCTCAAGCTTATATTTCTTCAAGTCTTCAATGTCATTGAAGTTTCTCACTCTCAAGCTCACCTTGCTAGACCCCCAAGCCCTCGGGTGCACCAAATCTTATAAGAGTTTACTCTATTTCATCCTTCACCTTGGATTTGAGTTCCCCCCAACCTCTAAAACATCAAATCAATATCTCATTGTCCTCTTGAACATAACTCGGCACTTGTCGAGTCATGAACCTTTTAGCTCCATGGCCATGTAAACTTACCAAGCTCTTGGTTGATATTGATTTTGCGAGTTAATTACAACTCTTAATTTTTTATATATTATGTGCAAGTAGTTAACCCTACAGCTGAGGAGCTCATGATGGTCTAACGATGATCCTGAATGAAAAAAGTTGTCCGCCGGAGACACTCCGATGATAATCGTACCGCTGGCATAGGTATGAAGCATCGTCTAGAATTTATGCCAAGTGACAGCTCTTCATGTCCCATAGCGAGGACAAGGTAATGCATGCCCAGAGCTGGCAGGATAAAGTAGCGCATGCTGTATTAAGAAAATGGGCACTGTCAACTTAAAGGTTGGCGCCGTTGGACGCCGTTCGGTCTGACATCAGGGTATGTGGGCTTGGTACGGGGGAGATAATATGGTAGGGAAATCAATACCTCGGCGAGATATCCGTCACTTGGTACTAGGATGGCTTCAGTCCTGCGTCGATCCCGTACAACTTCTGGTATCCTGATGTCAGGGAGTGGTTGTGCCGATTGAGGCACTAGGTGTAGAGGCCGACTGAGGGCCTGTGAGGGTGCCGACTGGGGTACTAGATGTAGAGGCTGACTGAGGGCCTGTGTGGGTGCCGACTGGGGGCACTAGATGTAGAGGCCGACTGAGGGCCTGTGTGGGTGCCGACTGGAGGCACTGGATGTAGAGGCCGACTGAGGGTCTGTGTGGGTGCCGACTGGAGGCACTGAGGGATGAGGCCGACTGACTTACTCGATACTATAAGCTTGATTTAACTTAATTTTGGAACTCCTCATTGGTGACGTCCACCCAAACCTAACCCAAAAACTATCCATGAATTTAATTGGAGTCACCAAAAGTCCTACCACCAAAACTCTTATGAACCTCCAACCTTAACTTTATGGATCATTATTGCACTTGCAATTGCTTGTGAAGCTTATGCACCTATACCCTAAACAAACGTGTTAGAATTGCAAACTAAGCCTAACTTTGAATAGGGAAAACATCTCTCAACTCTTTTAATGGGATCCTCATTTTATTCCATCAATCATCTTACACTTTATCGCTCATCTCTCCGCCCTTGTGAAATTAAGTTGGGCAAAAATCAGTAGGTAGTACCTCATTTTCTTGAGAAAATGTGTTTTTTTTAAAAATACGATTTATTATGTTTTTCATCTCGAAAATATTCTTATTCAATAGCGCTACAAAATACCTATTAAGTAGTAATTAGATCATAACTAAAATCATTTAAAAATAATCAGAAAAATCATATAAATTCTGTATAACAATATATAATAGTGTAGTAGTTATCAAATATATATTTAATAGTATAACAACTATTTAATGGCTTCTAGTAGCTATTTTATAGTTGTTCCGTTAATTTTAAGTGTTCGAGCATGCTTAAATGATTTTAATCAGTTCTAATATTTTTTATCAAGTGGATAAAAAGGAAATTTTTTTGATATAAAAATATTTTATATAATATTATTTTTAATAATTTAAATTAGTTTATTTTAATACGTTTCTAAGCTAGACTTACTGCTATCCTGCTTTAGCAACGCCAGAATAAAATTATTTTTGAGAAACGTCTAGGCAAAAAAAAAAAAAAACATTTCACTTTTTGTGAATCACGTTTCTTTTTTTATTTTTAATTAAAGGGCATTCCAACTCATCGGATCCCCTATAAATTTATTGAGAACTTTCAATATACTTGTCACATCAGATCCCCTATAAAATTATTGAGAACTTTCAATATATTTGTCATATGTATTAAATGCAGAACCCGGATTATGATACAGTAAAAAGTTGATTAATTATATTTTAGATATTTATAATTCGATCCTCAACTATGGTAAATTTTGTAAAAAATTTTCTTTCAAATAGGACGTGAATCCTAGAACGTTAAATTTTTGAATTGTTCGTCATAAGTATTTTCTAATTTACCTTAACTATCAATAATTTTTTTTTTTTTGTGAAATCGAGTTGATCGCTTGAGATTTAATATTATCCATCGTTATTAATCATACATATTAAATGCAATATCAATTTTATATGTTCCATAATATATAGATGATAATAGTTATAATTTTGTAATTATTATAAATAATTATAATACATATTTAACTGTTAAAAATATTCACATACTTAATCAGTTAAGATGTATTATTATAATTATTTATAGTAATTAAAATCCATAATTACAACCCTGTATATGTTATGGAACATACAAAATCTAATATTATTATTATAACCGTTATAATTTTATAATGGTTATAACGACTTAATATTCAAGTTACAGTAGCATTTATGATTTCGTAATGGTATGCTCAGTGAAAAGGTTAAAGGAAAAACTTAATGAATAACGTAACATTTTGCATGCAACGATTTTTGACGGGTTCATCGTACCTCCCAAGGTATAATTTGATTCGGAACAATATCCAAAGACCGTCAATATTGTTCGAATAATAATTAATCATGTATATATAAAATATCACATCATTTACTTAAATATTTCATTCAATTTTATCGCTCTCAATTGTTATTATGCACAAGATGGATTCATCGTTTAATCCGAATCATGCGAACGCGAGAGTAATGTCATTTTATAAGGGACTGGTGGGAGGGTATATTCTTTGATTAAAAAAATAAAAAAATAACATCCAGGCGATTATTCTAACATAAAAAAGGGGCTTTTTTTTTAAAAAAAAATTACACAAAAGTATTACAGAGTATTATTTAAGAGCATCTTTTGATTTTTAATCAAATCATTTTTAAATATAATTCTAATTACAATTCTTACCCGTCAACTAAACCAGCTCAGATCTCTAATCGTATTTTTACACCAGAGATGATATTAATTGCGTGATCCGATCGATGCATTGACATAATTTGTTACATTTTCTATTATTGCAAATTATAATTTTTCATACCACACCCGAGTCACGATGAAATTTAGGATTGGATTTAATTTATTTAGAATTATACCTAGTCCCGGCATCCGTTCGAATCCAAATATAATTAGGTGCACGAGAACCGAAAGATGAAAAAATTACAAGAATATGAACGATCCTGTAAAAGAATGGATATCCTGATGTAAAAATATGGACCAGATATCCCGACTAAACACCGGCATTTATACCACCGCTTTTATTAAAACAGCTAATTAAAGTGAGGCGGGTGGTAAAGCCGACCGACTCAACTGCCACCAAATTCTTGGCTCTCCTACGCTGGCCCGCCGCCACGCCCATTCCGTTGCGAGCCTACAATTCTTTAATTGCTGGCGCTCGCTCAGTCGCTTGCTCTCCACCGCCTCGGAATCTCCGACCTAATTGATTATTAGCAACATCGCCCACCTCTACGGCCGCGACATGGCCGCCTGTTCCTTCCACCAACACCTCCAAACCCTACCAGCCTGGCTCCTCCTCCTCGCCGGCGCTGGCCTCTTCGCCCTCCTCAGGATCTCCCTCCTCGTCCTTCGCTGGATCTTCGTCACCTTCCTCCGACCCGGCAAGAGCCTCCGCCACTACGGCTCCTGGGCCGTCGTAACTGGCTCCACCGACGGGATCGGCAAGGCCTTCGCGCTCCAGTTCGCCCGCAAGGGCCTCAATCTCGTCCTCGTCGGCCGCAGCCCTGACAAGCTCCGCGACGTCTCCGATGCCGTCCGATCCAGGAACCCCGCCGTCCGCGTCGAGACTGTGGTCGTCGACCTCGCCGGAGACCTCTCCGAGGGCGTCTCCCGTCTCCGGGCGGCCATCCAGGGGCTCGACGTCGGTATCCTCGTCAACAACGCTGGCGTCTCCTACCCCTACGCGAGGTTCTTCCACGAAGTGGATGACGAGCTGCTGAGGAACCTGATTCAGGTGAACGTGGAGGGAGTGACCCAGATCACGCAGACCGTCCTTCCGGGGATGCTGGAAAGGAAGAGGGGCGCAATAGTCAACATCGGATCCGGCTCTGCCATCGTCATCCCTTCTGATCCTCTCTACTCCGTTTATGCGGCTACAAAATCGTAAGATCTGTGTTCCTATTTGTTCGATGGTTCATTGTGCCTATGCCCTATGCAATTATATCTTTTTAATTCTTTAAAAAAAATCCGTATGTTTGGTCAAGCGAAGGTAACATGATATAATATCAAACTAATTCGAATATTAATTTATTTGGAATTTGATTTGACGAGGTCTATAACCTAGCACATCCCATGATTTAATAAATGGTTTATCTGAGACAAGGACAAATATAGCTTTTAAAAAGTATTGAATGAAGAAATAACCTTAATAATGCTGTTATGCATCCTTTTCTCTTCGTGTTTGATTGGAAAGTTTATCAAATCGTTGCTTCTTGCTCCATGAAAGACCTATCCATAATTAGGCGTTGGCCTGTAGATGTTTAGATCAAGCTGGAGATTAGCAGGTTATTATACTGCCATCAGGTGCTTTTGTGGGCTAACTTGATATTTACTTCTCTTATTTTTTTTTTCTATTTACTAAACTTGGGTTGTTTGAAGCCTATATTGATCAATTCCATTTTTTTTTTCGTTTGAAAAGGGGTGTTTAATACTGTTTTCAGGTACATTGATCAATTCTCAAGATGCCTCTACGTTGAATACAAAGGCAAGGGAATAGATGTGCAATGTCAGGTAGTATTCACGCTGCTCTTTCTGCATATGACATGATATGTCTTTGAGTGCGCTCAATGATTTTCCTCTATAAATATTATAAATATACTCTTAAACTTTCAATTAATAACAGTGAAATTCAGTTACAAATGTGGCCTGAATAAGTTTATGTTACATTTTGTTGATATACTAGGAAATTTCTTTGTAAATAGTTAAGTCAGATGTTTTTTTTTTCAATATTGAGAAAACTTGGTAAAAGTTCCTACAGATGCAGCTTTTTGCCTGCATGCTTAAAAGGGTTGCTTTTCTTAAATAAAAGGGTTTCTTTCTTAGTTATGAGTGGGTTGCATGCTTGCATACATGAATCTATC
Organism: Boesenbergia rotunda; assembly: GCA_024364735.1. Lineage (NCBI taxonomy): Eukaryota > Viridiplantae > Streptophyta > Magnoliopsida > Zingiberales > Zingiberaceae > Boesenbergia > Boesenbergia rotunda. The sequence continues at coordinate 52,926 of JAGFNQ010005679.1, forward strand.
ACGGGGAAAAAAAAATTCAGTTTGTTTCTATTTAGAATTTCCACCAAAAATCAAGAAAGTGAGAAGTTGTAATGTTACTGTCTAATTATTTTAAAATAATTTGTTTTCATGTGCATCTAATTTGGAGATGAACACGAGAAAATAGTTTATTTAGAACAGAGTGTACATTCCAAATGTGATCTTCTTATCCTGAATGTTAGGGCTGAAATTGTAAAACTAGACAGTTATTTTTGAACGGTTAAATTTTCCTTATAAGTCAACCTTTTCCCAGTTACCTAAATTCTCACATGAAATGGCGAAATTTTAATGGTTCCTTGAGTTAGCTGCTTGTATCCTTGTACGTGATCTTTTTAAGTCATGCTCGAAGAGTGGTGGATCGTTAAAGAGAACCAAATTTGAAAGAGAGTTCTGACAACTGTTCTTATGTTTGCTAATTTATTTGATACCCTTTCACGTTGTGTGGCTTGAGTTTCTCACCTGTTTCTGTCATTTTCCAGTTGAAATAGATCCCCTAACAAATCATTGGTATTACTGCATTAGGTTCCACGCAAACATGTCCTACTGCCTTTTTTCAACTTCCTCTGGATTAGTTACTTAGCTACTGGAACTCTGAGAAATGAGATTCCTGTATTATGTCCGTCATGCCTTATACTTTGACGATGAAAGGTTAACTGCATCAATGCAACAGGAAAATCATCTCTTATGTGGATAGGCTAAAAAATATGAGTTGATATGGCACTGTTATTTTTATTTAGATATTCTAGCACTAACTGTTACATCCGTCAAATATTGAGTTAAACGCAAATGTGGATTATTAAATGATAGGGATGAATTATTTTGTATTATATGTATTCTTATGTTTGTTGAGATTTGGTAATCAATTTGTTAAATCTTATCTTTATCGCCATATTTGGTCCACCTAAAAAATAAAAACCGATGCAGTTTCTAATTGTGATAGGAGTATCAATCTAGTTATTGTAATGCTGGAATAACCTCACATTATCTTTTAGGATGTTCTCAGTATTGATAGCATAGTTGGCATCAATTACTTTGTAAACAAAAGGAGACACATTTTTTCAAGTTTGAGCATAGGAAGTAGTTATATATAATATATACACATATCTATCTTCCATCTTCAATGAGTCCCTTCGTTGTAAATAATGTATGCACGCACATTTGATATGTGCCTCGACATCTTTATCATGCTCCTTTGAAAACAAGTTGCAGGCACTACAACTTGTTATTACCTAAAACAATAACAAAATATTCATTCCATCCTAAGGACGATTGGTATGTTACATTGCTGAGTTCATTTCAGTAAAGACATGCTCTAGTTTTATTCTTTTTTTTTTTTTTAAACATGTTGGGGTTTAGCATGATTATTTTTGTCTATCCTTATCTCAGCAACATAAGGTCATTTTGTTGCATTTGGCATGATCATGATAAAGTTTCTGCATTGAAATGCAGGTGCCCTTGTATGTGGCCACCAAGATGGCATCCATTAGGAGATCTTCCTTCCTTGTTCCATCAGCAGACACTTATGCTCTGGCAGCTCTTCGATGGATTGGCTATGAGCCAAGATGCACACCTTACTGGCCCCATTCACTCATATGGTGTCTACTTTCACTCTTACCTGAGTCCATCATTGACCAATGGCGCTTGGGCTTCTGCATGAATATTCGCAAGAGGGGGCAGCTCAAAGATAGCAAGAAGAAAGACCAGTAGTGCCTTGAATCAAAATGTTAGCCATCTGTTTCACTTCGCCGGTATGGGCTACTCTAGAAGGTGCAGGACTGTAGGATGCTTCTTGTCATTTGAATTTGTCTGACTTTGCCTCTCCATTTCGATTTATTTTAAACTCAACTTGTGTATATCCTTTTGTTGCAAATAAGGCGATGCGTTATGCTTGAAATAACACCCAGTTCAATTATCCTTGTTGACCCATAGGCAAATCAGTGAAAAAACAGTATGGTAGTTCATTCCAATGCTTCTCTAAGAGTGTCCAGTTGCATTGCTCTTTGATGTTTGAACTATCTTTGCAAGTTTACTTGGCGCCACCATAAATGTTGAGCTCTTATCGACTATACCAAATAAGATGTCACAGAGGTGCCAGTTATCCAACCAAAATATAGTATCATAATCAAATCATTCTTCTTTTGACCATGAATATCAAAGCAACAGCCAAATTTTGGATTTCTCTATCCTTGGATGTCACTTTGTTTTTTTTTCCCATCTCAAATTAGGACATCTACTCTTTCTCCCAGCATCCAAACCATAGTGATTTATTATGTTTTTTTGTTTGAATTTGACGTTAGATATACCTTTGAATATTCTTTGGTGATTGAAGTAATTTTATTTTCTTTTTCTTGATGCCTAGATGAAGCTGAGGACTCTTTTAACTTTCACTTTGGATGTTGAGGTTGAACATTTTTGTTGATCCAGTTCTCATTGTCATTCTTCCTTGATGTATTCAGAGGATGTGGATGCTTCAATGATTTTCACCCTTCTGATGTTGAGCACCTCTCGATCTTGGATTCTTCTTGTTTGGTACTCGACGGCTTCGCATTCTTAAATCCTACAACCTCCTGTGCTGCTAAGGGCTTCCTGTGGAGGTTCATCTAATTCTACAACTCGTGGCTATTTTTGTGCACACAAAATTTACATAATACATTTTTAGGTGAAACATCAACCAACATATTTAACACCTTATTCTTTGCCTCAAATATTTGAACTTGATCTTTCGTCTGGTCCTTTCTCTTAATTATTCTTCCCTTCTTATCTTTTGAATCTATGAAAGTCTTTTTTAAAGCGGATCAATTTTCAAAGTTCATTACCATGAAGTACTCCACCGAGTGCTTCCAAGAAGAAAGTTTTCCTCGTCGAAGGCTGACAGGGTGAAGATGGCGCATTGAGTCTAATTCCATCTCCGTGAAAGAAAGAGCTCGGATCACAATTGATGCCTCCCTTTCTTCTCTAACCTTGTGGTCGATCAATAGTTAAACCTCTCAAAATGTCCAAGTTTTATTACCAATGGTAGGATCCAATGATGAAGCTAGAAGGGGAAAGTGAATAGTTGATCGCTATAAAAGCCTCCTTTTAAGTCTACAATCAAAGTCAGTATGCAAGGATATATGTAATACAAATGACAAACTCAAATGCTAAACCTAATCCTTTTACATGATTCGAAACCTCCGACTCCTGCTCCATGGTCTATATCGTGTCAACGAGTCAGTCCTCATATCCCTTCTATCTTTTTTTTTTCCTTTTGAAATCCTTAGAAGGTAGAAAAGTCTTTTACAATTTTGCTTACAAGATGCAATAATAACAACCAAGCTTTATCTTACTAGGTATAATCAATTATATGAATCCTTCTACGTCATTAAACTCTATCTTTTATTATACCATCTACATTTAAATAAATTTTATCTTATTTTATTATTACAAATCAAGTTTTATTTGGTCTTCTTCTCTCTCGTTTAATGTACGTATTTATTAAAGTTTTACATCGCTTAACCGGAGCATATATTGGTCATCTAAGTACATGCTCATATCATCTTAAACGTCTCTTGAAGTTTTTCCTCAATAGATGCAATTCCGAATAAATTGTCACACCCTCGAGAGGAGCTACTGGCCCAATATAGAATCGGGCAACACCTTCCTTGTACGACGAACACTTGAAGCATGTGTACAAGTCCTACACGACCACCACCATCCATCAGCCGACATGATTGACAATAAAAACATAAATGTAAAGACATGACATCACAGGAAACAAAAGTTGCATATTGGTATGACTTATGACAAACAAACGATAGCATATGTCTCCATGACACACAAAAGTACAATTCATGACACAACGGAAACAAAAACAACATATGCAAAACGGAAATACAGTATATCAGCAATACAACATAAAACAAACACGAATCACCTCGAAATGGAAGAACTGGGATAGGCTGTCGGGCTCTCCAGATGATTATCTTGAAATAAAAACATAGTTAACGGGGTGAGTCCAAGAACACAGTGAATATCAATATCTGTTATGCATATTAAGCTATATTAAAAGTAAGAGTCTAGCTGACACAATGTCGAGTGCAATAGTAGAAAATGTAGAATTGAGGTACTAAGAAAATAAAGCATACCAGTTTTAAATTATCTCGGTAACATATAGGTCAATACCCTTAATACCCCACCATGGGTAAAACAAGGTCATAGGCTGAAATGCATAATACCACCTGTAATGCATGTCAAATAAATGCAGCATCCAAATGTAGCAATCACAAATAAAATGTAATTCATGCATTATGCACATTATGCAATGACATGGTCACCCCTGTCACCAATCAGTCATTGTCACAGGTCATCAACGAGAATGTTAGCAGACGTACTCATCCAGGTGTAGGGCAATGATAACTGTACGCACTTTGCCATCACTACTCCTGAGTGACTGAGTAGACAGGATGCTGGTAAGTAAACACTCCTATCTCATGTCATATTGGGGAGATAAATCTCTCATCTCCTCATATCATCGGAAAGAGGTGGGACCCCTACCTGCTACCACGCTCCGCTACCGCTACCCATGAGTGACCTAACGGAGCAGCGCAGAGCAACTGTACACACTTGGAGGGATCCCTAACACTGGATGCCCCTCCGGTAACCACTACCCATGAGTGGTTGTGTGCACACCACATGATCTGACGACCCGACTCGACCACAAGGGAGCCCAGGATCGCCAGCTATGTAATGGTGCAAGTATGGTGCATGACACAAAACGCATGCAATATCCAACCGAAAGATCTACCTAGAATCTAAGGCATGCATAGGTCTAAGTTGTAAATCATGATCTAGAAGTAAACTACCAAAATACATGCATGCAAGGTACTACTAGTGATCAATCCATACTGTGTATGAGCTACACGAGAGTAAATAGGAAGCATCTCAAAGTCAAGCTACTAGTATCTGACGGAGGTATACAGGAACAGGTAAGTAATATAAACCACTGCTATCATAACAAACCATGTATATAACTGTGACAATATCTAAATTAGATAAGTCTAAGGTACTCACCTTCGATGTAGTAGTTCGAAAGCAAAGAGAACTGTAGGATCGGTGTCGTCGATAGAGGGGGGGGGGTAAATATCGAATCGAAAAATTCCTTCAGAAAACTCATCGTTTGTTCGTTTTAGTCAAAGAGTTAGTGCGCAGCGGAATAATAAAGAACGAAAACAAACAACACACTAAGACTCGCGGGATTTATTTACTTGGTTCCCGACCCCCCCGGGTCAGTATGTCCAAGGCCTATGTACTTGGTGTGAGTCCACTATTGGTCTCATTTTCGGAATTTCCGGAGGCGGAGAATACCCGTCTTACAGTTCATGTTTATAACCAAAGAATAAGTAAATTAAGTGCGTAAAATAAAAGCAAACCAAAAAGAAAGTCAAAGATCTGGCCAATCCGGAAGTCCGAAGTGCAGCGCACTTCCTCCAGGAGCCTCCTTGGTCGCAGAGCTTCGTCTCTAGCGCTTTTTCTTTGCTCAGAATGTTGGTGCAAGTTGCATCAATGATGTTCTTCTTTAAGTGTTTTAATGTTTGACAATACACTTAAGTCAGTGATACAATGAATAGACAAAGGGGAGCAAAGGAGAAGTAACCTAAGTTGAAGAAAAGTACTAGTTAATCTAGGCACTAAGACCTGGTGAGTGAAGTTGGGCACTAAGACTGCTCGGAAGGTGGGCACTAAGTCCTGATCGAGGATTGGGCACTAAGTCCTGGTAAGGGCTGGGCACCGAAGACCTGCTCGGAAGGTGGGCACTAAGTCCTGGTCAGGGACTGGGCAAGAAGACCTGGCTGAGGGTTGGGCACCGAAGACCTGGTTCGGGGAATTGGGCACGAAGACCTAGCCGAGGGTTGGGCACCTAAATCCTGGACCTAGGGTTTGGGCACGGAGTCTTGGTCCGAGGGACTAAGCAACTTAGCTGAGCGATGACTAAGGACAGGAGTAGAGACGGGTCAGGGTTTAGGCGTCTCGAGGCCCGGAGGTATCGAAAGCTAAGCAAAAGTCCACCCGAAGGACTAGGTGGCAACCGTCTCCTGAAAGGAGTAGGTGAAAGGCGCGTTCTCGGGGGTGGGAACTTGCGCCAGTTCGACCTAGGGTTTCGTGGAAATCCGAAGTCAGAACCAAGTCCTTAAGGTTAAGATTATATGCATATGGGCTTTGTGTTTGTGTATCTTGCAGGTATCAAGATTGGAAGACAAAGCAGGTGGCTGGAGGCCTTGAAGCAGGGCGCCCCCATTAGTGGGGGCGCCCCCATTGATGGGGGCGCCCAAGCTAAATACTAAAAAGACAGTTTTGGTGAAGTAAGCAGAATAGGTGTCAAGCGGGGCGCCCGGAAGGTCCGGGGCGCCCGGGTTCAAACCTGTATTTGCTGTTTTGAGTCTGAAACACAGATAAGCCTTCATGAGAGCGCCCGGGAGGTCCGGGGCGCCCTGGTCAAAGGTTTTATCAGCTGCGGCGAGGTCGGCGCAGGAATAAGGGTTGACCGAGTTTATCGAGGCGCCCCCAGCATCCAGGGTGCCCGTATGAAGCCTATATAAGGGGCTTCGACCCCTCTGCTTCAAACACAACTGCTGTAAGCCATTCTGATCATTCTGACCGACAAGAACGCGCTAAAGACGAGGCTCTACGAACGGGAGGCTCCAGGAGGAAGTACGCGGCACTTCGGAGGTCTAGATCGGCCGAGCTTCAACATTGTTTTGTTCGGTTTGCATTTAATATTCTGTACTTAATTTGCTATACTTTTGATTGTACTGTTACACTGTAAGACGGGTTTTCTCCGCCTCCGAAAATTCCGGAAAGGAGACCAATAGTGGACTCACGCCGAGTACATAGGCCTTGGACGTACTGACCCTGAGGGGTTGGGAATCAAGTAAATAAATCCCGCTGTGTCCCTGTCTTGTTTTTATTTTTATTTACTGTTCCGCTGCACTAACGCTCAGAGTAGATCGAAAGTTTTACGAAGTATTCACGACAAGATTTTCACGGTCGATATTCACCCCTCCTATATCGACGGCACCGGTCCTACACAGAATACTTAGAATGATGTAGCAAGTGATATTCTGAGTTGAGGGGTCGAAGCCCCTTTTATAGTAGTGTTCAGGGCGCCCTAGAAGCCTTTAGGGCGCCTCAGTACGGTCAAAAATTCATCCATACTCGTGAACTTCGCAATGTTGATAATGACTCCTTCCCAGGCGCCTGGGAGGTCCAGGGCACTTGGGCTGTGGGGGGCGCCTGTGTTGGCCAGCCCAACCCAGGAAGCAGCCTTCTCAGGCACCTGGCAACTCCAGGGCGCCTGGGTCATGGGGCACCCTGGAAGGTCTTTCCCGGGCCTTGTTTTCTTTGCGTTGCTCACCTATCTCGCCTCCAACTCCAGGTACCTGCAAGATAGACAAACACAAGATAAACAAATATATAATTATAGGTTCTGACTTTGGATTTCACATGAAACCCTAGGTCGAACCGACGCCTAATATTGCCTTTCCCGGAGAACGCACCCTAACCTACTCCACCCTGGAGAAGTTACTTTTGCCAATCGGGACCTCCTGTTGGATTTTTGCTTAGCCTCTGAGACTCACAGATCTCGAGACGTCCGAACTTCAACTCGTCTCTACTTATGTCCTTAGTCATCGCTCAGCTAAGTTGCTCGATCCCTCAGACCAAGACTTTGTGCTCGACCTCCGAGAACCCGGATCTCAAGACGTCTGATCCTTGACCCGTCTCTACTTATGTTCGCGATCCCCGCTCGGCAAAGACTCCATTGTCTGATCCCCGACCACGACTTCATGCCTAATTCCTCGAACCAGGACTTCGGTGCCCAACCCTCGGTTAAGTCTTAGGTGTCTGATAAGTATCATTTTGTTGATTATTTTAATTGCTAAAATCCATGTTTAACCCATGTTTTACTTGCTTAATTGTGATTTTACCCTAGGTTTTAGAACTTCCTTTTATTTTGGACTTAATTGCAAATTTACACATATTTGGATTATTTGGCCACTAAATTTTTGATCTATTTTTGTAGGTATGAACGATTCATGGACCTAGGGTATATTGGGTCAAACTTAAGTCGGAAGTGACCCGGATCGAGTTATCAAGCTTAGGATTAATCCGGGCCGTCCGATTCAAAAGCGGCTAGATCTGAGCCATCCGGGACCATCTGAAGCAATCCGAGCTAGGGTTAGGGTTGATCAAGCACTCTGATCAAGATCTGAAGGTTTCATCCCAATCAGAGCTCAATCAACCGTTGGATCAAGCTCGGAGGGCTCTAGATCGTCCATTCAAAGATTAGGTTGATCTGGACCATCCGTTGCACATTTGGAGGATCCGAGCTACCACGAGGCAGATCCTGACTCCTGATCAACATCCTCAAAGTTTGGCTCAAATCAGAGCAAGATCAGCCGTTGGATTTCCTGCGATCAATCTGGGTCGTCCATTGATAAGTATTTAATCAAACTTCACCCAGCCTTCCTTCCTCGTCGCGTCTTCGCTACAGCTACCTTCTTCATCGAGTTCTTCAGTTTTTTTCAGTGTTTTTCTCCATTTCCGGGGCGCGACCCCTCAATTTCTCCATTTGATCATCATCTGAATCCTTGGAAGACAGTTTCGATCGAGATTTCAGCTCAAATTTCATCCGGACAGAGGTGTTTGAGGGTTTCGGCATTCTCTGTGGTCCGAGCACTGAAATCTCAGCTACAACCCATTTTCGACCATCTGAGCCACTTGTAGGGGTTCTCAGGTGAGCTCAGGTCTTCTCCAAATCACCATCGCAACTCATGAAGCTGAGATCGAAGAGTTTGGATCGAAATTCTTCCAGCTGATGCAGTTTGAGTAGAGTTCATCAATCCAAGCTGCGCTCCACTGATTTGCTGAGCTTAGGGGTTCGAGGCCAGCCTTTGCGTGACGAACAAAGAGATTTTGAGCTTAGGGAGGATTGAGGCTTAGTTCTTTAGCTAATTTCAGTTGTTTTAGCTGTAGATTTTATTTCTGCACTTGGTTTCGGTTCTATTTTGTATCAGGATACTTAGATTTGGTTTTCTGAATTGTTTAGCTTAATTAGGTTTTTAATCTTCAAGTTAAGTAGTTTAGGAGCTTGTTTAGTGAACAATAGCTTCTAGTTTCAGTTTACTTTGGTTTATTTTGCTTGCGTGCCAATTTTATTGTTGCGTATCAGCTGAGTATCAGTTTTTACCCGGTTTTGCCATTTCATTTCTGATTTTTGTAGCTTCTTTCGAATTCGATTAGTGTTCAGTTTCTTCCCTGCAATTAGAGATCATATTTAGTGTGTGAATCTAGTTGATCCAAGTTTGATTTCATATGTAGTTTCAATTCCAAATTTTCTTATGATCAACTCAGCAGTTTCTACAATTCTTCAATGTTCCTGCAGTTTCTGCAATTGTGGTTGTGTCAAGTTAGCTGAAATTCTTTCCAAGCATTGGTTTATGCATGTGAACTCAGCTTGTATCTGTTGCTTGTGCATCCAATTTATTTCTGAAATTTCGCATCTCACTTCTACATTTCTACACTCAATTCAGTTTACTGCATTTGCATCTCTGAAATTCTGCTCTCATCATTTGCATTAGATTAGTTTCTGAATGGGTTAGTTTCCTTGCTGCATATTAATGTCATAGCTCCTGAATGGTGTATCAAACGAGACCCTAACAAATTGATTGATGGCAGCTTGTGTTTCAGCCAGTTGATTCTGAATTTTTCAGCGTGCCAATTTCAGATTGAGTATCAACTTCATTTCTGCATTCTTCATTGTTATTGCTTCATTCTCCAACTGTATTTCTTAATTTTCGAATTCAGCACATCAATAGGTTCTGGATTGGTGAGTCATTGCAATAGATTGCAACTCGATCAAGTTGTTTCTGCATTTGCTCCATTGCTGGAATTTTGCATTCCAAATCTGCATTGAGTTTGATTCCTGCATGTCCCTGCCGAATTGGGTTTGTTCTTGTCTTGGTCAGTCTCGGGTTTGAATTGCTTTATTCATCCTTGCAGTAAACTTCATTAACAGCCTAGCTCTTTCAAGCTGATTTGATCAGCAATCATTCCTACATTTGGTTCCAATTTTTGGCACATCAGTTCCTGCATTTTGGTGGCAAGTTAACTCAAATTCTGCACTTTGTATCAAGTGGAGAATTCAGCACTTATTGGACCCGAGTTTAACGCAATTCTTAGTGTACTCTTGCCCTTGATTTCAGTCTCAATTGCATTCAAACTGTTCTGAGTTGTAACTGCTAATTCCTGTAAAAAGGTAGTATCATTTCGGCAAGTTGTATCAATGAACTTCATATTTTTTTTCATTAAGGGAAAATTTGTTTAGCATTTGGCTAGTTTTGAATGGCAATCACTGAAGCAAAACTCTGAATTAGTGTCAATCAGGATTAGGATCGATTTGATTTCAGCTTTGGTTTCCTGAATTTTGCAAATTAACATTAAGTGATTAAGTGGTCAATTGGTTAAATCATTAAGTGCCATCACTTTGGTTAGTTCATGAGTTGAGTTCTCTCCTTTTTCATTGCGATTTCGTTTCCAATTGCAACCCAAAACCCGAATGTTTATTTGAAACCCGAAAACACAAACGACACATAAACACGAGCTCGAATCAAACAACATCAACTAGTCCCGAGGAAAAATACGACCTGTGGCCCTTTTACTACGTTTTCATATTTTTGATTGCAAAAAGCGTTTCCAGCATTTTATAAATATTCTAAATTCTGATTAACCCACATTTGTGACAGTCTATTTTGGGTCCGTCAGTGCCCAGCCCTCGGCCAGGACTTAGTGCTCAACCCTACGGGTTATGACTTCGTGCCTAGGTTAACTAGGACTTTCCTTCACCTTGATAAAGACTTCTTTTGCTAGTCATATTAATCCTTACTAGACAACTCTTCTGCCAAACATCAAGTCATGTTTGACTCACTCCTTGGTCTAACTGACCAACCCTGGGATTTCTGCTAAACATCAGATCCTGTTTAGCTAACCCTTGTTCTAATTGATCAAATCGTAGTATATTATCTAGATTAAATCTAGGTTTGATCAACCTGCCAAACATCAGGTCCTATTTGGCTAACCCTTGGTCATCTTAACCAACCCTGGGTATTATCTACTCTGCCAAACATCAGATCATGTTTGGCTAACCCTTTGTCAACCTAATCAAACCTGGGTTTATCCTACCAAACATAAGGTCCTGTTTGGTTTAACCCTTGATCACTTTGACTAACCCTTACCTTGTCTAACATATAACTAACTTAAGTATATTGTTAAACATCGAAACACTAGAGGAAGACATTATTGATGCAGTCTGACTCTGATTGTTGTTTTGGTGTTGACACCGATTTTAGTTTAGGTTGATGATTATGATTAAGTCCTGATCGGGGATTAGGCACGGTGTTGAAAAGTCCTAACCTGGAGGGTTAGGTGTGGGAAAATCCTAGCTTGGAGGGCTAGGTGTGAAAAGTCCTAACCTGGAGGGTTAAGTGTGGAAAAATCCTAGCTTGGAGGGCTAGGTGTGGAAAAGTCCTAACCTGGAGGGTTAAGTGTGGAAAAATCCTAGCTTGGAGGGCTAGGTGTGGAAAAGTCCTAACCTGGAGGGTTAGGTGTGAAAAAGTCCTGGTTTGGAGGGTCAGGTCCTAACCTAGAGGGCTAGGCTGATGAAATCCCAGCTTGGAGGGCCAGGTCCTAGCTTGGAGGGTTAGGTTGACGAAATCCCGGCTTGGAGGGCCAGGTCCTAGCTTAGAGGGCTAGGTTGGATGAAATCCTGGCTTGGAGGGTCAGGTCCTAGCTTGGAGGGCTAGGTTGGATGAAATCCTAGCTTAGAGGGCTAGGTTGGAGTCCCTGGATCGGTCTGGTGACCGATCAGGGAAGTTGGCACGGTGCTCCTTCGTGGATCGGTCTGGTGACCGATCCAGCGATCACTGATCGGACTGGTGACCGATCAGGGAGAACCCAGTGAGGTTGGGAACCTACTGCTCGGCTCCTGATCGGTCTGGTGACCGATCAGGGAGCATGCAGTTCGCTCACTACTCTGCTCCTGATCGGTCTGGTGACCGATCAGGGAGCATGCAGTGGGTTTTGGTTCCCCTTACTGCTTGGCACCTGATCGGTCTGGTGACCGATCTGGAACACTGTTCGGATCGTTCTGGTGAACGATCAAGTGTCGCGAGTTTCTCACTATGACCGATCAGGATGGAGCCTGATCGGTCTGAGCATGCCCTGATCGGTCTGGTGACCGATCAGGAGGGTTGGACTGCGAAGCTAAGGAATCACCCAGCAAAGGGGTGGATCGGACTGGTGACCGATCCACAACCTGGGATCGATCTGGTGATCGGTCTCAGAGAAATCGCGATTTCTGATTGAGCGTTGGGGACCGATCAGGATGGAGCCTGATCGGTCTGAACCCACCCTGATCGGTCTGGTGACCGATCAGGAGGCTCTCTGATCGGTCCGGTGACCGATCACTTTAATTCAAAATGCACTGTCAGACGCTCTGATCGCGTCTGAACACATCTGATTTCTCTGCGCTTAATCTCTGATACTTGATTCACTGCTGATTTACTGTGCTAATGCTCTGATTAAGTGTGCAGGTGACAGGGATGGATTCAAACACTCAAGGAGAGTCAATGGAGGTCTTTCCTTGGAGCAGGTTTGTCCGTTTTCCATCTCAGGTTGCAACGGACGGTGGCGCTGGCCGGAGCTGCTGACTGGGGCTGGTATGAGGGAAGCTCAGGGAGTCCAGGAGAGCTCAGTAGTAGCTGGCTGTTGCAGGTGAGCAGCTGGAGGCTGCAGTGAGGTGGTGACCTGGTGATCGGTGAGCTGAGACTTAAGGGCTTTTGTGGCGAATAAGTCTCAACAACGTTACAGCTTGCGTTCTTGCGACATCTTGTGTTTTCCTCTTGCGACAACTCTGTTCCATCATCTTGAGCAAGCGACTGTGATCTCTGAAGCAACCTCTGTTACTTGAGTATTTGGAAGAAGAACCAGGAAGCTTGGCGAGTCCATCAGCGAGAAGACACGAAGAAGGGAGTTCTTGCGTGAGATCTGCGCTGGGTGGAGCTCGGTGAGAAGTTTGCTTGGGTTCTTGCTGTCCTAAGTGCTCTGTAAGATCCTTCTTGTGTTTCATTGTGCTTAAAACTTTATCTCTGTTGAAATGCTGTGGAGAGGTTACTCCACCGAGAAGGAGGTTGCATTTTATCCAGATTTTTCGGGGCTTGATCTGCCGACGATCAAGGGATTGCCCACCTTAAGGGCACGCCAAGGAGTAGGGGCAAGTTATCCCCGAACCTTGTAAATCCTCTTGTTAGCGTTCTTGTGTTTGTTCTTAGCTTAGGGTTTAAATTCTGCTATACTCTGTTTTTGTTTGCTTCCGCTGTGCTACTAAACGGTTAAGTGCAGAAAATTTGCAAAGTGCTAAAGTTTCGGTGTCTGGCTACATTCACCCCCCCTCTCTAGTCATCCAAGTTCCAACAAGTGGTATCAGAGCTTGGGGCTTTGTACAAGCGGATTAACAACCGAGAGTCAACTACAATGGCTTTGAGAGAAGGTTTTTCCACCACCCGACCTCCCTTCTTCGATGGAGCAGATTATCAATATTGGAGATCGAAGATGGAGTACTATCTAAAGATGGATATCAACACTTGGTTCGCTGTGAAGGAGAGTTTTACCCCTCCAAAGGATGATGAAGGCCAAGAACTAAAATCATGGCGTTGGTCGGCTGAGCAATCCCGGAAGAGTGAAGCTGACGCGAAGGCGGTGGTGACCCTACAATGTGGTATGAACAAAGATCAACTCATCAAGGTTGGTCCCTTCACAAGTGGTAAAGATTTGTGGAATAAACTCATTGAATTCCATGAGGGCACCCGAGATTCAAGAATCGCCAAGAGGGATTTGTTCCTCAATCAACTCCAAAACCTCTCCATGAAGGAGAATGAAACCGTAAGTGAGCTACATGGTAAGTTCAAAGAAGTCCTCAATGGTCTCCATTCTATTGATGAAAAGGTCGAGAATCGCGACCTTGTGAGGTATGTGTTAAAAGTCTTTCCAAGGAATGCTTTGTGGTCATCCATGGTGGATGCCTACAAAGTTTCCAAGGATTTATCAATTGTCAAATTAGATGATTTATTTTGTGAAATGGAATTGTATGAAATGGCTAACAAAGGCCCCAAGGAGAAGGGGATTGCCTTAGTTGCAGGAGAAAAGAAGGAGAAGAAGAAGGAGAAGAAGAAGGAGAAGGAAGTCTCCTCATCCTCATTTTCATCCGAATTCGAGTTCGAATCCGAGGAGGATGGCAGCGGCTCTTCTTCCTCCGAGATGGCCAATTTCGTTAGAAGGATGATGAGGAAGGGTCGACGCTTCAAGGGTAAAGGTAACCCAAGTGAAGTTAAGCTTGATAAGAATAATATCACTTGCTATGAATGTAGTAACAAAGGACACTTCAAGAAGGACTGCCCAAATATCAAGAAGAAGGAGGATAGATCCAAAAAGAAGAAGAAGGCCTTGAAGGTCACTTGGGATGAATCATCCTCAAGTTCATCCGATGAAGAGAAGGAGGAGAAGAGTACACGGCATATGGCACTCATGGCACTTGAAGGAGAAGAAAGCAGTGATGAATCCTCCGACTCCTCAAACGCGGCTTCATCATCTTCGGATGATGAAGAGGTAATCACTCCCGAACTTGAGAAATGCTATAAAGCAATTGCATGTTTAATCAATATGTTGAAAAAGTCAAAAATTAAGGTTAAATCATTGCAATTAGAAGTTGAACAATTAAAATTCTCTAGGGATGAGGATGTAGACGATTTGCATGTGGAAATGTTAGAGGGTGAGATTAAATCTTTGAAAATTGAAGTTGAACAATTGAAGTCCTCTAGGGATGATGATGTTGATGATTTGCATGTTGAATTGTTAGAGGATGAAAATAAATCATTGAAGAGTGAAATTGAGAGATTCAAGAGTGTTCTTGAGAAATTCTCAACAAGCTCAAAAACCTTAGACATGATTTTGAATGCCCAAAGGACAGTCTACAATAGGGCCGGTATTGGTTACTGACCCAAAGAACCATTATTTGTGTCCTTAATGTCTAGGACTGATGTTAGACAATCTAGGACACCTTGGGCTCAAAGGAAAGTAGTCAAGGCATGGGTGCCTAAGTCTTGCTTAGTAGGTGCTTTAGGTCCCAAGGTTTGGGTACCTAAAACTTCTATTTTTTGAATTGTGTAGGTTGTGATTGAGGGGGAGCATCTATCAACTTGGTTCGTTGATAGTGGGTGCTCCAAACACATGACCGGGGATAGATCATTGTTTACTACACTTCAAAGAAAAAGTAGAGGTAATGTTTCATTTGGTAACAATGGTAGTCTTAAGGTCATAGGAATAGGAGACATTCAAATATCCGAATGTCTTAGGATTAAGAATGCCCTTCTAGTCAAGGGGATGACATTTAATCTCCTAAGTGTCAGTCAATTGTGTGATGCGGGTTACACAATTGATTTCAAATCAAGTCAATGTCTAGTTAGACAACATGACAACTGTGTGATGCGGGTTACATAATTGATTTAAAATCAAGTCAATGCCCTTCTACTAATGCTTTTGCTAAGTGTCTCATGTCAAGAGAAGATGAGTCCACCCTTTGACATCGGAGACTAGCACACGTGACCATGAAGAATCTCTGAAAGTTGGCCAACAAGGGATTGGTTCGTGGCTTACCAAGCATCAAGTATGAAAAGGATAAACTTTGTGATGCATGTCAAATGGGTAAGCAAACAAAATCTGCACATAAAGGTAAAAGCACTGTAAGTACTTCTACCGCTTTAGATTTACTTCATATGGACTTGTTTGATTGTAGCACTATCATATCTTTGAATGGAAGTAGATATTGTTTTGTTATCATTGATGATTTTACTAGATATACATGGATATATTTTCTAAAATATAAGGACCAAACCTTAAATGATTTCATTTCTTTTTGTAGAAGAGTTAAAAACGAAAAATCATCAACCATTAAGACAATTAGAAGTGATCATGGAGGTAAATTTCAAAACCAACGGTTTTTAGAGTTTTGTCAAGATAGAGGGTATAGACACGAGTTCTCTACTCCTAAAACACCACAACAAAATGGTGTTGAAGAGAGGAAGAACCGAGTCTTACAAGAGGCTGCGCGAAGCATGCTTAATGAGTACTCACTACCGAGCTACTTGTGGGCCGAAGCTGTAAACACAGCTTGATACGTGCAAAATCGAGTCCTCATTCATAGGTTTTTAGGAAAGACTCCCCATGAACTTTGGTTTGGAAAACCACCTACGGTTAAACATCTTAGGGTGTTTGGTTATAAGGTATTTATCCTAAACACCAAGGACCACCTTGGAAAGTTCACGGCAAAGGCTGATGAAGGGATACTGGTCGGGTACTCCCTGGTTAGCAAAGCCTATTGAGTCTACAATAAGAAATCTAGATTGGTTGAAGAATCTTCTGATGTTGTCTTTGAAGAAATTCCAAAAGCAAATGATCAATCAGAAGATGTCGAAGGAGCTCAATTCGAACTCAGGCAACTGGGTTTGGATGAAAGTCCAAATGTTGTTGATAATGGTGATGAGTCTGATGACGGTGAGCCTAGACAACCCATTGATCAGCCAGATCCTGAGGGTGAGCCTGTGTCTAGTGAAACCATTTAAGAAGCACCACCAACTCCTAGGATAACTAGGTTAGCCTCTAGTCATCCCCAAGACCAAATTGTTGGAGACATCCATCATGGGGTTAGGACTAGATCATTCTTCCGGAATGAGGCTAATGAAGTTGCCCTAATTTTCGAAATTGAACCTAGAAAAATTGATGAAGCATTAAATGATCCCGATTGGATCATTGCTATGCAAGATGAACTAGGTCAATTCGAAAGAAGTCAAGTGTGGGACATAGTCCCTAGACCTAAGAAGAACACCATTATTGGAACCAAATGGGTTTTCAAAAATAAATTGAACCATAAGGCAGAAATCATAAGAAACAAGGCATGCTTAGTAGCCAAGGGCTACAGTCAAGTCGAAGGCCTTGATTATGATGAGACCTATGCTCCCATGACGTCAAATCGACCTATCTAAATGGTTTAATAAGAGAAGAGGTCTATGTCGAACAACCTCCGGGGTTTGAGAGTACCAAATTCCCAAACCCCGTATTTAAGCTGAAAAAAGTACTTTACGGCCTTAAACAAGTACCCCGAGCTTGGTATGAGCGGTTGTCGACGTTCCTAATTGAAAAAGGTTTTGTTAGAGGCCAAATAGACCCTACACTATTTCTACGTAGAGATGGTGACAATATATTTGTAGCCCAAATATATGTTGATGTAACGACCCGCCTTCTGGTACTAAGCTTCAAGGCGGATCGCTACTAACTAACTGACTGACTAATTGACTAATTAATGATTTCTAAAAATACTAAACCAACTGGGAGAATTTTGAAAATTCTTATTTCGCTATTTACTGAACTAACAATTCATAAACATATTGAAAGTACTAACTAGCCTAAAATAAAGCAAAACTTTAATCTTATAAGCTTGGTAGGAATCTCAACAACGATATGTAAAAGCATAAACATAAACGTGCCAAGTTTATATCAACTTCTTATTGAAACCATTCATTATTCATATCTAAGGGCATTCTTAGCTACTACATGTCATTCTATATGGTGCATATATCTTAAAACAAGCATATCCTATGTATTTAGCATGTAAATCAAAAGTGTCAAGTTCTTATCTCTAAAGCTTAAGCATGGATCTAAATTATCATATTACAAGTAGTAACTCCTATCATTCAACATTCGCTAATCAAGTATTAACATAGGTGAATAAACTACTTTAATATACTAGGCACCACAAATAACGAGTCTAGACAGGTTAATACATGGTTCTCATAATATATCGCGAAATAACTGAAGAAGCATAAACAAGAAAACTAAAGAAGCATACTAGGCACCACGAATACAAGTTTAATTAAATTCATACATGGTTCACATAATTTATTACGGAATAACTAAAGGAGCATAATAAAGACTTTCTATGCTTTGCAAGTTCCGAAGACTTTTATTCCAACTCCACCACCACACACACTTTGCATCAAGCCCGCCGCCTCCGCTACTAGTGCTTTCCTTTACCTGTATCTGCAGTATAAGGAAATGCAAACTAATAAACATAAAGCTTAGTAAGTACCATCTAGCCTCACAAAACTATAAAATCTCGGATTATGCTTTTCAAAACATGCTATGCAAATACACACTCATGTTCATAAACAATCATGTTATGCTCATGCTAAAATACATGTCATAAAATGTCATGGCAAATAACTGAGACATGGCACATACTAAACTAGAACTGAAAAGTAAGCTATAGCATGACATATATATCTGAACTGGAACTGAAACTAACTAACATAAAACTAATTATTAAATTCACCACATGCTAATATGAATTTCTGAAAACTAAATACATATAGTAGGTGAAAGTAATAATCAACTGCTGTGGGCCCGGCAATGTACCAACTGTGCGCGCATCCCTAATAAACCCGAGGTAGCAAATCCCGAATCCATTAGGGTTCTACTAGGTTATCTAAACCTAGGGGCAACTAGGAGCCCATCCCATACTAGGTTATCTAAACCTAGAGGCAACTTGGAGCCTATCCCTGGACCGAAGTCCGGTACAATGCCAACTGAAAATAAAATAGTTCTTTTATACTTTTCTTTTTCTCTTCTGATTCTTGCTTTTACTAGGTTATCTAAACCTAGGGGCAACTAGGAGCCCATCCCGTTGGACCTTTTCCCAATCATAACTGAAGCAAGAATTTCTATTCTTTAATGCTTTCTATAGCATTAACTGACCAACAATTTAACAAACACCTTGCGACTTAACCCTTTCTTTTCTTTCAAAGTCGCTCCCTGGGCACTCGAACGTGCTCCTTAACCCGAAACTGAAGGGTAAGTGCACTCAAGCCCATCCAGGGATACCTTCAGACTCTAAAACTAATCCGAAGGGTTAATACAACGTGCTTGTTCATAATCCACGATTTCTAATCGTAGGACATACATATAAGGAAATAAAACATACGAAACGTCAACCGAAATTAATTATACTGCAGGTGAGGGATACTTACATCCTGCGCTAGGTTTTCCTTACGAATAAAATCTGAAATTCCCGAGGAAACGTCGAATTTCGACGTTCTTCTTGCTCCTTGGCGTTCTCCTCGCGTCTACGAGAATTCTCGTAGAGAATAGGGCCTCTTGAGACCTTTCCTTGACTTCTCCTTTGTCTTGGGCGAGAGAGAGGGCGAGAGGAAGAAAAAATCGCGAGAGGGAGAGAGGGAGTCGGCGGTGAGAGGATGTGAGGGAAAGAATGAATAAAAAAAACCCTAAGTTTCCCTTTTATACTTATGGAAAAAATTTAACTAATTATACCTTATCTATTGTTTCCGCTAATCTATTTTAACAAAAGCACACCATCCCATTCGGTCCGCCCATTCTCCTCTCTAGCTTAGGTCTACGGATCAAATCCCCTTTAAGCGTTTTTTTCCTTTTTATCCCTTTTTGCCATTTTCGTTTATGGAAAAATTCTATAAAAATATCCATAAATTCTAAGATATTTCTAAAATTAGTTTCGAGAATTTTTGGGCGTTACAGTTGATGACATTATTTGTGGCTTAAACAACAAGGGCTATTTAAATGAGTTTATTGGACACATGGAGAATGAATTTGAAATGAGTCTAGTGGGAGAGTTGACTTTCATCCTTGGACTTGAAATCAAACAAACCCGAGATGGGATCCATGTGCATCAATCAAAATATACCCAAGAAATACTTCAAAAATTTAACATGAGTGATTCAAAAGAGGTAACCACTTCTATGGCTACAAACACAAGATTAGACAATGATGAGAGTGGTAAACCTATTGATTTGACTCAATATCGAAGCATGATAGGGAGTCTGCTATACCTCACAGCTAGTCGACCTGATATTCTTTTTGCTGTGGGTATGTGCGCTAGGTATCAAATTTGTGCCAAGGAATCTCACTTGATTGCTGTCAAGAGAATTTTGAGATACCTCAAGGGCACAAATGGTGTTGGTCTATGGTACCCCCGTACCGAATCATTTGACCTAATTGGCTACACCGATTTCGACTATGCTGGATGCAAGTTGGATCGGAAAAGCACAAGTGGGGGTTGCCAATTTTTAGGTTCATCTCTAGTTAGTTGGTAAAGTCGGAAGCAACATTGTGTTGCTCTCTCCACGACCGAGGCAGAATATATCTCCATGGGAGAGAGTATATCGCAATTGTTGTGGATGATTCATACTCTAGAGGACTATGGATTAAGCTACAAGGGTGTGCAAGTGTTGTGTGACAACATTAGCACAATTAACCTAACCAAGAATCCGGTCCATCACTCTAGGACTAAACATATTGAAGTGTGCCACCACTTCATTAGGGATCATGTTGCTAGAGGAGATGTTATACTCTCATATGTAGAGTCCAAATCAAATCTAGCGGACATTTTCACTAAACCACTCCCCGAAAATGAGTTTAGCTTCTTAAGAAGGGAGTTGGGAATGTGTCGCGCTTCATAGACATCAAAATGTACTCAAAACCCTTCATGATCAATTCGAATTGTTGGGATACAATTGGGTAACTTGGGGACATCTCACACAAACTATAAGGTTTAACAAAATGTTTTTGTTTGCTAGATATGGGGTGAGATGCTAGGATCAACTTAATTTCTCAAAATGTTAATGCATCCCTTGAGAAATTTGGTTGACGAGATAAAAATCACTTCGGTGACCAAGTATGGGGAAAACTAATGCATAACACATGTGTACTTGGCTCCATGAACATACTTAGATATTCCAATCAAGGAAACCTGATTGGAGACCTTATTTGGATACAAACTTGGTTGAAATTGAGTGGATGTTTGTCGATTGAGTTTGACTCCACTTGAGTGGAGCAAAGTGATTGTTAAATCCATAAGGACCTTTGATCCTGGTTCAGGAATCAATTTTACTCAAGGGACCACTTCCAAGATCGATAACTTTCATCAGATCTTGTCAGAAATCATTCGGAAGTCTGAAACTGAAAGTTTCAAATCGTATCAGGAAAATTCAGGAAGCCTGATCGGTCACTGGACCGATCAGGAGTATGTCTGATCGGTCCAACGGACCGATCCAGCTCCTGTGCGTAAAATTGTCGAAACCCACTGTGTTGATCTGGATCGGTCCCCGGACCGATCTGGCGCCCTCTGTGGTGATCGGTCTACAGACTGATCAGAGGGGTCACAGAACACTTCGCGAAAAATTGACCAAACATTCTGTGTTGGCCTGGATCGGTCCCCGGACCGATCTGGCACCCTGTGTTGATCGGTCCACAGATCGATCAGGGGCTCACGGAAAAACCTCCAAACCTACTGATCGCTTCCTGATCAATCATCCGATCGATCAGGGGCCTGCCTGATCGGTCACCCGACCGATCAGGACCAGGCCAGTCCGATCAGGCCGGAGCCTGATCGGTCTGGGCACTCCCAGATCGAACGGTGATCCGTTCAATCACATTAAATTATGGTTGGTGGACCGATCCACCAACCGATTAACTTCGTGTAAACCCTTTCTTCCCAAGCCCTAGCACCGAAATCCTCTCTTGTGCGTGCGATCTACTTGCTGTGCGAGAGCTCCTCCTGCGTTTCCTCCTCCCTGCGCGTGGCTTCTTGCGTTCGTCTCCCTACTGCGCGTGTGACTGGGTTTCTTCTGCGCTGCTAGGAGTTTCTTGTTTGCTGTTGTGTTCTCTCTCACAAAGCACCGTTTGTGTGTGCTGTTCTCTGCGCAACTCAGCGCGTGATTCCTCTCGTGAGCAAGTTTCCGAAGTCAATAAACTCAACATGGCACCTAAGTAAGCATTGTTGTTGGTTTGTCTTACAAATCAATTCATAGATTATGTATTTGGGCTGACCATGTTTTGGTGTTTTCCTGTTGTGTTGTGATCCTACTCATTGTCGTGACCTTGCCATGATTTTTCACCTTACTGATTAAATCTATGTTCATATGACCAACTCCATCTTGTGTTATCATTCATGCGTGCATTACATGATCAACCTCTATTGATTATATCCTCATTTGATTCAATTGTTGCCATGATCTATTCAACCATTTTAGAAAATCATCTAAGGGCAAAGAACCCGTGGAGGGAAGCTCAAAGGGCAAAGGCCCTTCTTCTTCTGCGCCCTCTCGAAGGCCTCAGCCTTCGTCGAGTTCTAGGTTCCCAAACGCTGCTTGTGAGCAAGCGTTCCAGTCTCGAACCTTCAAGCTGCTTTCTTGCCGATCGATTGACAGTCTCTTTCTGTCTGAGCACTGTCCCTCCATCATGGAGATAGTTACCTTCTACAACCTTGGATTTCTCCTTTCCCTCGAAAGGACTATAAACTATGACCTTGTCTCGGAATTCTACAATAACCTTCAACAAGGGCCTCAAGGGGGCTTTGAATTCACTATTCAAGTCGCCAAGAGAAATCTTGATTTCTCTTATGAGATCCTGGCAGAGTATCTGGGCTGTCGTCGATCGCCTAATTTGTATTCTATCTATCCAGAGCTCCTTGACCCGTTGTTGACTCCTTTTGCGGACGTCACCCCCGACACTATATATCAGCACTTCTTTGGCCATCCTCGACCAGCCGGTCTTGATGAGTTGGGGCATGACTTCCCGACTTTTGCAGCCCTACGACTTTCTCCTGTTGATTACATTCTGTTCAAAATAATCACAAACTGCATCCTGCTGATCACTTCCAAATCATTGACCGAGATCCGACCTTACCATTGCCTGATGCTCTATGGTATGCATCACCGCATGGACTTTGACATCATGGAGAGCATTTTTCAGTCCATCCTATCCTATAGAGAGCCGAGCCAGCGCACTGTCTATATGCCTTTTGGTCACGTCATCACTGACTGGCTTATGTCAGTAGGTGTCGATGTAACCAAGGGCCGGACAGTGCCCATGGTTAAACAGGATTGCAGACTTGGCAGACGGGCATTTGCCAAATCCGGCATCATCATCCGGGATCACGATCGGGCACTGGTTTGGAAGGACGGGAGGGGGCTTGGAGAGCTTCCTAGGGGAGGTCCACACTTTCAGGCACCAGCAGATGCTGCTGCACATCAGGAGGCTCTCGCTGCTGCTGCCGACTACGACTATGAGCCGGACCCAGATCTGCGCTGGCAGATTTCAAAGCTTGATCGAACCATCCAGCATGATCTTCATTTGCGAGAGCTCTATCGCGAGGAGGTTGGGTCGGGTTTTCGCTCCTTCGATCGCAGATTGACCGCGGTGGAGTCCGATGTCTCCGGGAGGTCCATACTTTACAGCAGACTTGGTATGATGAGTGGCGCCGACACATATTTCCTGGAGATGCGCCCTCCGCAGTGCTGCACCTGGATCTTTTGTTCCTGATGATGCCACGATGGATGACCCTATGTATAATGACCCCCCCCCCCCCCCCCGGCCGATGGTTGATGTGTTCTGCTTCTGCCTGTGACTTGACTATTTGCCTGTCTGGATTGTATGACTCTGTGGCTAGATGCCTATGACTTGACTTTGATGGTTTTTATGCTGTATTTACCTTGACTTTGATGCGATGTGCTGCATCTGCTGTGACTGATATTTATGTTTTACTATATTAGGCTTATTGTTAGTTTTTATGATTGTTCATATGATTGCTATCATCATGTATGTCTTAATATGCATTGCTATGCTTATGACTCCATATGATACATATGATTGTGTTGCCATGCCTTATCTTTATTATATATTTTCGTATGTTTTCAAAATTCAATTAAATCTTTTGTTGTTTTGGGAAACCCCTAGGGTTGAGGGGGAGTATGGTTAAACTTAATAATCCATCTACACCCTTTTCGGTGTTTGACAAAGGGGGAGAGTGTGGTTGGTTAAGTTTGGAATAACTATGTTGTAGGGGGAGGATCCTGATTCCCCTATGATTTTGATATTTGAAAAAATTAACTTTGAATCCCTAAACTTAAAATCGGGTTGTCAAACAACAAAAAGGGCGAGATTGTTGATGCAGTCTGACCCTGATTGTTGTTTTGGTATTGACACCGATTTTAGTTTAGGTTGATGATTATGATTCTGATTCTGATTAAGTCCTGATCGGGGATTAGGCACGGTGTTGAAAAGTCCTAACCTGGAGGGTTAAGTGTGGGAAAATCCTAGCATGGAGGGCTAGGTGGGAAAAGTCCTAACCTGGAGGGTTAGGTGTGGAAAAATCCTAGCTTGGAGGGCTATGTGTGGAAAAGTCCTAACCTGGAGGGTTAGGTGTGAAAAAGTCCTGGCTTGGAGGGTCAGGTCCTAGCCTGGAGGGCTAAGTTGATGAAATCCCGGCTTGGAGGGCCAGGTCCTAGCTTGGAGGGCTAGGTTGATGAAATCCCGGCTTGGAGGGCCAGGTCCTAGCTTGGAGGGCTAGGTTGGATGAAATCCTGGCTTGGAGGGTCAGGTCCTAGCTTGGAGGGCTAGGTTGGAGTCCCTGGATCGGTCTGGTGACCGATCAGGGAAGTTGGCACGGTGCTCCTTCGTGGATCGGTCTGGTGACCGATCCAGCGATGACTGATCGGACTGGTGACCGATCAGGGAGCACCCAGTGAGGTTGAGAACCTGCTGCTCGGCTCCTGATCGGTCTGGTGACCGATCAGGGAGCATGCAGTTCGCTCACTACTCTGCTCCTGATCGGTCTGGTGACCGATCAGGGAGCATGCAGTGGGTTTTGGTTCCCCTTACTGCTTGGCACCTGATCGGTCTGGTGACTGATCTGGAACACTGTTCGGATCGTTCTGGTGAACGATCAAGTGTCGCGAGTTTCTCACTATGACCGATTAGGACGGAGCCTGATCAGTCTGAGCATGCCCTGATCGGTCTGGTGACCGATCAGGAGAGTTGGATTGCTAAGCTAAGGAATCACCCTGCAAAGGGGTGGATCGGACTGGTGATCGATCCACAACCTGGGATCGGTCCTAGAGAAATCGCAATTTCTGATTGAGCGTTGGGGACCGATCAGGATGGAGCCTGATCGGTCTGAACCCACCCTGATCGGTCTGGTGACCGATCAGGAGGCTCTCTGATCGGTCCGGTGATCGATCACTTTAATTCAAAATGCACTGTGAGACGCTCTGATCGCGTCTGAACACATCTGATTTCTCTGCGCTTAATCTCTGATACTTGATTCACTGCTGATTTGTTGTGCTAATGCTCTGATTAAGTGTGCAGGTGACAGGGATGGGTTCAAAAACTCAAGGAGAGTCAATGGAGGTCTTTCCTTAGAGCAGGTTTGTCCGTTTTCCATCTCAGGTTGCAACGGACGGTGGCGCTGGCTGGAGCTGCTGACTGGGGCTGGTCTGAGGGAAGCTCAGGGAGTCCAAGAGAGCTCAGTAGTAGCTGGCTGTTGCAGGTGAGCAGCTGGAGGCTGCAGTGAGATGGTGACCTGATGATCGGTGAGCTGAGACTTAAGGGCTTTTGTGGCGAACAAGTCTCAACAACGTTACAGCTTGTGTTCTTGCGACATCTTCTGTTTTGCTCTTGCGACAACTCTGTTCCATCATCTTGAGCAAGCGACTGTGATCTCTGAAGCAACCTCTGTTACTTGAGCATTTGGAAGAAGAACCAGGAAGCTTGGCGAGTCCATCAGCGAGAAGACACGAAGAAGGGAGTTCTTGCGTGAGATCTGCGCTGGGTGGAGCTCGGTGAGAAGTTTGCTTGGGTTCTTGCTGTCCTAAGTGCTCTGTAAGATCCTTCTTGTGTTTCATTGTGCTTAAAACTTTATCTTTGTTGAAACGCTGTGGAGAGGTTACTCCACCGAGAAGGAGGTTGCATTTTATCCGGATTTTCCGGGGCTTGATCTGTCGACGATCAAGGGATCGCCCACCTTAAGGGCATGCCAAGGAGTAGGGGCAAGTTATCCCCGAACCTTGTAAATCCTCTTGTTAGCGTTCTTCTGTTTGTTCTTAGCTTAGGGTTTAAATTCTACTATACTCTGTTTTTGTTTGCTTCCGCTGTGCTACTAAATGGTTAAGTGCAGAAAATTTGCAAAGTGCTAAAGTTTCGGTGTCTGGCTACATTCACCCCCCCTCTCTAGCCATCCAAGTTCCAACAGACATCACTGATGTACCTTGCACCAACAAGAACCTTTGTCCAAAATAATATCTGCGACGAGTGAACCAAGTCAATACTCTACATCAAAATAGAAGATTGATCACCGCCTATTGGCTTGAGACAACAACGAGCTACTACTCGGATCATCCAGCTTGCGAGGTGAAGCAAACCCCCGGGGAAGAGAACAACGGAATTGCCGACACTCACTGAAGAAGCGGATGCAGAAGATCGGAGGAGAAGGAGCAGAAGGAAGAAGAAGAGGAAGACGGAAATCGCGAGATCTGTTTCGTGATCGGCTGAGTGGAAGAAGGGATATAAGGGATTGGCCATATTGCGAAAAAAATCCCTCCCTTTTAAGCTATTACCACTCGCACTCATATGTCTAGATTTAAGCAAATAGCCCCTTATTATTTGGTATTTTACAATTTTGACTTTCTCTCTAATGCTCTCAATCCTTATTATGTCTATCCTCGTATGTTCACACATCCATCATAACATCCTCATCTCTAAAACTTTCATCTTTTGCTTATGTGTCTGAGTCATAGCCAAATATTCAGTGTCATATAATGTAACAGATCTAACTGTCATTTTGTAGAACTTTCTTTTAAGTTTGAGAGGTATTTTACGATCATATAAAATATCCGACGCTAATTTCCATTTTAACCATCTTACTTGTATTCTATATAAGACATCTATAACAATGCCCCTGGGGCTATGGTGTAACGGAAGGGCGACTAGTTATCGTAGGCATCTGCGGTTCGATCCCCGATTTACCCTGGGACGCTAGACTTCTAGACTCTTACTCCACGATTATCCATAAGGTGGACGATCCCGATCCATAGATGGATGATTCCTCGAAAGACTTTTGACTAGCTCGTGTAGCTCCTTGTGGGTAGAGAAACGTCGCCACAAACTCGCAAACACACCTAAGCACTTGAAGACTACTAATAAGCTTTAACCAAGCTTATTTCGTCAACTTTTGCTCAGTCAAACCGAACTCTCTTAAATAAAACTCATTCCTGATCCAACCGTTTCTAGTTGACACCAGTCGACTGTCAGCTGTCGAATTCGAACGTTACAACTCAACATTCAAATTTAGCAGACACCAGTCGATTGCACAAATGATTAGTCGACTAATCTCTCTATGCCCTCTACCAGTCGACTACTCCTACTAAACTTAGGGTTTCCCTTCTCGAGTATAGTTCATTCGTAATCGGAGCCTCATGACTCACTTCACTCTTCCTTTGCAGTCTTGACTCTTGCCTTCAAGCCTTCTTCGGCTTTGGCTCTTATCCCTCGGATGCATACAAGCCAGCGGCTTATCTCCATATGTCATTCTTCGCGTATGCATCGAAGTGTGCTTCCCTTGGCTCATCGTTGTTGCCTTGTCCATAGTCCCTCAGATGCATACAAGCCCACGGCTCGTCCTGATGCCATCCTTCACCGGACTCGAAGCTGTCAAGCTAGGTTGTATGTGTATCTTGTAGAACCTGCACACTCAAATACACATATCAAATACAAGGATGAATCCTAACTTAAAATCTTTGCCTAAACATCAAAATACATGGTCCCACAGACCATAGATTACTCCAACAATCTTCCCCTTTTTGATGTTTGGCAATACGTTTAAGTTAGGGAAAACAAATAGCAAATCAACATGCTAAAACCAAATGGACTTACGTTGTAGCCTAGCATATGCAATGCAATGCAATGCAAATGCAAATCAATGCATGAATCCTATCACAAAGTATCCCCATACCTAAACTCCTCGTGAATTAGGATTTTTACTAAACGGGTTTTTGAAGAACCTTTTCAAGGCTCCCCCTACACATGAACTTACAAAGACTTTTTAAGAACCTATCACAAGGTTCTCCCTTTGCTAATAAATGAGCAACAATGCTCCCCCTTCACTTAAGCTCCCTCTAGAGCTAAGATTTCTTATAAAAGTGTGTTTAGTTTCTCACTTAAACCTAACACTTCTCCTCCTTTACTACATATTAAAAAGAACTCCAATAATCTCCTGATTATTGGATTCTTAACTCTCTAATGATCATAAATATTGTATAATAACTCCCCAAAAGATTATACACAAGTTTGATATCATTATTATACTTTTCGATTTAACTGAAACAATTTCAGTCTGTATTAGTCAACTCAGACAGTTACCAGTCGATTGATCCCTATCGAAAAGTAACTCACAGAATTATCAATTGACTTCCCTCTGCACCAATTGACTGAAACCCTGATAACAACATATTTCAGCATTTCTGATCCAAATTCAAAAATGCACCAGAAATTCTACAAGTCTCTAAAAATATTCAAATTTTATGGAGAGGTTTATGGTACCCGTGTCTACTTAGAAAAAATATATTTAAAAATATATCTATCACCAATCCTAAAATTGACATAAAGCTCAAAACTATCTAAATAGTTCAATTGAACCTTGACCTAAAATCCTAGTTTTGACTTCCTCTTGATGTATCTGCATATACCAAATCATAATGCATCCCTAGCATTGATTTATATGACATCTATACATCAACAACGAATATTTATGCAATATAATCCCAATGTCATATTTTTATGAATGAAACATAAACCTAATGTGCCAAAACCTAGGGATTGGGACTCAAATCCATCTTCAAATCCTTTGACACACTCAATAGTCTATCTAGACTTCCGTGAGATATCCTCCCAAGATCAATTGGGTCCCAATTTAACTCTTAGAGCTCCCCCTTAAACTCTTAGTCTTAGTCACCTTCCTAGGTGACTCAACAAATACTAGGCCACACTGGTGTACTTCTGTTGACTCTTGACCTACAAACCTAATCTTCTTAACCTTGGACACCTTATCCTTGGTTAAGTTCTTCTTTCCTTTAACCTTGGACACTTTGTCCTTGATTAAGGTATTCTTGCCCTTAAATGACATTCTCTTACCATTCTTGGTCTTTTTTTCCTCGCCACAGTTATATGTTACTCTAACATATATCTTTTCATTGACATTTAAGGACCTATATTGGTATCCTAATCCGGATCTATCATGTTGGGGTTTTGGCTCCCAAACAATTTATCTAACCTCTTGGATCAAATAGTGAATCTATCTAGGGATTTCTTCAATTTCTCAAGTTTTGCCCTCAAAGCTTGATTTTCCCTTTCTAGGTTCTTAAATCTAGAATTAACATGTCCACCATGGATATTCGTAGACCTACCCATTTGTCTAGGCATATGTCTTTCCTTCTTGGGATTAATATCTTTGTCTTTAAGTTTATCATGTCTAGGTTTTGTTGGATCGAGAAACACGATAGAGGGGGGGGGGTGAATATCGTGAAAAACTTTCGGATTAAGAAAAGAGAAAGTATGCAGCGGAATTTAAACAAAACACATACACGGAACTCAAGTAGTTTTACTTGGTTCGGAGTCGCGGTCGGCTCCTACTCCAAGGCCAAAGGTCCTTGACCGTTTACTGCGAGCAATTCTATAGTAGCGCAAAAGTTTACAGAAATTGTTATAATATTAGTGCAGTAAGTAAACAAGTATACTCTTCATTACTGACGCCCGATGTGGATCGTTCTTCGGAGCAGAGGGTCGTCGGTGGCGCTAGAATGTCGAGAACGGAGTTTGCCAGAGCAGAGCGCTTGAACGAAGAGCTTGGAAGCGTTAGAAAAAGTGATGTCGAAGCCTTAGGGGTCGAGCCCCTTTTATACTGCTCCTGGGGGCGCCTGACACGTGCCTTCGGATCCGAAAACCTTTATCCGAAGCTTGGTCAGCGCTTATCCCCTTCGAATCGGCTCTGGAGCTGACGGGGGCGCCCGGGACGTTGGGGGTGCCCAAGTTGACTTGGTCCGTTGGCTTCGTGGCTAAGTTTGCTTCGATCACAGTTTGGCTTTGACCCAGGGCGCTCGGGACATACAGAGCGCCCGGGACCATCAGGGCGCCTGACCCAGTAAGCTTTCGAAGCGATTCTTGCTTAACTGCTCGTTTGGCTTTGACCTTGGGCGCCCGGGACCTCCCGGGCGCCTAGCTTAGCTGCTGCCCCTCTCCTTTGGGGCGTTCTGAGCTGCAGAAACACATTCCTTTGGTCCCTGCATCCAAGGTTAGTTCCACAACACACAAGGCAAGAATGTTAGTTAGTTTTTACAGCCGTAGCTGTCTTGGTTCTGACTTCAGGTCTCCCAAATGGAACCCTAGGTCGAACCGACGCCTACTGTTCCCTCGACGGGGAACGCGTCCTCACTTACTCCTCTCAGAAGAGTTTACCTTTTGCCAACCGGCTCCTCCGGTTGGACTTTTGAACAGCAGTCCTTCGCCAGGTGCCTAGCAACCCTTCGCCAAGTGCCTAGCTGCCCTTCGCCAGGTCTTCGGTACCTAGCTGTCCTTTGCCAGGTGCCTAGCAGCCTTTCGCCAGGTCTTCGATTTCCTAGCAGCCCTTCGCCAGGTGCCTAGCAGCCCTTCGCTAGGTCTTAGGGTTTCGATGCCTAGCATTCCTTCGCTAGGTGCCTAGCAGCCCTTCGTCAGGACTTTGATGCATAGCAGTCCTTCGCTAGGTGCCCAGCAGCCCTTCGCCGGGTCTTTGATGCCTAGCAGCCCTTCGCTAGGTGCCCAGCAGCCCTTCGCCAGGACTTCTTTCTGCACACTTAGTATACACATTAGATCACAAATAATACTTAACTTTGAATCCTTTGCCAATATCAAAACAAGGTTCGATATGGTGCTTCCTGCACCAACAGGTTTATCATGATGCATGAATTTCTTAGAGTCCAAGGAGATAATAAAAGGTGTAGGTGAATTTCCTAGAGCCCATGAATTTCCATGTGACCATGTGCTTTATTTACCTAATGATATAATAAAACGTGTAGGTGAATATAAGAATGCTCATGAGCTATGGAGCAAGATAATAGCTCTTCATGAAAAGCCTACACAAGAAGAAGAGCCCAAGGAGATGAGTTTAATGGTCCAAGAGGAGAAGAAGGACCAATTGAACAATGAATATGAGCAATCCACATTCTCATGTGAGGAAGAAATAGAAGAGGGGGAGGAGAGACCATCCTCAATACCAGAGCAAGAAGAAGTCTCCACATCCACCAAAGTAAAATCCAAAGATCACATAATTTATTTTGGGCGCAATAAAAAGGGATACTATAAGGACAAGTGTCTATTAGGTAAAAAGAAAGTAAATGTTGGATCGAGAAAGACCGATAGAGGGGGGGGTGAATATCGGAAAATGTTCGGATTTAAAAGAAAGAGTAAGTGCGCGGCGGAATAAAATCAAACAACGCAAACACCAAGGTTTTACTTGGTTCGGAGCCTGGGTCGACTCCTACTCCAAGGCCCACGGTCGTTGACCGTTTACTTTGGGCAATTCTATAGTGCGCAAAATGGTTACAGAGTGAGATTACAAAATTACTGTAAATAGAAATATACACTTTGTTTTACCAACTCCCCGTGTAGATCGAGTTTCGGTGCAGTGGGAGGTTGACGGCGCTTCGTTCTTGAGTCGGGAAGTTTCCGGAGCAGAGCGCGGTCGTCAGAGCGTTTGGATGCGTTGAATGAAAGCAGTGTGTTGAAGAGAAGGGTCTAGGGCCCTTTTTATAGTGCCTGGGGGCGCCCTGGTCGACGGGGGCGCCCCCCCCCCCCCCCACGTGGCAGCAGATCCACACAAGGCGCAGTCAACGACTTATCCCTTGAACCTCGGGATAAGGTCTTGACGGGGGCGCCCTGGACGCTGGGGGCGCCCTTGTTGACTCGGCCAACTCTTACCCGCAGCGCTGAAGTCTCCTGCGTAAGAGTGGCTGGGGGCGCCCTGGGCGCTGGGGGCGCCCGGGACAGCGGGGGCGCCCTGGGTGCGCAGTGCAGACGCGGCAGCAGCTTAACTCTTCAGTTGGTTTGCCATGGGGGCGCCCGGGACAGCGGGGGCGCCCTCAGAATGTACTGTCGAGGTTCATTTGCTTTCTTTGTGTTTTGTGTTCACCTTGGGGGCGCCCGGGACACTCCGGGCGCCCTGGTCAGCAGTTGCCTCTTCCTTTGAGGCATTCTGAGCTGCAGACACACGTTCCTTCGTTCCTGCTTCCAGGGTTAGTCCAAAACACAATAAAACAAATATTTAATTTAATTTATACAGCCTCAGCTGTCTTGGTTCTGACTTTGGTCTCCAAAATGGAGCCCTAGGTCGAACCGACGCCTAATGTTCCCTCAAGGGGAACGCGTCCTCACCTACTCCTCTCGGGAGAATTTACCTGGTGCCAACCGGATCCTCCAGTTGGACTTTTGCCCGGCAGCCTTTCGCCAGGTCTTGGTTTTTGCCTAGCAGCCCTTCGCCAGGACTTGGTTTTTGCCTAGCAGCCTTCGCCAGGACTTGGTATTCGCCTAGCAGCCCTTCGCCAGGACTTGGTTTTCGCCTAGCAGCCCTTCTCCAGGACTTGGTTTTCGCCAAGCAACCCTTCGCCAGGACTTGGTTTCCTGACAGCCCATCGTCAGGTGCCTAGCAGCCCTTCGCTAGGACTTTGTTTCCTGCACTCTCAAGCAGCATTGTTAGACAACAACTAACCCTTAACTTTGAATCCTTTGCCAATATCAAAACAAGGTTCGATCTGGTGCTTCCTGCACCAACAGTAAACCCTAAACTCAATTCAATCAATTTGAAAACTAACATGAGTTGTAGGGATGGAGCTAAGATGGAGAAGAGACATATAAGGTGCTTCATGTATGGTAAGCTAGGACACTACCACACCAAATGCTCAAGAAAATTATGTGATCTAACGTTACAACCTAATGTTCGAATGTATCCGTAGAAGAAGGTGATAAAGCCAACTGGTGGACAATGAGGTCGGCCATCAAGATTAGGCACTCGAATGCGGTGGTCAAGGGGTATTTCAAAATGTAGCCTCAGCGTATCCCTATCGTCCTTACTGTAAGTCGGTGTTTAGGACTCATGCCTAAGGGAGGAAAACTCGCTGGAGGCCATACGGTCTTGCTAAACCGGAAGACAAAGGAGGGAAAACTTACAGGAGAGGTTGTCGAAAGTTAGGGGACACTGCAAGACTAGATGAGGAAGAAGAATGCAAGGTGATATCTGTACGAGATCGGATGGTCGTCTAGAGGAGTGTGAATAGACGTTGCCCCTTAACTCTCTCAGTTTTTCTTCCTATGATATTAGTGCACAAGCGGAATAACAATTAAACTAAAACTAACAAGAAGAGCAAACTGAAGTAATGTGGTTCGGAGATGACGCTCCTACTCCACGATTGTCTATAAGGTAGACGATCCCGATCCATCAGTGGATGAGTCCTCGGAAAACCTCTGGCTAGCTCATATAGCTCCTTGTGGGTGGAAAAACCTCGCCACAACATCGCACACACACACAAGAGCTTGGTAGACTACTAATAAGGGTTAACCACCTCTATTTCGTCAACCTTGCTCAAGCAAATCGAGTTCTCTTAAATAGAACTTGTTTGCTGATCCAGCCGTTACCAGTTGACTGGTGCTAACACCAGTCGACTGACAGTTGTCGAATTCGAATGTTACAGCCTAATGTTCGAATTCAGCTTACACTAGTCAACTGTACAGAATGATCAGGTGACTGATCTTTCTGTGCCCTCAACTAGTCGACTGATCACATACCAGTCGACTGGTAAAACCCTAAACCTAGGGTTTCAACCACGAGTACATTCACTCAACACTCGTCCTCGCCCGACCAACCTAGATCTAGCCTTCTAGCCTCCTCCATCAGCCTTACGTCCCTCGGATACCTCTCCATCCTTCACGTCTTTCCTTCTGGAGCTTTCCTCGGCCTCAGTCCTTGTTGTCGAGTCTACAGTCCCTCGTGACTCACTTGACTCTTCATTGCAGTCTTGACCTGTTGCCTTCAAGCTTGCTTCACTTTGGCTCTCATCCCTCGAATGCATACAAGCCTGCAGCTCATCCTCATGTCATCTTTGCGTATGCTTCGAAGTGTGCTTCCCTCGACTTATCATTGTTGTTTTATCCACGATCCATCAGATTGACCATCCTTCACCAGACCTGAAGTCATCAAGCTGAGTCATATGTGTATCCTACAAATCTGCACACTTAAATACACATATCAAATATAAGGGCGAACCTAACTTAGATCCTTTGTCCAAACATCAAAACATATAGTCACACAGACCATAGATTACCTCAACAATATCCTCCTTCATAAGCCCTAATACAAAGGCTATCGACCCCACCTATTAACTTGGACTGTCTGATGCTAACTACGAAAGGCAGGCTATCGACCCCAATGTTCGATTAGTCGTCAATGTCGGTGCCATCTTGGCAGTCCCGTCAATCGGATCACCATGACGGCCTCGAAAATTGTCATTGCCTATGCGACTATTCGGTTACACCATCAAATCAAGCACCATGATCCAATCGATCTCGACCGTCACTTCAAACATGCCCTTCTTGTCAGGGCAGCCACAGCGATCAAGACATGCTTGCATAAATGAGGCGGCATGGTGACTTCCAAACTCGGTCACTCCCGACTCCTCAAAACTTGCCACTCAGACGCTCTCTGACTCCTTCTAAAACCCGATCCCTTCATAAGCTTGAGTACATAAAGACGGGATAACCGAGGACACAACGTGGAATCTCCTCACCAAAATGTGGTCACGTGGAGGTAGAACATGTGGTGAAACGCGGCCTTCCCTCCCTCGACCGAAGCATGACTTAGTGGGGATGTGGGCACCATCTTTCCCGCCAATGAGGTGCTATAAAGAAGGGCTTGTTCACGGGGGTGGGGGCACGCGTACATATCGCATCTACGATCCTTCTTCTCGATTCTCTAACCCCCAAGGCTAACTTGAATGTCAAATGTCCGCGCCAAGTTCCGTCTTGTCCCATTCTAACTCTTTGCTAAGTGTTTCAGAGATCTAGGAAGTTTGTTCATCACTGGACGGTGGGAATTCGCTTAGAAGATAATATGCTCTCGGTGGTTCAAGCGGTCTCAGACAAGAACAGTAAGTAATTGATCTTTTCTTTTATCTTCTATCACACATACAATTAAAAGAGCAAATTTACAATTTATTTTTCCATAACAAAGTAAAGCAAAGAAAAAGAGAAGATATGATTATACACAAAATTAATATCGAGTAAAAAAAATAAAGAATTGTTGTATAAGATCAAGCGTCTGAGGAATTGTTGATCATTGCCCTCCTTGATCGAGCATCTCTTAATTTCTGGCGTTCTTCTTTCTGCTCTCTCCGATTTTGTTGCCAATCGATTGCATGGACATGAAGGATCAAGAATGGCCGCAGCCCATAATGGAGCTCGGCAGCCTGCCGACCTTGTCCACGCCCTCGGCGAACACCACGCCCATCCCCATGAAGAAATGCGACTCGACGTGGCAGTGGAATGCCCAAGCGCCGGGGTTATCCGCCCGGAATCGGATCGCCGTCCACCCGTACGGGTGCACCGCCACCGTGTTCTTCATGATCGGGTCCACCAGATTGAACTCCTTCTCGTCCGTCCCTGGCACGAACTTGCCCATCCCGAAGGCCAGCACCCAGAAATCGTGGCCGTGCAGGTGCCAGGGGTGCGTGTCGCTGGTGTTGGGGCTCATCATGTTCGCGTTCTGCAGCACCACGTCCACCGTCGAATTGAACTCCAGTCTGTAGATCGACGTCGAGATCGTGGCGTTGGTATTCGTCTGGTTGATGTAGATGTCGTAGCTCCTGTAGTCGTATGTCTCCGGTGCCGGCGCTTGGTCGAACGTATGGCGCAGGCCCTTCTTCAGCGCGATCAGGTATGGCGTGTGGGGCATGTTGAAGGACACGTTGTTGATCGACCACCTGAAGCGACCCTCCACCTTGTTCTGCGTGTTGAGTAGGAGAAGGCTTCGATCGGCAGCCGCCGGCGGCCGGTGGACGTAGGCCGGGTGTGACCGGAGGGACTTGCTCTGGTTTAACCGGTAAATGGTGTCATTCCACAGAGGCCCTGACGGAGGCGAGCTCGGCGGCAGCCTGCTGGGGTCGTTTGGGTAGTAATTGAGGATGCCAGTTCCCACCGGAGTACCGGGTTTCCGGCTGACCACGTTGACGGCGAGCCAGTAGTTTCGCCCGGGGTCTCGGTCGGCGGTGAACAGCACGGAGTAGGTCTCGCCGGAGTATATGTTGAGATTCTCGACGACGAAGGGCTTCGAGTAGTGCCCGTCCGCTTCCACCACCGTCAAATTGTGCCCCTGCAATCGTTTTGCCCAAACGACGACAAACGTACGTGAGCATGCACCGGTCGCCGAGCAAGTGTAAAAAACCTCGACAAGGTCACGCACCTCGATTTCGAAGTTGAAAGCAGAGAGAGAGGTGACGCTGGCGATCCGGAGTCGATAAGTCTTGC
Organism: Boesenbergia rotunda; assembly: GCA_024364735.1. Lineage (NCBI taxonomy): Eukaryota > Viridiplantae > Streptophyta > Magnoliopsida > Zingiberales > Zingiberaceae > Boesenbergia > Boesenbergia rotunda. The sequence continues at coordinate 89,493 of JAGFNQ010005679.1, forward strand.
CGGGGACGACGGAGAGTACGAAGGACGAGCACTCGGGGTTGGTCGCGTTGCAAACTTGATTTCGGCCCGACAGAGAGCAGTTGAAGCTTCCTCTTCCGTTGATCAAGATAGACTGAAACAGAGAGATATGAGACATCGTTTAACCTGAGAGAGCTCTCGAGCTTCAAATTCGTTCACCTGAGGCTCTAAGACCCAGACAAAGGGGATGGAGGTGAGGCCAGTGGCCTGTTCCTGGGTGCTATTGTGCCACCAGTCGTTGAGGACGATGCTGCGATCGTAGTCGTAGGAGAACGGCTCGGCGACGCCGTCCGGCACCGCCACCTGGATCAGACCGTAGAGCCCCGCCGACCTTTGCATCCCGTAGTGAGCATGGTAGAGGTAAGTTCCCGGCTGAGACACCAAAAAACAAAAACAGAGACCGCCGTCATCATCAACACCGATCGATTTGCGACTTGCAAACTTCAATTTGAACTTGAACCTACTCGATCGACGATGAATCTGTAGACGAAAGTGTCTCCCGGCAGGATCGGGCACTGCGTCACGCCCTCCGTCCCGTCGAACCAAGGCGTTCCAATCTAGAAGGGAACAATATATCAAACATATTGATTTCCAGCCGCTTCTCTTGCTCTGCTTTATTGCTTCTTTTCCTGTTTGTTAACTGTTCCTCACGAGACGAGAATTGCAGAAGGGAGTGAGTACCTGGCGGATGCCGTGCCAATGGATGGCCGTATTCTCGGTGACCAGGCTGTTGTTGACTTGAACGACGACGGTGTCGCCCTGCTGGGCGTAGATGGTAGGGCCCGGTGTTTCGCCGTTGACGGTGATCGCCAGCTTCTTCAGGCAATCCGGGGACTTGAACTGGTAGGAGATGTCCCATTTGTGCAGGTGGACTTTGGAGAGCGCCGATTGCGAGGTCGAAAGGAACAGCAACAGCAGCAGCGGGAAGAGCAGAGATTTGGCTCTGAGCGAGCAGAAGTTGGGGTGGGCGGCGGCGGCGGCCATGACAGGAAGAGGCGATTTCTCTCGCAGAGGAATGCCACGAAGACGAAGGAGAAGATAGCTAGATGAACTCACTCCGGTGATCGTACTCTTTTTTCCGATGAATTTATAATAAATTGAAATTATAAATAATAATTCTAATTTATCTATTGAGTGGCCTGAGCAGTTTTTTCTAAATTGTAATTTTTCGAGCTAAATTTTCGAACTCCCGAGCAGGTGTCCCGAGCTCCCAACCAGAGTCTCCCGAGCTCTTGACCATGAGCTCCCGACCAAGTCTCCCGACCCGAGCAGTGTCTCACGAGCTCCCGAGCCGAGCTCCTGAGCAGTATCTCCTAAGCTCCCGATCCGAACTCCCGAGTTTTCGAGCAGTAGTCGAGCGTCTCCCGACCGACTAGGAATTTGCTGAGGTCTGTGCAGCGCAGTTTCTTTGAAACAGATTTGTCTTCCTCCAACGGTGTTTCGAGGCTCAGATGAATGTCTGTCTCTCATGATATAACAGCCGAACCACGGGCACAACGGAGTACTCGTTGCTCGTGGCGAACTAAGGATGTACCCGAACGCTATCAAAAGAGGTCGGGAACGAGTTGGAGTGGAAGAGAATTTCTTACTCTGTCTATTTTTCTGTGTCTTTTGCTCTCGGTCACATAATCCCTTTATATAGGCTCAGACCTCCGCAGTATTCAATAACGAATTAATCGTTAATTACTGCTAATTAACCGGCCAGATCCGAACGCTTGACGCCTGAGGGTTACTGATTTTGTATTAATCAAAAATTAATGTATCAGTTACATTTGAGCAAAAATAATTTGACAAAACTGCCCCGACCGGTCGCACATTCAACGCGCATAGGTCGTGCACGCATACGAGTTTACTTGGTTTAGGTTTAGTATACAAATCTGGGTCCTGGATTTACATCCCTGCGCACCCATGTGTGAGAGAGNCGAATTTTTTAAAAAATCAAATTTAATGAATCGATAAATTTTGATTAATTCGATTTTTGATCGAATTAACCGAAATTATAAATTTAATTTGATTTTTAATTAAAATAACTTGATTTTATTTAATTAATTATATTTTTAAATAAAAAATAATTAAATTATATTTTTATTCGATTTATTTGCTTTAATCGAATTACAAAATTCAAAATCGAACCGAACCGATTTAACAGAAAAACCAAACCGATTTTTTTAAAAAAAAATCAAAAATCGAATTTCAAAATTCGGTTGGTTCGATTAATTCGATTTTTTCGAATTTTTGCTCACCCCTATATTGCATGGAACACGTCTCGAGTTCAGTGCACAGGTCCGCAACATAGAAATTTTAATAGAAATATAATATATATATATATATATATATATATATATATATATATTACTATGTTAGAATTTAAATTTTATAAAATTTTAATTATATATAATATATAATATAAAAGAGAAATGATTAATATATATAATGAAAAAGTATAAGTTACTGAGAGTTTTTTTTTTAATAATACCACATACCAAATCAACTTTGCATGCAATCCTTACACAAACTTTTCTTTGCATGCAATCCCTGATGGAATTGATAAAACAGTTTGGTGAGTATTATTTGAAGAAAGTTGAGTATAAAAGTTAGAAAATTGAGTATGTAAAGTTGCATCCACCATATCAATAACCCATGTACTCAATTTTCACTCTTTTATACTTAAGTTTTACTCTTTTATACTCAGTTTTCACTGATGTATACTCAATTTTTACTCTTTTATACTCAATTCATCAGGGAGCAAATACAAAAAAAACTTATGTGGGCAGTGCATGCAAAGATCAAAGGGCTATTGGAGAGTTTATGTCAATTTACCGTAATAATTACGTGAGATTTTAAGGTGCGTAGGTACGGATGCGAAAATGCATGAGCTATGATAAACTACATAAGCTATGACAAACTCACCACCGAAGAGCCATAATGTCATGATGAATCATGCAGCAGACAAATTGAACTTGGGATGACCGGCCCGGCCCCATGAAAGTTTCCCACCGGTCACCAGGGTAAATCGGGAAGCGCTCGCGGTGGCCAATCTAGAAGCCCAGCGTCCCAGGGTTCGCGCCCCATTTGGAGGAAAAATTCTTGTAAAATGCGCCATAGCTAGGGATCGAACCGCGGATGCCTGGATTAACGACTAGTGACCTTACTACTGCATCATAGTCCCGGGGGCACCACCGAAGAACCATAGATGCGTATAAAGTATGTTTCTTCTTTTCACCGGTAATTGTCATTAAATGTTTATAGTATTAAATAAATATTAAAAGAATATGGATTAATATTAAAAAGACATTCTTGACTATCTAAAATAAATTAAAAGAATATATCTTTTTTTTTATTCAAATCTTTTTTAATAGAGTAGTTATTACAATGATACCGTGTAAAACTAAATAAATTTAATTTTAATTTAAAAAATCTTTACATATGACATTTTAATTTAATTTTACTTTAACATGATCAAATTCTACAATATTTTAATAGTCATTGATTGGTTACTATACCATTGTAACAGTCAATTAATAGTTAGTATGTAAATTTTACATTAAATTTTATTATCATAAAATGTTTTTGATAAGATTAAGTAATTTTGATTAAAATATTTTTTATATAAAAATACTATATTTGTAGATTTTTTATCAAATTAAATTAATGTTGAAATAAAGATATATTTAGGATGAATATTAAGGCGGGACTTCTTGTTTATTCTTTTGAAAAAAATATGCCCTTTTGATTCTGATAATTAGTGGCATTTTTTTTATTTTTGGCTAAAGAATAAAAAGATGTATAAAAAAAAGTATTTTTGTGTAATTGACTGATTATTACATTATCTCAATATAATTAGAGAATTTTTTGGATAAAATTGTTATAATATTACAATAATTTGGGCATCCTTGATTGCTACCTAATAAAATTATCAAGGTAAAAATAAAAAAAATGCACACTTTATTTTAATTAAACTTAAATCGGGCCCTTTGTTAAACAAATATTAAAATAGGACTCATCCTAAATTTTATTTCTAAATTATCTTTTTTATTTGATTGATTCAGTATTGTTGTAATAATTTTGTTTAAAACTACTATGAGATAAAATAATTATTCCATTTGATTAAAACTATTTCAAACATTTTAAAATAAAATTACTTTAATTAACCAAAATTATTCCATGTTATAATAATATATTAGAGCAATTTTAACTAAATTATAATATTTTTTTACTTCTGTTGAAGGAATTTTAATTAGTGTAATTAGAATAATTTTTTATTAATATTGGATTAGTTTTAATTAATATTGGAGCAGCTTTAGTTATGTTTGAAATGGTTTTGGTAAAATTTTTATAATATTATTAAAATAATTCTAATAAAGTTGAAGTAATTTTAACTACTACAATTTTAGTATTTGACCCGTATGATAAAGAAAAGTATTTTTAAGATAAAAATTAAAATCATACGCGCTTTTGATTTTTTTTAAATAAAAGAATCAGAGGTGTCAAAAATCAACCCTTTCTATCTGAAAAATATAAATATGGTGTTCTCGAGTTCGAGTTGAAAATTAAAATATTTTATATACATAAATAGTAGAATGTTAGTATATAAACAATGAAATATTAATATAAAAGTGAATAATTATAGCTAGAGAAATCATATGAAAGGTTTTTTTCAGTCGGTCAGGTTATTCAAATTCATGGTCGAGTTTAGCATTTTTAGGTTGTATTCGGATTGAGATTTTTGTTTATAATATTCTTGTTTTTATCCGATCAAAGCTCACTTAATCCATCCAAATGGGCATTCCTAATAAAAATTATAGTAAACAAAGATAAATCATATAAAAATAAAACTCATTATTTAAAAAAAAATACAATAAAGTCAATTTCCCTTGCTTCACAAATCAGCTTCTTCTTCCTTCCAATCGCAGGAATCAAATTAGATGATAATTATATTGAGTCAATGACGACCTAAATGAAGATTAGTCAGGTCAAAAGTTGTTTGCCGGTCTACATCATAGACGATAAGACACGTTGACTGACTTATTTCTGTTCTATTGGCGATAATTTTCACCTATTTCTATTGCAACTTCTTTATTTTTATGACGAGATAATTAGGACGTCATGGATGATGTCATGATCATGTGATTAAGCGAAACGAAAAGAATAAATCATAATGATCAAACGACGATAACTTTAGAAGAGAGATTTTATTGTCCAAAATCATGGCTCCATGTATAGTTTGGTGCTAGACCATTAATGTCCTACTACAACTAGCAATCCAAAATGTCTTGGGTGCGATGGTTGACAATCGTGTTAACAAGTAGCTTCATGGTAATTAAGGTTGCGGACAGCGACTACCATGACGAGTACTATTGCTTAACGTGCACTACATTCACCGTGTTCAACTATGCCAACGTACAATTGTGGCAACATCTCCCTAAATTAATGCTCCAGTTTGACCAAGTTGTATTGATGTGGTTGGATAAGAGTATCTGATATTTTTTATATGCTTGTCAAACGTGCAGGAAGTTTGAAAAGTGTTCTCGAAGAAAAGACGTGGATAGTGAGTCATCAAAGAGCAGCCTACGAAGATGGTGATAGAGAAAAGATGATCGTGTCCCGTGAGATTAATACGAGCGTTAATGGAAACGCACCAGAAAATTTTCCGACGGAGCTCACTCCGACGCCTAAGTCAGGAATGAGAATTCTTTCAGAAGGACAATGAGGAAATAAGATTTTGTTAAGTTCGGAAAGTTTATCCCCTTACCTAGGTACCGAAACATCTTATATATATGAGGGTTTGATCATACGTGTCTCCACGTTCTCTTCCACGTTCCCTATCATCGGTTACGTGATGTCTTTTAGGTAACGACCATTGCGATCATTAAGGCGTCAATTGCTGCGTGTAATGGACAATAATTATCCGATGACTTTCCTGTTATGGAAAGAAGAACAACTACTTGAAGTCGGGCTCTCTGATATATTGATCCTTGGGCTTCACTCTCCCGAATTGGTATCGGTGTCTTCTCTCCCGAGCTGATCTCGGTGTCTTCATTTGTTGTACCGAGAGGGTCTCGGGGCCTGACACCCGGTCTGACTTCAAGGCTCTGATCTACTCATCCGAGGTGGTCTTGGTATGACCTCGGCGCACAGGTGCAGTGGACCCTGACACGTAGCTTCTCCGTGTCACGTGTCCATACTGGGATGCTCAATCCCATCACAAGTCCCTCCCTTCAAGTCTAATCGAAGGAAGTGTGGCTAACTAATTAGACTGGTGGTACAACGAAGGGAAGCTACGCGTCTGTGGGTCCATATATCCATTACTTCTCCTTTGGCGGCTTGTCGGGTCCGAGGAAACGAAACATTTATCCTTTGGCCCGAGGCAGTCTTTTGAATTAGTCCAAAAAGGTTCTGCGAGTTTCGATACGCAACAATGATAGCTGTCTATCTCCCATTAAAAGCGCATGAGGTCTCTTAATGGCGACAAAACATCTCCGCGTATGTAGCCTTGCCATGTGTTCAAATCTTTTCTCCGCGATCTCATGTTGATACACGCCACAGGACCATACCAAGCAACGACCGTAAAGAGGGGCGACGCCTTGAGATGGGTAGTTATGTCCGTCTACGTGTTGTGCCCCCATTGTCCACACGAGGGCGACTTCATGCAGAAGCGTCCTTCCGTCTTCTTGCATTGCCGGCTATCGGAGATTTCACATTCGACTTCCGTTCATTAGAGTTCTACCCCGTTAAGGCTTCTTGTTCAAGTGTAAGTCTTGTTCGTCCCTTTTCTTCTTCTTTTCATGACCATGGGTAGGGAAGGAAAAGGAAAGAAGACTCAAGGTGAGGAAGAGAGACAGGACAGGGAACAAGCTTACCATCCGGAGTGGTACGAAATCATTTCCTCTAGGGTTAAGTCAGAGACCCTCCGAGCAGCCTGCGAAGCATACGACCTTTCGACGGAATTGGAGGTAGAAGTCCCTAGGGTAGATCAGTCCCCCGTAGAACCTCCTCTAGAATTTTCACCTTCTTCCTAGAGGTAGAACTGGGTCTCCTCTTTCCTCTTCCGTCTTTTTTTCATGAGTATATCTTCTTATCTTGACATTCCTTTATATCAGATGACTCCCAACGCCTTCGCCCAGATGGGCTGGGCGTTCGTTCTTTTCAAACTCTTCGACATTCCCTTGACTTCACGCTTTTTCCATTTCTTCTTCCTCCCAACCTTAGCTTCTAGGGGGCTTTCAACTTCACGACTCGCCCTAGCCATAGGTTCATTGGGAGTCTTCCTTCCTCCCATAAGGGATGGAAGGAACGTTTCTTCTTCATTCGACTCCCTGAGCGCCCCTTCGGTCCCATTCGCTGGAGAGAAAACCTACTGGCCATCCCGGAGCTAGGCGACTTTCAGCAGGATCCGGGATATCGGCGGGCTAGGGGCATCCTGGCCAGTATGGAGTTCAACGGCCCCGACCTGGTGCAGTATGAAGAACTCATGTACCGGGCTGAGCTCAGCTCCAAAGCCACAGACATTAGTCACAGCCTCGGTAAGTTCATATGTTTATTAAATGCTTGTTGATTCTAACTGATATCCTTTTGTCTTTGTATTACAGAGGATGTCATGCTGTCCCGAGCGATGAATAAACTACTTAAGTGGGAGCAGGCCAACGAGCAAACCTTGACCCCTCCTCTAGCCCCCACCGCCTCGGTGGTCGACTCGGCTGAAGATTCGGAGGAGACGGCGGAGTGGCCCGATGACCAAGGAACCGACCCCTCTCCCGTGCACATCGAGACGGGAGGTGATGAGGAAGAGCCTGTGCCTCAGGCTCCTATGCCTCAGGCTCGTCATCCGACGACCGAAGCAATTGGGAAGACGAGGCAGAAACAACTCGCTCAACGGTCGACTCCTCATCCCCCTTGGAGGAGGTTGAGGAAACACACCCCTCTAGAGCTCCCCCTATCACCGAGGAGGAGGATACGGTGCCCCTCTCCAAGTGCTTCAAACTGCCGACCCCTCCAGCTGCAAGGCATTAGGCCGCCATCGCCACCCCGGCTAGTTCCTCGGATGCCTCGAAGGGCAATCAGACAGATCCAGCAGAGCCCTGGCTGACGAGTGCACGCCTGCGCCGGAAGGTCCAGGTGGCGGAGGAGGCGTCCTCTCGGGGTTCTCAACTAGTACGGTTGAAGGAGGCCTCCGCCGAGGGTCCTACTTCCAGAGGATTATCAAGTTCGGTGGAGGACATCCCGGGCCCCACCACAGTGCTCTCTGAAGCACCTGCCATCCGGGCCCTTAGCCGCGCCGAAGATACATCCTCTTCACGGAGCTGAGACGACGCGAGAGGGAGGACTTCTAGTGCTTCGGCTGGGCCGCTCGCCAACCTGCACAAGTCCCTCCTGAAGGTAAAAATGTACTTTTCTGTTATCCATATTGATCCTTTCTCATTCCTGTTATTTACTGTGGCAGGCCGCTTATGACTGTCTCGTCGTGGGCAGCTGCTTATCCTCCCGGCAAGAGATCGAAATCCTGCACCAATAGGTAGCGGAGTTGGAGGCAGAGGTCCACCGCGCTCGCGAGGAGGGCCTACTGCAGGCGGAGGTCAGCAGGAGTTTGCAAGTCAAGGTGGAACATTATCTAGACTCCTTGCTGGCCTCCGAGTCCGCTCTACATAGTGCGAACCACCAGGTGCTCCTCCTATCAAAGCTGACGAAGGCTCTCACCAACGAAGTGGGCCACCTGGCGCACGAGAAGAAGTACTCCGAAGAGTGGGAGGCGAGGCTATCAGAGGACATCCGCTGACTGCAGGAAAACTCAGAGTGAGCCCAAGCGCAAATCCGGGTCGGCGCGGAGTAGCTCGAAGAGATCAGGGAGGAATGAGATTGGCTATCCTCCAAGGCATCCGAGCTGAGGACTGGCCGGGACACAACTGTAGAAGAACTTCAGAAGTATAAAGCTGATGAAGAGTCCCGACTGGTAGAGTTAGAGGCGGTGTCCAAGGCCAGGTTCCTCCAGTCGGATGGATTTGGTGACCTCCTAGCAGACCAGGTGCTGAGGCGTTTGAAGCAGGACTTTAACGGGGCAATCCAGCAGATCAGGCACGCGGGAGTGTTGAAGCCGGACGCCGACCTCAGCTCCTTCAGCGTCAGCCAGGCCTGGGATGAGCTGTATGTTGGAAACCGGATGGCTAGAGAGAGGGGGGGTGTGAATATAGCCAAACACTTGAAACCTTTGGCACTTATGAATTTTCTGCACTCAATCTTATCAGTAGCACAGCGGAAGAAACGTATGGAAACAAAGCAGTGCAGAAATCAAATACAGAAAATGAATGCAAACAGACACAACAAGCAAGGACACTAACACGGAGGGTTTACAAGGTTCAGGGATAACTTGCCCCTACTCCTTGGCGTGCCCTTAAGGTGGGCGATCCCTTGATCATCGGCAGATCAAGCCCCGACGTTCACCGGATATGAAGCAACCTCCTTCTCGGTGGAGAAACCTCTCCACAACGTTTTAAACAAGATATAGATTTAAGCTTAATGAAACACAAAGAAAACTCTTACTCAGCACTTAGCAAGGACAAGAACACAACAAGCTTATCCCGAGCTCCACCCAGCGACGATCTCACGCAAAGACTCCCTCCTTCGTGTCTTCTCACTGTTGGACTCCAAGCTCCTTGTTCCTTCCTCCAAGCACTCACGTAAGAGTTGGTTGCTCCTCAGATCTCGATGACTTGCTCAAAGAATCAACAGCACAGGCACACAGCAAGTCAAGTGTGGAGAACACAAAATCGCAGCAAGCACTTTAGCAAGCTCGAACTCGAGAACTCTGCATCAACTAAAGTCTTCTTCTCTCTTTTGTTTCTCCACCAAGCACCAGATGACACCATCCCTGCAGCTCCCAGCTGCTCATCTGCCAACGCCAGCTACCACTGAGCTATCCCTGGACTCCCTGAGCTTCCCTCAGCCAAGCTCCAATCTCAGCTCCAGTTTGCAGCTCGGCCGTTGCAACCTGAGATGAAAAAACGGACAAACCTGCTCCAAGGAAAGGTCTCCATTGACTCTCCTTGAGTGTTTGAATCCTCCCCTGTCATCTGTAGCTTAATCAGACTGTTAGAGCAGCATATCAACCAGTAAATCAAGTATCAGATGTAAGCAGCAGAGAATCGGATATGGTCAGGCACGATCAGAGCGCCTGACAGTGCAATTTGAATTAAAGTGATCGGTCACCGGACCGATCAGAGAGCCTCCTGATCGGTCACTAGACCGATCAGGCTGGGTCCAGACCGATCAGGCTCCGTCCTGATCGATCCCCAATGCTGATTCAGAAATCGCAATTTCTTTGAGATTCTCCTGGACTGATCACCAGACCGATCCCAGGTTGTGGATCGATCACCGGACCGATCCACCTCTAATTTAGGCGATTTCTGAGTTTCGTAGTCCAAACCTCCTGATCGGTCACCTGACCGATCAGAGTGTCTCCTGATCGGTCACCAGACCGATCAGATCATGACCAGACCGATCAGGCACCGTCCTGATCGATCTTAGTGAGGAACCCGCGAAGCTGGATCGTTCTCTAGAACGATCTGCACAGTGATCCTGATCGGTCACCAGACCGATCAGGAGCAGTTCAGCAAGGGAACTCAACCTCACTGTTCGCTCCCTGATCGGTCACCAGACCGATCAGGAGCCAGTCAGTGGGTGAAACGCATACTCCCTGATCAGTCACCAGATCGATCTGTCATCGCTGGATCGGTCACCAGACCGATCCACGAAGGAGCACCGTGCCAACTCCCTGATCGGTCACTAGACCGATCCAGGGGCTCCAACCCAGCCCTCCAAGCTAGGGTTTCATCCACCTTAGCCCTCCAAGCTAAGGATTTCTCACCTAATCCTCCAAGTTGGGAATTTGCATCTAACCCTCCAAGTTAGGACTTTTCACCTAGCCCTCCAAGCTAGGACTTTTCACCCAACTCTTCCAGATTAGGACTTTCCAAACCTAGCCCTCCAAGCTAGGACCTGACCCTCCAAGCCAGGACTTTTTCACCTAATTCTCCAAGATGGGAATTTGCACCTAACCCTCCAAGTTAGGACTTTTCACCTAGCCCTCCAAGCTAGGACTTTTCACCCACCTTTTCCGAATTAGGACTTTTCACACATCTAGCCCTCCAAGCTAGGATTTTCAACACCTAACCCTCCAGGTTAGGATTTTCCAACACCTAGCCCTCCAAGCTAGGATTTTCCATACCATGCCTGATCCCCGACCAGGACTTAATCATAATCATCATAATCATAATCAACCTAAACTAAAATCGATGTCAACACCAAAACAACAATCAGGGCCAGACTGTATCAACACTGCCGCCCGAGGAGTAGGAGTTATAATTCCTCCTGTTTGTCTTCACATTTTGTGTTTTACATTTTTTTTGTTTTTTGATTTCCAAATGTAAGTCAAATGTAACCAAGACTTTTTAATGAAACATCTTAACTCCACTACATTGAGTACTTCTGAGTATGTCTTTTTTCTGGACTACATATGTCTTATGCTTCGTTTTCTTTTATTCTTTTGTACCTTGTAAGAATGTATTCTGAATCGAATGAAGCATATTTATCTTCTGTGTCTCTTTCTTTCAGTGTAATTTCAACTTGTGTTTGTCTTGTATGCTTGATTGAATACACTCCATGTGCTACCTTCACCCATAAAGGAAATATATTCATCTGCTGCCCGTCGGCAGTTGTATGTCTGGGGTTTATTGCAACTCCAGATGATATGGGTCCAAGTTATTCTCGGTAGAATTTACTCAGCTCAGCATCTCAAGCATCCTCGGCACCACAAGATGGTAAAAGCTTAGGCGACCCCTGGTCGGGCATCCTCGATATCACGACAAGGCTTATTCATCTCGGGCATTTGCAGCACCACAAGATGGTGGGAGGTTTATGGTTCTCTTGGCCGGGTATCCGTTGCACCACGACCAGGCCTACACATCTCAAGCATTCGCAGCACCACGAGATGGTAGGAGTGTATGCTCCTCCTGGTCGGGCATCCGTAGCACCACGACCAAGCCTACACATCTCGGGCATCCGCAGCACCACGAGATGGTAGGAGTGTATGTTCCTCCTGGTCGGGCATCCGCAGCACTACGACCAGGCCTACTCATCTCGGGTATCCGCAATACCACGAGATGGTAGGAGTGTATGGTCCTCCTGGTCGGGCATCCAGAGCACCACGATCAGACTTACACATCTCGGGCATCCGCAACACCACGAGATGGTAGGAATGTATGCTCCTCCTGGTTGAGCATCCGCAACACCACTACTAGACCTACACATCCCGGGTATCCGCAACACCATGAGATGGTAGGAGTGTATGCTCCTCTTGGTCGGGCATCCGCAGCACCACGACCAGGCCTACTCATCTCGGGCATCTGCAGCACCACGAGATGGTAGGAGTGTATGCTCCTCCTGGTCGGGCATCCGTAGCAACACGACCAGGCCTACTCATCTCGGGCATCCGCAGCACCACGCGATGGTAGGAGTGTATGCTCCTCTTGGTCGGGCATCCGCAGCACCACGACCAGGCCTACACATCTCGGGCATCTGCAACACCATGAGATGGTAGGGCTTTATGCTCCTCCTGGTCGGGCATCCATAGCACCACAACCAGGCCTACTCATCTCGGGCATCCGCAACACCACGAGATGGTAGGAGTGTATGCTCCTCCTGGTCAGGGATCCGCAGCACCACGACTAAGCCTACTCATCTTGGGCATTCGCAGCGCCACGAGATGGTAGGAGTGTACGCTCCTCCTAGTCGGGCATCCGCATCACCACGACCAGGCCTACACATCTCGGGCATCCGCAGCACCACGAGATGGTAAGGCTTTATGCTTCTCCTAGTCGGACATCCGCATCACCAAGAGATGGTAGGGCTTTATAAGCCATTGCACTGGGTCTTCTTGGCGAGACATCTTGTTTATTTCATTATTGAAACTGCAAAGCAGTAGAAATACATAAACATGCACATATTGTATCTCACAAGGCTCACCGAGTACGATAGGGCTAGAGGTGATTTGCATGTCATGTCCTATCTAGCTTTTTGCCCTTGTCGTCTTGTAAATAATAACTGCCTCCAGTGAGCTTTTTGACGACTGTGTAGGGTCCGCTCCACTGCGGCTCGAGCTTTCCAGGGTCGCCAACTGGCTTGACTCTCTTCCAGACCTTATCTCCGACTTGGAAAGCTCGGGTGATCACTCGGCGATTGTACGCCTGCTGCATACGCTGCAGATACGCGACCAGTTGGGCAACTGCCTTGTCCCGTACCTCTGCCACCAGGTCCAAGTCAATCAGTCGTTCTTGATCATTGTCTTCCTTATTATAGTACTGCCGTCGGACGGACTCATCGCCTATCTCCACTGGGATTACAACTTCCGCTCCATATACTAGATTGAAAGGGCTCTGGCTTGTTCCTTCTTAGGGAGTGGTGCAGTATGACCATTGAATGTTGGGGAGCTCATCGACCCAGCTGTCTCTGACGTAGTCAAGCTTTATCTTGAGTCTCTTAATGATCTCCCTATTGAGGACTTCTACTTGGTCATTGCCTTGGGGATATGCGATTGAAGTGAAGGCTTGGTGAATACCTAGTCCTTCACTCCATTTTTTGAGTTTGCGCCCTGCAAACTGTCTACCATTATCCGACACCAATTTGTAAGGAATATCGTACCTACAGACTATATCCCTCCAAAGGATCTTCGTCACGACGACCTCCGTGATGTGCGCGAGAGGTTCAACCTCAACCCATTTGGAGAAGTAGTCAACCAGCACTAGCAAAAACTCCTTCTGCTGAGGCTTGATGGGAAAGGGCCCACAATGCCCATTCCCTATTGATCGAAGGGGCAAGAAATAGTGGAGGCTCGGAGTGGCTCAGTTGAGCGATGAGTGATATGCTGGTGCTTTTGACTTGTCTCGCATCTAGCGACGAATTTGATGGCATCTGTTTGCGGCGTTGGCCAAAAGTATCCAGCCAGGATAATCTTCCTAGCCAGGGATCTTCCCTCAATATGGCTCCCACAAATGCCTTCGTGTATCTCTTACATGATGTAGTACGCTTCCTCTGGACCAACACACTTGAGCAGAGGCCGGGCAAATGCTCTTTTGTATAGTTGCTCCCCGACCAGCGTGAACCTGAAAGCCCGGCGACGGAAAAGCCAAACTTCTTTATCGCCAGCTGGTGTAGCTCCGCTTGGCAAGAATTTCACATAGGGCTTTCTCTAGTCGGGTAATGCAGCGTTTGCGACCTCCTCTTCGATCTGAGCTACCATTCCTTCTATAGCGCTGGGCTCATCCAACGTCCAAGAAGTAATGGAGCTGGCCATCTTGGCTAGCTCGTCTGCCTTAACATTGTCAGCTCGGGAGATCTTTTGCAGAACAACCTCAGTGAAAGATGAACTCAGCTGTTCATAGATGACCACATACTTTTGTAGGCGCTTATTCTTTATTTCGAATTCACCTTTTATCTACTGAGCGATGAGCTGAGAGTCTGAGTGCAAGATGACCCGAGCAGCTTCCACTTGCTTGATTGCTTGTAACCCCGCTAGAATCGCCTCATACTTAGCTTCGTTGTTGGTGGCCCGGAAGTGGAGTTGGATGGATAAATGCAATGTATCTCCCCTGGGGGAAACCATCAAACTCCGACCCCGCTGTGCTTATTGTTGAAGGAACCATCAACATAGATCTTCCATACTCCATTGGCTTAAGGCTCAGGGACAGCTTCGAGCATGAAATTAGCAAGAACTTGCGCCTTGATGGAAGTACAGGGATGGTACTCAATCCCATACTCGCTCAACTCTGCCGTCCATTTGATTAGCCGACCCGAAGCTTCTGGATTGGTGAGGACACACCCAAGTGGGTTGTTGGTGAGCACCACGATGGGATGTGCTAAGAAATAGAGCTTGAGTCTTTGTGCCATTAGTACCAAAGCATATGCCAAATTCTCCATAGTAGTATATCGGGTCTCTGCGTCCTTCAAGAGATGCCCGAAGAAGTAGACTAGGTACTGAACAATACCTTCTTCCCGAATGAGCGAAGAACCCATAGCTTGTTCAGCCGGGGACAGGTAGACGAACAATGTTTCTCCCTCTAATGGCTTATAAAGGATAGGGAGCTCGGCAAGGTATGCCTTTAAATCTATGAAAGCCTTCTCGCACTAGTCATCCCAATTAAATTTGACTGCCTTCCTCAGAATTTTGAAGAACGGCAGGGTCCTGTCAGCAGATTTGGAGATGAACCTGGACAGGGTTGTAATTCTGCCATTCAGTCGCTGTACATCCTTGAAGTTGCGAGGAGATGGCACATTGAGGATGACTTGGACTTTTTCTGAGTTAGCTTCAATCCCCCTTTCCGTCACCATGTATTCGAGGAACCGATCATTCTTCACCCCGAATAAATATTTAGCAGGGTTTAATTTCAACTTGTTGGCCCTTAAGGTGGTAAACATCTCTTCAAGGTCAACATTCATGCCTTCCCCTTATTTGTCTTGGCCAAGATATCATCCACATATACTTCAATGTTCCTCCCTATCTGATGGTGAAAGACCTTATCCATCATCTGCTGATAAGTTGCCCCTGCATTGTGCAACCCAAACGGTATGACATTGTAACAGTAGGTACCATCCGCTGTCACGAAACTAACTTTTTCTTAGTCTTCGCAAGCGAGAGGAACCTGGTGATACCCCTGATAAGCATCCAACATTTAAATAAAATCACAGCTAGAGGTAGAATCCACCAGCCGATCAATCTGAGGTAAGGGATAGCAGTCCTTAGGGCAGACTTTATTTAAATCTCTAAAATCAATACAGATCCGTCATTTACCCCTAGGTTTATGGACAAGTACAACATTCGCCAACTAGATCGGGAATTGAACAACTCTTATGTGTCTGACCTTCAGTAGCTTGACGACTTCTTCTCTGATGATCTTGTCGTGCTCAGGGGCAAAATATCTCCGCCTTTGCTTCACCGGTCAGGCTTTCGAGATTATGAGCAAGCGATGCGTGGCCAGAGCAGGGGGCCCCTTTGATCTCTTCGGTGGCCCATGCAAACATGTCCCGATGGTCCTTCAGGCAGCTGATAAGACGATTTTTCGGCTCTGGTGTGAGGTTAGCCGCTATCCTTCTGATTCCTCCCGCTTGTTGAGGATGAATCTGGACCTCTTCGCTTTCGACCTCCCTGCATTCTTCTTTAAGCCCTACTTCTTCTCGAGGACTGATAACCGCTTTTGTCGTGTTACGGTTTCAAATACAATTTAAGTATCGAATTCCTCTAAACTAATGTAGCATAGAGTAACTCGAGTCGTCTCCCAACGAATGTAGTTGATGCATGATAATTCTCATGATTGAATCTTATTGCTTTTGGGTTTTTAATATCAAACTGGGTTTTGGGTTTGAGAGCTATGACTACGAAATGGATAGCAGAGCAAGTATGAAATCTAGTCTAATTAAGGAAAGACAGTGCAGGTAATGAAATCTAATTTAGCCTGACTACAATTGCAGTAAAGAAAAGACAACTTGAAATTAAGCACTAACGAAACTAAACATGGAACGAAACCTATAGCATGAAAGAAATTTAATCTCCTAGCTTAATTGCATGAAATGAAGACATGGAACTTAAAGTAATGGAAGAACAATATAAAACAAGAGTTAATCAACTAAGAAACATCACAATTGAAATTAACTGTTCTAAGGAGCATTTAATCGAACACATGATAGGCAAGTTGTAATTGGCTTCAATTAAGTGCAATTTGAATTGGGGAGAATCCATCAATACAAACACTTAACAATCTATCACAACAACTCAAACAATCAACATAACAAGCAAATTTAAATAAAACTCAATGCTCATATGGATCTTCGGCATCACAAATTTCTTAAAGGAGCTGCTGTGAAGGAAATGGAGAACTGTGGAGATGGAAGTAGCAGCCAAATTGATAGCTGTCGGCTGCTGGAACTAATGAACTACTGCTAGAATTAATTGAAGAACTGCTGGAAATGAAATTTCTGAAAGGAAAGCTGCTGGAATTGATGAAGATAATGCTTCCGGCTACTGGAAATCTGCTGCTGGATGCTGATGAACTGTGAAGAAGATGAAACTGCTGGAATTCATGAATGAAACAGAAATGCTTGAAGTAATGCTGGAATTGCGGACGAACTACTGGACCTGCTGAAGAAAAACAAAGAAGAAAATTAAGCTGTGAAGAAAACTGCTGTAAAACAAAAAAATGCTGTAAAGGAATGGATCGGCGGTGGAGGAAGATGGATGTAGATGGCCGACTACGTTCGGCTAGAGCTCGGAACCCCCAAAGCCCTAGCTTGAGGTCGTCGGCTGTGGTGATGGAAAGGAAGTCGCCGACGGTGAAGGTGGATGTGGCTGGCTGCTCTCCGAACCCTGAAAGGGAAGCCTTTACTCTCTTCTCTCCGAACCCCGAAAGAGAAGAGGTGGATGTGGATCGCCGGCGTTGAAGGTGGAGAAGATGGTTGAGACGGGAACCCCTCGTCTGCAGCCGCTTCTCCCCGATCACCCTCGCTTCTTTGGAGAAGGTGGATTTGAGAGAATGATTAGGGCTTCTGCGCGATCTCTTTTGTTCCTCTGGCTGCGCGTGATTCAGTCAGCCAAGCCTTGAGTCCGGTCCAGCTTTGGTTCAGCCAAACAACTCAGTTGATTCAATCAGTCAAGCCAGCTTCGGTTCAGTCCTGGGTTCAATCCAACTTGGGTTCAATCAGCACTTGGTTCAGTCAAACAGCTCAGCCAAGCCAGCTTCAGTTGGTTCAGCCAACCCAATCTTTAATCCATTAGCAACGGACGGCTGAAATCGATTTGGCTTCATCCAACGGTAAGATCTTTTCAGATCTGACCCAAACTTCACAGATCCCAAACAATGGTTCTGATCTACCTGTCCCCAGCTCGGATTAATCAGATCAGTGGCGGATGGTCCAGATCTAGCTGATCTTTGAATGGAGGGTCTAGAACATCTTAAGCTCGATCCAACGGTCAGATGACTTCTGATTTTGCTGAAATTTTCAGATCTTAATCTATGGTCATGATTGACTCTATCTTGAACTCGGATCGACCAGAAGTTGACCGATGGCTCAAATCTACCCGTTCTCTGGAATGGACGGCTCCTATTAATCCGATGTTTGATCCCTTTGATCTGGATCCAATGCTGTCTCAAGTCTGACCCGATTTGATCTAGGTCCATGATCAATTGAAGCCTACAAAATGATATTCAAATTTAGTGCCAAAAATATCCCAAATATACAAAGATTAGAATTAAAAGCCAAAATGAAGGGAATACATGAAACCTAATAAAATTGCAAACTTAAGCATATAAAATATGGATCAAACATGGATTTAAGAGCCTAAAATAATCAACAAAATTGGTGGTTATCAACTCCCCCACAATTATTCTTGGGCGTCTCGCACAAGTAAATAATACTAAAAGAAAATAACATATCTCCCAAACATTACATCCCCTATCAATACCTTAAGAAATAATAAAAGAAAGTTACTTAGGATCATCAAGTCTTAAGCATCCATGTATTTATGGTTTCAAATCTCACATAAGTCAAAAGCATGGTAATCTCATCAACTTGAATAAACTAAGCATGACAAAGACCTCACAAGATGGATATATGCACTGATGCTCACAAAAATAACATATATGAAAGTGGAGTTCTCTCAATGCATTCATGACATTGCACTACCATATGCTTGCTTATCTTCTACTTCTCCACTACCATAACATAAGTACACAAATCAAGAGAGCTTTTCAATGAATAATAATGAAACCAAGTGCTAATAAGAGAACAAGAAAATAGATAACAAAGAAGATCACAAAGAGCATGAAAGAAGATCAAAGAGAAGGTGAGAGCATTGGGGTAATTAACATGATGTATACAATCAAACAATAGTCCAAAGTAAATAACTCAATCAAACCTCCAACACTCAAAATTCTCCTTTCACATTCTCAATGCACTACACATCAACAATTTATAACATCTCTCAAAGTGCATGTAGGGATCAACAACTTCACTCTTAAGATTCTCTAATAAAGATATCAAATGAGTACACATCAAGAAAATATTCCTTTTTGTTCATCACTAACAAAATCTTGAATGCTTGAAATTTTTTTTTTCACATAGAGAGATTTTTTTTTCATTCTTTTCTCTTTTTTTTTCTTCTTTTTTTTCTATCTCTCTTTTTTTTTACATAGAGAGATTTTTTTTTCACAAAGAGAGATTTTTTTTTCACACAAGCATTCGCCCATACACACTTGTCTCCCCCCCCCCCCCCACACTTAAAACTTGCCCGTCTCGGGCAATGTAGCAAAGCATGATAATCACCTAAAACTCACAATAATAGAGGCTGATAATAGAGAAATAAAAATGTAACTCATCATGCAATCACCTTATGCTCTCATCGCGTGCTCCAAGGAAGAATACAATAATAAAGATATGGCAGTGAAAATGTAATGACAATGAAAAGATCTGATAAAGTAGAGACAATGAAATATGAAAGCAATAGGTGAAATGCCCAGTAGTGACAATAACAAAGAAGAGGAAAACTAAAAGTTCAACAAGAAAGGTTGCCTCCATCATATTCATGTAAGCTTATGCTATTGTAATTTCAAAAAGAATCAAAGCAAGTTCTAGAGTGTCAAATATCACAAATGCTATCACACAGAAGAGGATTAAGGATAGGCATGGCAATATCCTCACTAGGTGATCAATAAAATATCATGCTTAATCCAACAAGATAGAGTCTATCACCACAACAAATGACTAAATGCAATTAATATCCCCAAGCATACGAAGGAAACCAAAACTCGATAATCAGACTTAACTATCTTTTATGATTCTCAAAGCATAATAAAGGAACATGTAAGGAGATACAACTAGAAGTCAAACAAGGTTTATTCAAGACCAAACAAAATGCAGAATGAGAAAGCAAAACATGAATGCAAAGTATAAAAGTAAACAAACATGCAAATATAAACATAAAGAAAAACAAGAAAAGGAAAGTAAAGAAACAAACTCCCCTTTATTTCTGGCGGTCGGAGTCTATCAAGAAACAACCTCCATCGTTGTAGTGGAGGAGTAGGAGTAGCTGAGAGAGCTTCCTTCATTTGATCTATGACATGCTGCATGTCTCCCCCACACTTGAACTTTACAGAAAAATGTTCGGGTGGCCGTAGACGATTAAGGTACAAGATCCAAGTAAGAGATGGAGTGCTATGACCTTCTCCTCCCTCTTGATGTCTTTTGAAAGTTCTTCCAGGAGGTTGGAGTCTGTTCAGATGGAGCACCCACTCCATAAGTCTTCGGGACCCTGCAAAATAATGTAATACCCCTCTCAAGCGTGCAGGGTAAGACAAAAATGAAATAATATCAGTCTCTGCATGAAATGTATCCAAAAATGCATCAGATCTAATAAAATCAAANGCTCTTCTAAAAAATTTTCACAATCCATATCCACAAAAGATGTATCAAAAGATTCATCATAACACACAACATCAATTTGGGGCACTTCTAAAAATTTTTTACAATCCATATCCACAAAAGATGTATCAAGAGATTCATCATAACAATCAACATCAATTTTAGGTGCCTCTAAAAATTTTTTACAATCAATAAAATCAGTTTGAAGCACCTCTATGCAATCTTCAGAAGAAATAGGAGGAATACTTACCTGATCTTGCTGAAGAATACCTGGAGGTTCTATAAGAGTAGATGCAATTATTAGTTCCTCCTGGTAATGAGCAATCTCTTCTTCAGGTTCAGGTTCTGGTGATTCTTGGGTTATTGCTTTCACCATGCAAGCCCCTACATTTCCTGGTTTGTCCTCTGAATCTTCTAATATATCCATCACTGTTGGTGGTCCCTGGGGCTTAGTGCAATCCCCTACACCTGTAGAATCATCTCCTATGCATGCTTCTTCAGTAATTTCTGCAGCAACAATATTGGAAAAATTAGGACCATCAATAACACTATCATCACAAAATAAAAGATGAGAAGGGTCCTGTAGTGCTTCAGAATCTTCTTCTTGAGCTGAAACATTTGGAAATGAATTTTGAACAAGAACTTCAGGAGGAATGCATGCTGTAGGTTTCCGGATTTTGATGACTTCTTCTTCTTCTTCCACCAACCTCCAAATTAGTTCATAATCATACCCCTTAAATTCCTGAGTAGCCTGAGGAGATGGTTGGCTTGATCCTTGAACTTGCATTTGATTCATTTGACTAGAAATTTGTCCAACGCCTCTTTCGATGTCTTGAAGCCTTTGTTGCTTTTGTTGATATTGTAGAACTTGTTGAACCATCTCCTCCATTCTTTGTTGTTGAGCCTCATTCTCATTAGGATTCTCAAAGCCCCCTTGATTGGTGTGGAAATCCTGTTGGTCTTGAAATGTAGCATAAGGCTGCTGAAGACCAAGAATTGGCTGTGAATTCTGAAATTGGAACTGTTGGGGCTGCTCAAATGGTTGAATGGGTTGATTAAACTGCTGAAAATTGGGTTGATAGCAAGGATGATGTTGCTGGAAATTATTGTTCTGAAAATTCTGAAGTTGGGGTTGACATTGTTGATTGAATTGCTAAAATGCCTGAGGTTGAAAATTCTGAGTGTCTTGTTGAAAATTCTGACCTTGAAACTGGAAATCTTGCTGACATTGTTGAAATTGTGGCTGAAAAAACTGATTTGTTTGCTGAAAATTCGAATAAGGCTGTTGAAAATTTGAATTGAACCCTTGCTGAAAATTCTGAAATTGTGGTTGAAATTGCTGTGGTGGCTACTGGAATTGTTGTGGTTGCTGGAATTGTTCTAATGGTGGTTGGAAAGTAGATGAATGCCTGTTGGTTATTTGTTGATTCACATTATTCACCCAAAACTTTAACTCTGACAGTGCACTTGTGATCTCTTTACAGTCCTCTGGTGAAAACATTTTGATCTTGCAGCCCTGTCACAAAACAAACAAGAAAAATGGTAACAACCGTATACAAAAGATAAAGCAATCAAAAATAGAATCAAAAGTTATAATTATCAAGCACCACTACATTCCCCAGCAACGGCGCCAAATTTTTGATGGACCCAAAATAGGTGTCACGAAAGTGGGTCTCAAATTTAGATATTTATAAAGCTGGACACCCTTTTTGCAATCAAAGAATAAAAGCGTAGTAAAGGGGCCACAGGTCGTATTTTTCCAAGGGCTAGTTCAAGTTGTTCGATTCGTGCTCGAGTTTATGTGTCGTTAATATTTTTGGGTTTCAGATCAAATCTGGGTTTTGTTTGCAAATAAAATGACAATGCAATGAAAAGGAAATGAAGGTGCAAGAAAATGTAAGAAACTTGACTAAGTGGACATCTATAAAATAAAAGGCAACTAATACAATCTAACAATTTGGAACTTAATCAACCAAGACACTAAATCAAATCTGTAACAATCTGATATGAAGTGCAAGCTAAACGCAGAGTAAATGAATCTAACCAAAGTTTAGCAATCCAAAAAAAATCAATGCAAAGATACTGCCGAACACTAACTTGACACTAAATACAAACAACAAACTTGACACCAAAAGTTGGAACTAAATGCAATTCGTTTAACTGATACAAGGCAACTAATGTAGAGCAAATGGATTGAATGCAGAATTCAAAACACAAATGAATGCAAAAAAACAAAAGAATCTGAAACACAATTTCAGATCAGCAACTGAATTGCAGTAATAATTCAAAGGCAGAGATAAAAATGCAGGATTTTAACAATCTGAAGAAATTATGCAATGACCATTTGAAGGCTGAAACTAACAATTGCAACTGAACTGAAGTAACTAATGGAGAAGTCCGAAAAGCTGAAGAGACACTAAAGATCACTTGGCACAAAATTCAGACACTACAACTGACCGAAAACATGCAGACTTGAGCTGGAATTGCAGACATTGAGTTGATGTGCATAAATGAAATGCAGAACAAAATTCAAAGATTAAAATTCAGAAAACAACTGGATTCATAAACTCACAAAGTAAACTGAAACAAGATCACAAAATCTATGTTCGAAGAAGATTAAGAAAGACTGATGTTTACTTGCTACAAACTTAAGAAGCTGTAAACCAAATTTGCTGAAACTGAAAACTGTAATTCAGAAACAAAATCTGATACGCAAACACTAAAGTGTAAATCAACTGAAATTAAACCTAAGAATTCGCTAACAAGCAAGCTATCTCCTTATTTTGCAGAATTGGAACTGATTAAAGAAGGGACAAATCCGAAAACTAAGCTTACTAAGCTGGAAATTTCAGAAACAGGGTAAAATCTGATACACAGCTACAGCAAATTGATACGCAAGCAACAAACAGCAATTAGACTGAAACTGAAGACCATGTTCACTAAACAAACTCACTAACTAATCTACTTGCAGAATGGAACCTAATTTAAGCTGGAAAAATTCAGAAACAAAAATGAAATAGCTGATACAAGACAGAACAGGAACTAATTTGCTGAAACTGAAATTATAGCTAGAACAACAAGGAATACAACCAAAAACCAAGTCTCGATCCTTCACTTGTATCAAGATCTCCTTGTTCGTCACACAAGGGCAAGCTAAGAACCCCTTCAACTCGCAAATCAGTGGAAAATTGCTCCAACTTCATATCTGATCACAAATTTGCACACAGCTGGAAATCCAATCCGATCTCTTTGATCCGGCGATGAAGGGCTGCTAGGAAGATTGGTTGATGATCAGAGTGCTCCAGAGACCCTCCAGATAGCTTCGATCGAAGAAAATAGCACAAAATCGCAATCAATTTGATCAGAAATTAGAAATTGATGAAACCCTCACTCAACCCCTATTCTGATGCAAATCCGAGATAGAAATTCCTTTAAAGCTTCTTCTAAGGATTCAGATCTTGCTCCAAAGTGGTGATCGAGTTGGCCACGCCTTCAAATGGAAGAAATCGAAACAAAAATGAAGAACAAATGAAGAAACGGGAAACTGAGCTGCGAAGACGTGACAGAGAATTCGGGCTCTAATTTCAGTTTAAGTAGTTAAACAGTGGACGGCTCAGATTAATCCCACTTCATCCAACGGTTGATCTTCGTCCGATTTGACTCAAATTTTCCAGATCTTAATCAGAGGTCAGGATCATCCTCGGGGTAGCTCGGATCTGCCAGATCTCCAACGGATGGTTCAGATCACCTTGATCTTTGAATGGATAATCTAGATCCCTCTGATCATGATCCAACGGCCAGATGATCTCCGATTGGGCTGAAACCTTCAGATCTTGATCTGATCGCTCGATTAGACTTAATCCCAGCTCAGATTGATCAGAAGTTCTCAGATGATCTAGATCTAACCGTTCTTGCATCGGACGGTCCATAGTAGTTGACGCTTGATTACTTGATCCAGTCCACTTTTGACTCAACATTGACCCAACATGACCTAGGTCCATGATCCTTCCAAGCCTACAAAAGTAAATAAAAAATTTAGTGACAAAACAACTCAAATATATCAAGATTTGCAATTAGGTCCAAAAAGAGTATAATTCCTAGAACCTAGGGTAAATCCACAATTACACAAGTAAAATATGGGTCAAACACGGATTTAAGCATATAAAATGATCAATAAAATGATACTTATCACCTCCCCCTAAACTTGACATAGTCCTAGGAAGCTTGTTAACTACAAGTGATCTTGCTCTGAGTCTTAGGGTTTGATTAAAACTAAAATAATTATCTAATAATTTTTTTTAAAAAAAATCATCAGAAAATAGAATCAATTTCTTTTGTGTAGGACTCCCCCTAAATCTGACACAATCTTAGGAATCCTTGAAGATCATAAAGGATATTTCCTATGTGTCTTTAGAGTTCATCTTAAATGAAAAGAGAAATTAACATATTTTTTGAAAGAATTGTTTTTGAAAGAATATGATAGTTTTCAATGAAATAATTTTTGAAAAATACTTTGAAGGATATAATAAATTTTTGAAACATTTTTTGAAAATGTATTTTGAAATGATGATATTTTTAAAGCATAAATCATTTTAAAAGATCTGAATTTTCCAAAAGAATAATTTTTGTAATGATGATAATTAAAAAAATAATTTTGAAAAATAATTTATAAAAACTCCCCCTGAACCAGACACCTATTGGCTACCCTTGTTAACTACAAGGACCTCTACCTAAGTGTCTTAAGGGACTTTAGTGTTGACCTAAAAGGTTTGTGTCTATCTACGTAGGTCAAATAATTTTCGAAAAGATATATAAATTTTAAAAAAGTATTTTATAGATAATCAATCAAGCAAGCATGAAATTCATTAAAACATTATTATGTTTAAACATTAGTTTGAAAATATATTTTTAAGAAAATAACCTAAAGATTTTGAAAACATTTTGAAAAATATTTGTCAATTAATTAGTCCCCATGTACCTGACACCGTCTGACTCTATCTAAGTGTCTTAGGGGACTTTAGTGTTGACCTAAAAAGGTTTGTGTATAAGAGTGTAGGTCAAATAATTTTTCAAAAAGATATAATTTTTGAAAATGTAATATATATAAGCAATTAGGCAAGCATGAAATTCATAAAAACATTATTATGTTGAAAACATTATTTTGAAAATATATTTTTAGGTAAATATTCTAAGGATTTTGAAGGCATTTTTGAAAAACATCTGTCAATTAATTAGTCCTTAACATCTCACCCATTCTAAATATCTCAATACAAGCAAGCAAGGTTGCCTTACGGGTGTACTGTGAGATGCTTGAATAACTATTCTCAATTTATTTATAGACTGGTTAACCTTGAGTTAGATTTGAATTTAATCAATTGGTAATCTAAAAGTATATTTCAATAATCGGCTTCCAGGTCTTGGCGAGGCACAGAGGCCTTCTTTGGCCGTAGCCTTATTGGATGATCAACGCTTTCCTTAGACAAAGCCTTTTAAAGAAAATAATAACTTTATTTTACTCTTTGAAAAACTCTGGTCTAACTAGTCTAGGATGTGGTGAGGTAGCTTCGGCTAGTTCCACTTAGCTATGCCAAGCTTCCCTAACATACTATCATCTCGCCCCACCCTGGCACTAGGTTAGGCAAGTGTTAGTCAGTCTTTTTCCTATCTAACCGTTCTAAATTATGCGAAAAATTAAACATGAATGACATGTCATATATTTACAAAAAATAAGCTAATGCATGTACATGGCAGTTATGCATGAGTCAAACAAGTCAAAACATTTTACTTAAGTTTCTAATAATGTATCAAATTCCCGATTTGATACATGTCATGTGAACCCATGAATATGACAACCCACTTTGACATATTTAATATTATTAAGTTGGAGGTTTTGGTTGGGTAGAATTTTATTTGGTTTCATACTTAAAGGTAATTAATTTAAATTTTAGTTCATGGATTAAGGATTGAATAAAGATTTAATTTGTAGAATTAACTAGGTGTAATTATTAAGAATTAATTAAAGTTGAAATCACTAAAAGTTGAGGTTATTTAAAAATTAATTAATTTAAGTTATTAAGATTTAATTTAAATTAAGAATTAATTTGAATTAATTTGTTAAGGATTAATTGTTGGTGCCGGAGGCACCAAGATCGAACCTGTGTTTTGATAATGGCAAAAGATTCATAAATTAAGGTGTTATTGTGATCTAATGAACTTGTTGAAGTGCGCAGGAAAAGTCCTAGGTAAACTAGGCACGAAGTCCTGATTCAAGGAATTGGGCAATAAGTCCTGGCCGAGGGCTGGGCACCTAAGTCCTGACATAGGGTTGGGCAATAAGTCCTGGTCGCGGACTGGGCATGAAGTCTTGATTCGAGGAATTGGGAAATAAGTCCTGGCCGAGGGCTGGGCACCGAAGACCTGACTGGGGGTTGGGCAATAAGTCCTGGTCATGGACCGGGCACGAAGACCTGATCCGGAGGATTGGGCAAAGGTCCAACCGGAGGAGCCAGTTGGCAAAAAGGTAAACTCTCCTGAGAGGCATAGGCGAGGACGCGTTCCCCGTAAGAGGAAACTCTAGGCGTCGATTCGACCTAGGGTTCCATTTTGGAAGGCCAAAGTCAGAACCAAGACAGCTCAGGCTATTATCTTGACTTAACATATATATTATTTGTGTTTTGGAACTAACCCTGGTTGCAGGAACAAAGGTTGAGGTGTTCTGCTTCCCAGGCGCCTGAATGGAGTTAGGCGCCTGTATGATCAGGCGCTTGTATGGTGACAGACACCCCAGATGAAGGGTGTTCCAAAGTGTGGGATCGTTTAGAATCGATAGAGGGGGAGGGGGTGAATATTGATAAAATCTTTTCGGATTAAAAAGAGCAGTTACGTAGTGGAAAAATTCAAATCAATGCTAACACATTGATTTTTACTTGGTTCGGAGTCTAGATCGGCTCTTACTCCAAGACCCACGGTCCATGACCGTTTACGATGAGCAATTCTATATTGCACAAAAATATTACACAGTTGAGTTCAAATACAGAATTTAAATATAGCAATTAAATAATAATTATACCGACGACCGGAGTAGATTTGTAGATCGAAGCCGCGGGTCATCGTTGGCGCTTGAGACTTAACCACGGAGTGTTTGGAGCAGAGCGCTTGAAAGAATTCGTTGGAAGCAATTGTGTCTGGAAGCAAGGGGGTGAACCCCTTTATATACTCGGTTCTTGGGCGCCTGTGTTGAAGGGGGCACTTGACATGTGGCCTGTTCTGCGCGAATCCCTATCCGTAGACTTGGCCAGCGCTTATCCCTTCAACTGGGGCGCCTGAGCTGAATGGGGCACCTGTATCAACACAGGCGCCTCATTTGCTGACATGGTGGCTTGCTTCGAGACTTCTTTGGAAATGGCTCTTCTTGGGCGCCTGTCACCATACAGGCGCCTGTATGAACAGGCGCCTGACTTCATTTAGGCGCCTGGGAGTAGAAACCTTCAACCTTTGTTCCTGCAACCAGGGCTAGTTCCAAAAAACAAATAATAAACAAATAATATGTAAGTTAAGCACAATTAACAACCTGAGCTATCTTGGTTCTGACTTTGGGCTTCCCAAATGGAACCCTAGGTCGAACTGACGCCTAGTGTTCCCTCCTACGGGGAACACCTCCTCACCTACTCCTCTCAGGAGAGTTTACCTTTTTGCCAACTGGCTCCTCTGGTTGGACTTTTGTCCAATCCTCCAGATCAGGTCTTCGTGCCCAATCCGCGACCAGGACTTATTGCCCAATCCTCAATCAGGTCTTCGGTGCCTAGGCCTTGGCCAGGACTTATTGCCCAACCCTATGTCAAGACTTAGGTGCCCAACCCTCGGCCAGGACTTATTGCCCAATTCCTAGAATCAGGACTTCGTGCCTAGTGTATCTAGAACTTTTCCTGCACATTTGAATCACTTCGTTAGATCACAATAAAATCATAACTTATGAACCCTTTGCCATTATCAAAACATAGGTTCGATCTTGGTGCTTTCGACACCAACAATCTCCCCCTTTTTGATTTATGACAACCAAGTTTAAAAAGTTAAGTTTAAACCATTTAAAGCATATATAACAAGCATGTTTATAATAAAATCACTTTTTGAAAAATATTCACCAAGCTCCCCCAGAAATAAAAATTCTCCCCCTGAAGCTTTCAATGATATGCAGTTATTCAAAAGAGTCTAAGTGTTTTAAATTTTGACTAAGTGTTTTGCAAAATAAAGCATTTGCATACTTACAAAGATTCTCCATTAAAAATTATTATGCACTTGAAGAATCATTTTGCAAAAACATTTGCACTTAGAAAAATTTTGTACTTAGAAAACTTTGCACTTAGAAACATATGTACATTAGAAAAAGTTTTTCATTTAGAATAAATTTTGTGTATTTAAAAAATTTACTCAAAAAATTTTTGTATACTTAAAAAAATCTTTTTGCCAAATCATTTGCAAGTAGAAACATTTTCCACTTAAAAAGATTTTGTACTTAACAAAAAAATTTTATTTAGAAAATTTTCCACTTAACCCAAATTTTGCACAAAATTTTCACTTAGAAAAATTTCACTTAAAACAAATTTAGTACAAAATTTTCACTTAGAAAAATTTCACGTAAAACAACTTTTCACTTAGAAAAGATTTTCAAAAAAATTTCAACTTAGCACTTAGAAAGGATTTTCTGAAAAGATATTTACTTAAAGAAAATTTTGTGCACTTAGAAATTTTTTTTACATAGAAACGATTTTGTGCACTTAGAAACATTTGCTTAGAAACATTTGGTGCACTTTGAAAAATATTTTACTTAGAAAATAAATTGTGCACTTAAACCAAAAACAATTTTGTGCACTCAAATTTAACTTGAAAATTTAATGCGGCACTTGAAAATTAATTCTGAAAATTAAATTTTGACTTTACTTTTTGTAGAAAGTGAAAATTTTTACTCTCTTCTTTTCTCTCTCCCCCTTTGCCATATATCAAAAAAAATTGATAGAAACCAATTGCAAATCAATTTCGAATCAGAGCCAGTTAAAATTTTAAATACATATTGAACCAACTCTTTGTGAACCCAAGCAATGAAAATCAAATCAATTAAACTAAACTTGTTCGGGTCTTGTCTAACCCAATTAACTTCCTACTAACTGTTATATAACAACAGCTTTCACTAGGGTTAGTCAAGTTAAGTGATCAGATCAAGTTATATTTTCTAAGCTTGAACACTTAACTTGATTGCTGTTCAATTGTATTTATCGCCCCAACTACTCTAGATGCACTGACTTAAAGCATCTTGAGTCAAGGCATAGACCTAAGCATCTCAACCCAGTCTAGGTTATCAATCAAAGAGTCCACATGCATATGTACGATTTCGCCCCTAGCTACGTGATCCCTAACAAAATGATGTTTTACATCAATATGTTTGGTTCGGGAGTGATAAATTGGATTCTTAGTCAGATTTATTGAGCTTATGTTGTCAATAAACACTTTGGTTTCGGTATAGTCTAGCTGGAAATCCTTAAGAGTGTGCATCATTCATAAAAGTTATGCTACATATTCTCCTAGGGCAACATATTCTGCTTCAGTTGTGGATAAGGCTACACAGTGTTGCTTTCTACTGCACCAGCTGACTAGACTATGTCCTAATAATTGACAACTCCCACTTGTACTCTTTCTATCTAGTTTGCAACCGACATAGTCAAAGTCAGAGTATCCTGATAATTCAAAATTGAAAGTCCTAGGATACCAAATACCTACATTTCGGGTATCCTTAATGTACCTTAGGATTCTTTTTAGTGCTGGTAGGTGAGATTCCTTAGCACAGGTTTGGTATCTAGCGCACATTCCTACAGCGAACAAAATGTCAGGTCTACTAGCAGTTAAGTACAATAAGCTCTCAATCATACATCTGTATAGCTTTAGGTCAACAGGTTTACCTTCAGGGTCATGGGAGTACTTAAGCTTTTAGAGTTTTCCATTTTGAATTTCAATTAATTCTATTGCATATTTAGATTGATGAACATAATTACCATCCCTGGTTTTTTTTATTTGGAGATATATGAAAAAGTTTAGCTCACCCACCAAACTCATTTCAAATTCACTCTCCATAATTTTGATAAATTCTTTTAAAAAGTTAGAGTTTGTTGACCCAAATATTATATCATCTACGTATATTTGAGCTATGAATATGTCTTTTTCTAATGTTTTAATAAATAATGTTGAGTCAATTTGGCCTTGGTTAAATTCCTTAGAAATTAAGTAAGTTGATAATCTTTCGTACCAGGCCCTAGGTGATTGTTTTAACCCATAAAGGACTTTCCTAAGTTTGATCACATATTCAAGTTTGTCTAAGTCCTTAAATCCTAGGGGTTGCCCTATGTATACTTCGTCTTTTATGAACCCATTACGAAAGGTAGACTTGACATCCATTTGGTATAGTTTAAACCCTCTATGTGCTGCAAAAGCTAGTAACATCCTAATTGATTCAAGTCTGGCTACGGGGGCATAAGTTTCATCATAATCCAGCCCTTCGACTTGACTACCATTAGCTACTAAGCGGGCTTTGTTTCTCACAATCTCCCCTTGGTCATTTAGCTTGTTTCTAAATACCCACTTAGTGTCTATAACTGGCTTACCCTCAGATTTAGGTACTAAGTCCCAAACTTGGTTTCTCTCAAATTGGGCTAATTCTTCTTACATTGCTATAATCCAATCTGGATTAGGTAGGGCTTCTTCTATAGTCTTAAGTTTTATTTTTGAAATAAGAGCAATTTGACTAAGATTTCTGTAAGAAGACCTTGTTTTTACTCCTAAGGTTGGATCACCCAAGATTTGGTTAGATGGATGATTGAGTCTGGGTTTCTTCATTCGTCTAGAACTAGGTTCAGCCTCAGGTCCGGCTGGTGGGTTTGGTTCAGTGATCGGTTCAACTACTTGGGTTGGTTCAGCTATTGGTTCAATTGATGCCTCAGTAGTTGGTTCAATTGATAGTTCAGTTAATGGTTCAATTAATGGTTCACAATCTTCTTGATCAAGATTTGAATTGTTTAGGTTTTGATTATCAATAGATTTTGTTTCAATTTCTTCATCAAAGATTAAGTTGGTAGTTTCTTCAATTTTGTGAGTTTGTTTATTTAAACCCTATAGACTTTACTTGTTGTTGAATATCCTAAGAAGGTCCTTGGGGTCAATTTTGATTGAAATTTACCTAGGTAGTCCTCAGTGTTCAAAATATGGACTTTGCACCCAAAAACCCTTAAGTAATGTAGATTAGGTAATCTATGATAATAGATTTCATAGAGTGTCTTGTTGTGTCTTAATTAAGACCCTATTTTGAATATAACAGGCTGTATTTACTGATTTTGCCCAAAATTGATAGGTTAGGTTATATTCGTTGAGCATGGTCCTAGTGGCTTCCTGAAGGGTTCTATTCTTTCTTTCAACTATTCCATTCTGTTGGGGAGTTCTAGGGCATGAAAATTCATGGGCATACCCATTGATTTTACAAAGTTCCTCAAATTTTTTATTTTTAAACTCCCCCCAGGTCACTCCTAAGTCTTTTAATTTTTGAGTCATTTTGATTTTCTATCATTTTGTACAAATTATTAAATGAATTAAATGTTTCATCTTTAGTTTTTAAGAACCTAACCCAGGTAAACCTAGAGTAATCGTGAATGATTACTAAGCAGTACCGATTCCCGCTTAGTGACTTGGCTCCATGTGAATCAAATAGGTCAAGGTGTAGGAGCTCAAGTGTGGCTTGGGTCAAGTCTGACTGAGTTGGTTTATGAGTTAACTTGGTTTGTTTGCCTTATTGACACAAAGTACAAATTGTATTGTCAATGTTCTTAATTTTAGGTACACCTTTAATCAATCCAAGTTGAGTTATTATTGAAATTAATTTGGTATGGGTGTGGCCTAGTCTTCTTTGCCAAAGATTGGTTTCTTCTAATTGAGTTAGAAGACATTTAGGTATTGAGGGTAGGTTGATTGTGTAAACATTATTTTTTCTACTACCCTTAAGTGTTATTTCTGAGTCTTATAGGTTCCTAATCAGGCAGTCAGGATTGGTGAAGGTAACAATATAACCAGTATCACAAAGTTGGCTAGTGCTAAGCAAATTAAATTTAAAATTTTCAACCAACAACACATTTTTAATAATAAAATCTGAATTAAGTTCAATGTTACCTGACACAATTACTTTAAGTGTGACATTGTTGTCAAATGCCACTGAGCCTAGGTTTTTGAACTTGATTTTGGTAAACTTCAATTTATCCCCAGTCATGTGTTTGGAGCATCCACAATCCAACATCCACTGGTCCAAATCTTTATGTTTCTACATATAAAGTATGTTTTTGATTTGGATCCATTTATGTAGAGGTAGGGATAGATTAAATTGAATTTCACTACCTAATTTGTCTCACCTATATCTAGGGTTATCAAGCATGTTGACTTTACGGGTTCTTGTGAGACAGGTTTTCAGTATAAATTGAATTATTTTTGAAAAGATATTGTAGAGTTGATTTTGAAAGATGTAGAATTAATTTTGAAAAAATGTTAAGTTAATTTTGAAAAATGTTGAATAATTTTGAAAATGTTGTAGAGTTGATTTTGAAAGATGTAGAATTAATTTTGAAAAATGTTAAATCTAAGATTTAATTAAAACTTGTGTTAGATTCAAATTTATCAAATAGTAATTTAAAAATGAGTTTCGATAATTGACTTCCAGGTCTTGGTGAGGCACAAAGGTCTTCTTTGGCCGTAGCCTTATTGGAGCAACAACCCTTTCCTTGACAAAGCCTTTTACAGAAGTTCATTTTCAAATTACTTCTTGAAAAATTTTGGTCTAACTAGTTTAGGTTTTGGATCGGTAGCTTTGGCTAGTTCCACCAGACTAAACAAACCAAGTAGGGTACACCTTACCCGACTTGACCTTTTTAGAAAGGCTTCCTTAACATACTTTTTAGAATGTATACTAAAAGCTTTGCCTTTTGGTTATGAATACATCTACATTTTAAAGAAAATCAGAAATCACACAGTGCATGCTCAGGTTTTTGTTTATATTGGTATGTGCACTGAATGTCTAATGCTTGGCATTGAGGATAACATGGTGCATGGTGTCACACAGAAGATCATGTTATCATGTACCTTGCCGAAGCATAAGAAGGAGGGCCACAACCGAGATGGAATTGGATAAACCAATCGGAATGGATGTAGTGTAATCGGGTGTGGTTTATCTTAACCATGGGATTACACTAGTGTACTTTGTGTACATTGAGTAGGACCGAAAGAGAGGTCATCCAATTTTTGTACTGACTTAGTAAATTGGATTAGACTTCGGATGCTATTATGGAGTACGATCTTTGAATCCCGAAATAATGGCGGGCATATATTATTAATAATTGTTTCTATGATTTACCAATGGATGAGATCTATTCTGCTAGATCGATAGACCCGGTAAGTTGGGAAATAATATTAATAATATGATGTGCCGTTGAATTATTGACGGAACCGTGTCCTGGTGAGTCAGGGTGATGATGCCCCCTTGGTGAGCTCAAGAGGTTCGTCATGCCAAATCTTGCAAGTGGACTATGGTCCGGCAGGTTGAAAAGGTTGAGTGGTACTAACCAAGGATCAAGAAGATAATTAATTTGATTATCAGTAAATTGAATTAATTATCGGGCATGCGATATCTTAAACACGGGGAGATGGACGACTTGTAATAGGTGGAGCCCATATGTAAATATGGGAGTTGGTGAGGAAGTACAATGGAATCCTTTAGTGGAATGGATCTCCATTTAATGGATCGGGTTTGGATCCATTAGAGGGTCAAGATCCAACTCCTCCTCATGGTCCCTATCCTAGCCCAATAATGCCCCATTAGAGTCATGATTAAAAGGCCGGATTAATTAAGGAATTAATTTTGAATTAATTATTAATTTAGAAATTAATTAAAGAATTAATCAAAGATTAATAAAAGAATTAATTTGGGATTAATAAATCTCAAAATTAATTAAGGAATTAATCAAAGAATAATTATGAAATTATTCCATATATAAAATTTGGATAGAATAAAGAAATTAATCATGAGATTAATTTTGGAATTATTCTATATAAATTTTATAGAAATCAATCCAAGTTTAATTGGAAAATTTTCCCAATTAAACTAACTAATCCTCCCTATATAAACCCAACCTCTCTCCCTCTCTCAATTAATCAATTAATCCCTCCTCTCTGTTGGATCGAGAGATGCGATAGAGGGGGGGGGGGTGAATGTCGCAAATCGTTCGGATTTCGTAAAGAGCAATTGCGTAGCGGAATAATTAAAATTAGACAATGCGAACACCAAGATTTTTACTTGGTTCGGAGCCTGGGTCGACTCCTACTCCAAGGTCCACGGTCGTTGACCGTTTTCTGCGGGCAATTCTATAAATTCGTAAACCAGTTTACAATTATTGAATACAGAATAAGTGCAGTAAACTTATACAATAAGAAGTATGCTCTTCTTTTACCGACGTCCGGAGTAGATCGAAGATTTCGGGGCAGCGGGACGTCGTCGGCTCGAGTTGGGAAGTATCTGGAGCAAAGTACGAGAGCAGAAGAGCGTGGAAGTGTCTGAAGAATTGATTGCTGAAGAAGAGGGTCGAGGGTCCTTTATATAGGGCTGGGGGCGCCCGGGATGCTCGGGGCGCCCCCCCCCCCCCACGTGGCTTGTGATCCGGCGTGCTCTCGGTCGTGTCTGATCGCTTCGACTTCGGGATAACAGTTGACTGAGGCGCCCGACGTGCGCGGGGCGCCCGGGTTGACCGGTCAAGGCTTCATCTTCTTCGCGAGGGTGAGCCGCTGCAGCTGCCAGTGGCGTGGCACAGTGGGCGCCCGCGACACGCGGGGCGCCCGATGCGCGCGGGGCGCCCGAAACATCCGGGGCGCCCCCAAATGTGCTGCTGTCGGGGCGTTTACTTGCTCTGCTGACTTTGGGTTGACTCTGGGGCACCCGAAACATCCGGGGCACCCTGCTCAGCTGCTGCCTCACTCCTTTGAGGCTCTCTGAGCTGCAGAAACACAGTCCTTCGGTCCTGCATCCAGGGTTAGTCCAAAATAGCAATTAATAAGTTAATCTTACACAGCCTTGGTTGTCTTAGTTCTGACTTTGGGTCTCCAAAATGGAGCCCTAGGTCGAACCGACGCCTAATGTTCCCTCTAGGGGAACGCGTCCTCACCTACTCCTCTCGGGAGAATTTACCTGATGCCAACCGGTTCCTCCAGTTGGACTTTTGCCCGGCAGTCCTTCGCTAGGTCTTGAGTTGCCAAGCTTCCCTTCACTTGGTGCCTAGCAGCCCTTCGCTAGGGCTTTTCCTGTCTGGCAGTCCTTCGCCAGTGCCTAGCATTCCTTTGCTAGGGCTTGTCCATTCTGGCAGTCCTTCGCCAGAGCCTAGCAGCCCTTTGCTAGGTCTTTTCCTGTCTGGCAGTCCTTCACCAGTGCCTAGCATTCCTTCGCTAGGGCTTTTCCTGTAAACTCAAGAAACTTGTTAGACAACGACTAACCCTTAACTTTTGAACTCTTTTGTCAATATCAAAACCTAGGTTTGACTTGGGTGCTTTCTGCACCAACACTCTCCTCCTCAACCCTTGGGCGCCGGCGGTGCAAGCAAGAAGAGGACAACCTCCTCTTGGTTTCTTCTCATCCTAAAGGTTGCATTCGGTCACGGAGCAAGGGAGGAGTTGTCTCTTCCTCTTGGTGGCTCGCGGCGAGGAGGGTGAAGGGAAGAATCGGCGGTGCAAGGAAAGGAGGTCGGCGCCGGTGGAGGAGGAGAAGAGAACACTTGGTTCTCAGTTTCTTCTCTTCCTTTCTTCAGCTCATCTTGTTGTGGATGTACACAAGACAAAGGAGAAGTTTCCTTCTTCTTTTGTGGTGCGTGGAAGCAAGAAGGAAGAAGGGTGGCTTGCGTGAGGTTAGTTCTCCTTTTGGTGTTTGTCGCCGGAGAAAGGAGAAGGTAGAGAGCTTTTCTTCCTTTATGGTGTTGCTACCGTGAGTAAGGAAGAAGGTAAAGAGGTTGGTGTGGTGGTGGTGAAGGAGAGGAACCCATCCTCTCGACTTCGCCTTACATCTTCTTCAAAGGGCCGCCGAGTAGTGGAGAAAACCCTAGCCCTAGGGTTGTTGGTTCTCGGCGCAAGGGAAGAAGGAAATGTGGATCGATTCAAGTGCCTTGGTGACTTCACAACTTGGGAGACCGTCGCCCACACGACGTCCAAGTGGGCTGGGTCATAGGATAGAAGACTGCGAGGTAAACGGCGAGGCATATTTCTCCCGGGCTCAGTTTTCGTTATGCTATGTTCTATTGTGCTATTATGCTTTGCCTTGTCATTTCATGTGTGTTTAATTATTATTTAGACTTGAAATCTTAGATAATAATAATTAACTGGACCCTGAAGTTAAACATAAAAATGGCTATCCAAATCATCATCTTTTCCGCAGTTAGTTAATCTAGAAAGTTACGAAGCCTTTGTGGCTAAGTTGTGACTTTGATTAACTAACATGACGACGAATCAGTCGTTATAGGGACGGTTCTCTATTCCGATTAAAATTTTAAATCCGTGGCTATAGAAAGGTCTCTCGGATACGACCACGTGGTTGTCTTGGAAACTGCTAAGGATAACCAACAATTGGTATCAGAGCGAGGTTTCCGATTTTGTGTGTTTAAGGATTCGGTTAATTTTCTTGCACATTATCATGTACGTTATTTTGCTAGATAATATTTTGGATGTGCATAGACTAACTTTGTGTTGCAGGCACTAGATTCCAACTATTATGGCAAATTTTGTTGTGTGTATATGATTGGTTGTGCTTGATGTAATTATTTGAATCCTCGGGGTTGACGAGGCTAGATAAGCTATTTAATTTTGTAATTAAATATGGCACGTGTTTAGCCAAGCTTTCTATTTACTTTTGATCTAGATGACATGTACACTCCTTCGTGGAGTTTAGGATCAATGGATGTAAATTAGTTAGCTAGTCATCTCGGCTCGGGGACTCCTTCATGATGGCATGCGCATGGAGAGGGTGGGGTGGACGAGGTGACGACACGACTGGAGGCACATTGGAAGACCAAGGGCATAATAGTTGGAAAAATCTAGGATTTTTCATTATTCTATTATTTTGGTTTGTGTGTGCTTGTTGTGTGAATGCATGTAAAAACCTCAATGCAAATAACTAAGTGGGAGAGGGACCCTAAGGGTCCCATGGCCTCCACTACAATCTGAAAAGTGATGCGAACAAGTCTGCGCGTCGGCTTTGATTGCCTTCCTCCCCTTCGGATGGGCTTGTTCTGCGGATCACTAGGTCAGAAAAGACTATAGGAAATTATTGATGAGCGTGTGTACTTCCCCATCAGAAGGCACATAATCAAAAATAATTTTTCTTGGTGTCGGGTGGTGGTAAACACTTAGATACAAATAATAAGTATCCTCCCCATTGGAGTCATTGCTATTATTTGTAGGGTCGAAGAGGACCAACTATTAATTTTACTTGTCAAAAGGATAGAATGACGAGATAGTAAAATTAATGGGTAAAACTTCCTCTCACAAATGTAGAATTCGTATACGTCCACACCATCGTGGCATACGAAATTCTCAGTGTTTGAGGTGTTGGTAGACTCTTTGTAATAAATTGTTTTGAGGTGTCAATTTATTTCAAAAATCTAAAGCGTGTGATTGTTCTGATTCTCAGGTGATTTTAAAATGGACTTAGACCCACGACCTAATTCAAAGTGAAATCCAATTAAATGTCCCTAGTGTTAAAATGGATTGGGAATTGAATATGGATTTTGTTTCTACTGCCGAGGAACCTAAGTGTGATCTTGACGAGTTCTTAACTGAAAAGTCTGACGAGATTAATACCGAAGAACAGTTTGAATATTTTAGGAAATGGCTAGAGGCAGACGAGATGACCGAAGGTCCTCAGAATTAGGCTTCTTCCATTACCAGTAATAAAATATTAGAACTTGATGAACTCTTTGGTCAAAGTAATCGAGCCACTAGGCAGTCGGTAATAAAGAACTTGACCACTATCATCATGTTTGAGGGGTTGCCCGTAAGGGAGCATACCCTCAAAATGATGACTTAGCTGAAGGAGATAGAAAATTTTGGAGCTCAGATTGATGGGGAAACCCAAGTTGATCTTATCCTCCAATCTCTACCAGGAAGTTTTGAGAAGTTTCGCCTAAGCTACAATATGAGCAATCGTTCATATTCGTTGGCAGAACTTCTGATAGAACTTAAGGAAGCAGAGGCGGTTTCTCTTCAGAGCCCACAGGCTTTCATTGCTCAAGTAGTTCCTACTTCTAAGCCGAAAGGAAAGAAGAAGGAGAACCATACTGAAGCAAAGAAAGTAGCAGGATTATAAGGACCTCAGGGATGTATAAAGAAGCCGAAAGGCAAGTGCTTTGTATGCAAGCAGTCAGGACATTAGAAGGCAAATTATCCTCACCGTCAGAGTAGAACCGGAGGTATATTTTCTTCTTGTGTCGTTGTAACATGTTTAGCGGTGATATCTACCGGTACCTAGTGGGTAAATACGGATGCCACTAATCATGTCTGCATTTTTTTGTGTAGGGGTTCCAGGAAACCCGACGGCTGGCTGAGGAGAATATTGCTGACTACATGGATGGCTATGGAGATGACTTTTGCAGTGGGAGTTCTTACTATTTCATTTATGTCTTTAACATAGGTTGATATAGTTCTGGTTTTATAGATTGTCTTTATGTACTTAAATTTTGGGAAAGAACCTTGTTCAGTTTCTAGAATAAAGATATTTTCTATTGCTTTTATTTGATAAAAGTGGAATAGAAGAAATGTCTATTAAAGTACATAAATAGACAATTGGTATATGAAACCAAAGGGATCCCATAAATGCAAATAAAAGTTTATCATCTTAACTAATGAAAGAGAAAGGTTCCTTCCAAGTGAAACCAAACACATGTTTTGTCTCTAAAGATTGGCTTTGTTAAACTCTAGTAGAATTCAAAATAGATCAACCAAAAGGCCTTAGGGTGAATTGGTTAAAGGAAGACTTGTCCTCCTTAAGAATCTTTTGACTCCTACTGGGGAAGTAACAAGACCAAAGAGGCTTGTTCTAAGCTTCGGGGCATAGAGCCAAAAACATGTAGGAAATTGGTTTACCATGATAAGTATAGACATATGGACTATTCAGAATAGAGGTACCTTTAAGTACCTTGTTAATTTTATAAACGAGGGGTTAATACCTCTAGGAATGGTTGTAGAAATTACTTATCAGAGAATTGAGATTTGATCACAATTTAATGCACTTGGTGCGCCCCAACAGTATAGTGAAATGCTTGGAAGGAAGAAGGTCTCTTAAGCTATTAGACTAAGATGATGATATACCTCTCCAAGGTTAGCTAATATGTTCAAGGGTGTATATCCAGGATGCGATGGTTTGTATGCTTGATTCTGTCTATATCAGTAGTCTCTTAAGTTCATAGAAATGAGGACTAAGCAAAAGCTTAGTCTAAGCCATGTTCAGATTATGAGCGGATAAGAGACACTGACAAGTTGGAATCTAGTGCGTATATTCGTAGGATATCCTAAGGAAACAATAGTGGTTTAATAGTCTAAGGATTAAAGGACATTCGTTAACACGAATGACTGAGGGACTATGAAATAAACCACAAATCCAGGTGTAGAGTTATTCTGAATAAATAAAGGGGCATTCCAATCTTAGTACCAATTGTACAAGAAGTAATACTGAAGGATCGTCTAAGGCGTCCAGAGGGGGGGGTGAATACACTTTCTCGGATCGTTTAGATCTCTACAGAATCGTTAGCGCAATGGAAATAATATGCAAAGGAAATTAAACAATGCTAACACAAAATATTTTACTTGGTATCCACCCTGATGGGTGACTAATCCAAAGATCCACGCCGCGAGCACCACTTTTCACTATCGAAAAGTCTCCTTGAGGTGGAGAAACCTTTACAGCAAGATCTTCCTCTTTATAGATGCAGAAATACAATAGAGGAAGCAAGAATCTCTCTACAATTTTGCAGCACTTCGTTACTATACGGAATCATACCGTACACGTACAAAACGTGCTCCTTTTATAGGTGAACAGGACAGATTCATAATCTGTCCAGCCCGCACCAGTTGACTGCCCCTGGGGCAGTTGACTGGCCTAGCATTAATTGCTAGCCAACGGCTAGTTTCGGGGGTATACCAGTCGACTGCCCAAATGCCAGTCGACTGGTCCGAGGCCGCAAACTTTCTGTGGGTTTTGGCAGTCGACTGCCACAGGGCCAGTCGACTGCCCTGCCTCACAGCATAGCTTCAGCCACTCCGGACCTTCTCCTTCGCATGTGCCTTCAGGTCTGCTCCCTTGGCTCGCCCCTTGAAGTCCTCTTCCTCTGGCTATCGTCCCTCGGATGTGCATGCAAGCCTTCCTTTGGCTTGCCTCCATGCCACCCTTCACGTGTGCCCTTGAAGTCCACTTCCCGGCTTGCCCTTTGGAGCTCTCCTCCCTCAGCTCTCATCCCTCGGATATGTCCTTCATGTGTGATTCTCCAAGTCCTGCAAACTCAATCACACACATCAAATACAACATAACACTCTAACCTTAAATATGTTTGCCCACACATCAAAACCATGATCTTCCAATCATTTAAGGGCCGATTGCCTCAACAATCTCCCCCTTTTTGATGTGTGGCAATATGTTTAAGTTAGAGATAAATAATAGCCACAATAACAATAACAACAGATAGTAATTGTCAAATGAGACATAGTAACCCTAAGAGGCAACCTCCCCCTTAATCTATGTCTTCTCCCCATTTTCAATTCTAATCTAAATTCAAGTTAAGTTTCCACTTAAC
Source organism: Boesenbergia rotunda (assembly GCA_024364735.1). NCBI lineage: Eukaryota > Viridiplantae > Streptophyta > Magnoliopsida > Zingiberales > Zingiberaceae > Boesenbergia > Boesenbergia rotunda. The sequence continues at coordinate 130,859 of JAGFNQ010005679.1, forward strand.
AACAACAATATGTTAAAAATATAAGACATATCAGAACCTAAGAGGTACCTCCTCCTTAATCCATGTCTTTTCCATTTTTAAATATTCAAGTTCTTAGTTAGAAAGAAACCTTAAACCATCCATTCCAAGTTAAAATTCTAACTTAAACCACCCATTCTCCCCTTTGACACCATCAAAGAGATTGCCTCAAGCAACCAAAACCCGTGGCATCAAGTGAGAGAATTTTCGATTTCTGAAAATTCTCACAGCAGCTGAAATCAGCCGTGCCAGTCGACTGCCCAAAGGGCAGTCGACTGATACGCAATCAGTCTGATTTTTCAGGTTTTCTGTCGAATTTCTGAAACTCCCAGAAAATTCCAAAAATTGTAAAATTTTGTATACATGTTTGAAGTGTTATACTCTATCAGGGAAAAATATTAAACCATATAAAATTTCAAGCATGCATGACTTTTGATAAAAATCCAAAAGCTTTGAAAACCACTACATTTTGTATCAAACTTTGAAACCAATTTTGCAATCATATGACTTTTAAAAACATGCCAAAGTATGTAAAGCATAAAACGGTTTTCAAGGGTTTAAAATGTCCAACTATGATCTTTGGGCAAAGTGTCCATTGATTAAACATTTGTCTTCCCCATAGATGGTCTAGTTTTCATATTTTGATACTCTCAATGGTACAACAATGTGCCACAAGCACAAGTGAGCCAAATGTATCACCCTAATGGATCAAGCACCCTTTTTCAAAGCTAATGTCTCCATGTTCACCCTATACTTCCACAAAACACATTCCAAGGCCTCTTCTTAAGGATGTAAACTCTGATTCGGGAAGAGGCTTGGTAAATATGTCGGCTGTGTTTGACTTTGATTCAACATAGTGTAGTTCTATGTCTCCCCTTGCCACATGGTCTCTAATGAAGTGATGTTTCACTTCAATGTGTTTTGTCCTAGAATGGTGAACCGGATTTTTAGTTAAATTGATTGTGCTTACATTATCACACAAGACTTTGACCTTGGTGTAATGTAGCTCATAATCCTCTAAGGTGCGCATGATCCAAAGGAGTTGAGAAACACACCCTCCCATTGCCACATACTCGGCTTCCGTTGTTGATAGGGAAACTGACGGGCCCCAAAATATACTAATTAAATTTGTCACGAAATGTATGGGCTCATCAAATTTAAATATGAATAAATGAATAACTGGAAACCCTTTTTACAATCAAAATCTGAAAATGTAATATAGGGGCCACAGGTCGTATTTTTCTCGGGGCTAGTTGACGTTGTGTGATTCGAACTCGTATTTAGGTGTCGTTTATGTTTTTGGGTTTCAAATAAAATCTGGGTTTTGGGTTCGATTGGAAATAAAACACAAGAAAACGAAAGGAACTCAACTTATGAACTAAGAGAGCGATAGCAAGTAATAACTCAATCAAAGGGAAATCGAATAATCCGTGAAGCAGCACTAACTGATTTCAAACTCCAAAACACACTGGAAATTATAGTTAACTTGATACCAAACAATGCCAAGGCTTCTATTGACACAAAGTGCAGAATTTCATCCAATTTGGCACACAAACAAGGAAAGTCTAGGTGCTGAAAATAAGGCTAATTGCACCCCTATAAACTGATGTAAAGCAAATCGAATTGAAACAAGCAAATCAATTTCATTACTCTGAATCCATTACTGCAGAAACAAGGGAATGCTGACAAAGAATCCTGATCATCAGTTGATACACAGGAAGCACAATGGAAACGCAGGAAACACAATTGAAAAGCAAGTGTGCAGTGGCAAATTGATGAGCTGAAACTGACTATTACAAGCTGCTATGCAGGACAAATTCGAACTGCTACCAAATTGAACTGATCAGCAAGTGGACACAAAATTCAGTAACCTAACATGGACTAAAACATCACAGACTGAAACTGGCATGCTAGCTGTGTAGGATTTGCAGAAATCAGGAAATAATGTGCAACCATTCAGCTTATGGCTTGGGCGCAAATCACAAACAACTAAGATTAATTGCACAGATCGCAAGCAAGCTATTGGATGCAGAATTAAAAGTTCAGTTATCAACTTATCTGCCAAACAGGTCGACTGCAGAAATTGAGAGCATGAAATTAGACATGGAGTTCAGAAATTGGAAACTGGTGTGCAGCAATTCAGAAACTAAATGGATGCTAAAACTCAAACAAACGACTGAAATCAATTCTCCAATCTATTGCCTACATGAGATTCCTAAGAACTCAATTTCAATTGATGCAATTGCAGGAACTGAGGCTGAAACACCACTGAACTGCCGAATGTGCAGAACTGATGTAGGATGGACACAAATGCAGATTCTGATGCATTATTGCAGCGCTAAATTAAATTCCAAATTAGCAATCCAACAAGTTGAATTCAATGTACTAATCTACCATTCAAACACGCTTAAAATTGGCTAATCATTACTGGATACGAACTCAGAAAAGCTAACTAAAACTTGCTGAAATTACTGATACGCAGGAACAGAAAATTGATACGCTAGCTAAAATCAGGAAGTAAACTGAATTGAAAAGCAATTAGCCACTAAACACATTACCTAGCTATAAAACTAGCGGAAACCAAACCTAATTTAAGCAAAACAATTGCATTCAACAAGTAACGAATCTGAAACCAATACAGAAACAGAACAAAAGCAGTAAACCAAAATTTCAGCTACGAAACTGAATGAAACTAAATTATCTAAGCTACTCCTCAATGCTTCCCTAGCTCGATTCCTCCTTGTTCGTCACGCAAGTGTGAGCTTCGAACCCGCAAGCTCAGCAAGTCGATGGAAAATGGCATCTGCGATTCAAAATCAGCTCACATCTGCTCAAATCCGAAACCCATCCAATTCCTTCAACTCAGCTGCGATGATGGATTGGAATTGATCCGAGCACTCCAGGGAACCCCTCTGAACTACTCAGGATGATTAATTGATGCGCAGCCGATGTTGATGAAACCAAACGGCAGAGCTCCGGAGACCTCACAAAAGCTCTGTTCTTGGGCAATTGAGAGCTGGAAATTCACCGAGAAGCCTTCCCAATGACCTAGGATTCAATCTAAGCAAGAAATGAGGGGTCGCGCCCCTTTGGATTCAAGAAAAACAGCTAAGGAAAGTGAAGAACAAAACGAAGAAGGAGCTGCGGCGGAGACGCGACGAGTTGAGCTGCGGCTGTGTTTTTGATTAAATAGGAACCAATGGACGGCTCAGATTGATCGGAGGAGATCCAACGGCTGATTTTGCTCTGATTGGAGCCAAACTTTTATGATGATGATCTGGGGTCAGGATCTGCCTCGTGGTAGCTCGGATCCTCCAGATGTGCAACGGATGGTCCAGATCTTCTCAATCAGTGAATGGACGCTCTAGAGCCCTCCTTGTTTGATCCAACGGTTGATTGAGCTCTGATTGGGATGAAACCTTCAGATCTTGATCATGGTGCTTGATCAACCCTAATCCTAGCTTGGATTGCTTCAGATCGTCTCGGATGGCTCAGATCTAGCCGCTCTTGAATCGGACGGCCCGGATTAATCCAAAACATGATAATCCGATCCGGTGCATATCCGACTCAAGTTTGACCCAATATGCCCTAGGTCTAGGATCCTTTCATGCCTACAAAAATATATCAGAAAATTAGTGGCCAAATAATCAAAAATTGTATAATTTTGCAATTAAGTCCAAAATGAGATAAAGTTCCAAAACCTAGGGTAAAATCATAATTAAGCAATAAAAATATGAGTCAAACATGGATTTTAACATCTAAAATAATCAAC